>JALPQD010000121.1:1200000-1615000 GCA_023101885.1 Typhlomys cinereus | reverse complement strand
GTGTTTTTCTGTATGTGGTGCAAATGGGAGAACGATGTTGGGAATCATCCTCAATCACTCCTCCACAGTTATTTTTTGAGACGCGTTCTCTAATTAAACTCAGAACTTGCCAGTAAGCTTGCTATGGGCACGCCCAGTCTCTCTGCCTAATGAATACTCGGCACTAGCTAGCTTTCCTTCTCCATCTTCAACATCTGCCCAGTGAATAATAGATCCACTCACTATGGGCTGAGTCTTCCCTCATCAATTAATCCAACCAACGTGATCCTTCACAGACATGCCAGAGGCCAGTCCTAACCTGCATCGTCCCCCTCAAGTGTGCCCAGAGTCCTGTTTCCTAGGCGTCAGGCCCATAACTTACACACATCACATCGCAGCTCCCAAGTAGGAAGCTGTAACTAGAGGCGCTATTGTAGCAAGTCAGAGCACTTAGCTTCAGGCTGACAACTGAGGCCAAATGGAGACCCTGATTCTGCAAGACCCTCTCACTGGGATGAAGCAGCGGTCCCATTCACCCCACTTTTCATCACCAAGCACAGATGTAGAAGGATAATAAAAACAGAAGACTTAGATACATAATATTCCAAATGTCAGTGCTGCCATGGAAAACCCCTCATAGACCAAATAACCCCAAAGATCTTAAACAGGGTGCAAAAACCACAGGAACAGGGATCAGTGAGATTGCTCAGTGGGACGGGTTTCTCCTCCCAAACGCAGGGATCCGAGTTTGATCCCCAAAAGTTCACATGGTGGGAGGAGAGAACTGATTTCTGAAAGTTAACCTCTGACCTCCACCCCAGCGTGTGCTCCCTCGCCTTCCTTATCGCTTGCAAATAAATAAATAATATTTTAAAAAGCACAACAGCACCAACATCAAAGGGCTCTGTTGATGGAGTGAGACCCTGTCTCAAAAATAAGCAGTACTAACAGCAAGACGATAGAAATGTAAGAATTCCCCCAATGACTATTTTAAAGCCGCTAGCATAAGAAAGCAAAAACAAGTATATTTGAGACAAATGAAAACAGAGTATAATCAAACAAATACAAAGCCTCGGCCAGGAAATAGAAGATATGAAGAGGTACGGATGGAAACTTTAGAAGTGAAAAATACAGAAAGTGAAATAAAAAATGGGTGGGCTGAACAGGAGAACGGATTGGAGAGAGAGGAGAGGCCCCCAGGACTTGAAGCAGAGCCGTTACCCGAGTAACCGTCAGTCTGAACGAGAGAAGATTTAGAAATCAGAGGGTCTGACACGCTTGCTGCTTGACTGCGTCAGTCACATTCCGGTGTATCCGCCGCTGAAGTTCTGCTGGTTGAAACTCTTGGATCTCAGGTCACACTGTAGACGACCCTCTGACTCGCCTTACGCGGCAGCACCCACCTTCTCCCATTGCTCCAAGCAAGAAAGCCCTTGGGCCATTTAGTGCTCACTCATGTCCTTCGTGCTTGGTTCAACTTTTGTCCATCAGTTCATTTATTTTGCAGAAGTTCTAGAAAAACGTCAGCTGGTGCGTCATTGGTGTGTCTTCTTTACCCATTCTCTTTCTTTGCCAGAACCCCAGGGGGGCTTCTGGCATCCTTCCAGAAGCCTACATCCAGGCTCTCTGCTTTCTCTGTGAATTCAGTATACTCAAGAGAAACCCCAAAATCACAGCCAAATACATGGCCTCAAAATAAGACTCCACTGCTGGAAACCAGTTCCATGGGCTTAGGCCGAGGTCTCCCAGACCCTGGTGGGATGACTCAGAGACGCATCGTGCAGTTCCTTGGACAGCTGCAGGGCTGATCTCCGGAGCTATAGCATCTTCACCTGTAGTTCTGCAGAAAGACAGTAAACACTCAGCCTCTCATTAAAAAATATGGAATCCAAAAAGCAAAGAGCAGTTTTGCCCATCAGGTATTTATGAGACTGATAAAAATAAAACTGTTCAAAATAAGTTTTCAGCTTTTTAGGGTAGGGTTGATTTATTTTTATTAATTTGAAGTTGATATATAAAATAGTAGGCATCATTTTTATTTTAACAGTTCCATATATACATATCAGTGTACTCTGTTCATATTGTTCTCACAAACTGAATAAACTTAAGTTCAATTTTGTCAGGATTAGATAATATGACATCTTGACAATTGAGAGTTCGATCTTGTAGAGAATTGATGTTTAAGTCTAGAGTGAACCTGTGGAATACTGTCTAGTTGATGTGGAAGACCAGCCCATGGTGGGTGGGACTCGTCCCCAGAAGGTGAATAAAATGGAGGGAACTGTTTGAGAAAGTTAGCATTCTCCTGTATACTTGGCCAGACATGCTGGTCTAGCAAGTGACAATTATCCCTCTCTCAGCCACTATGTAGATTTGAGGTGGCCTGTTCCTTGCCCCTTGGTTATGATGGTAACTGGGCAATCATAAGCGAAAATAAAGCTCCTTGTTCCCTTAAGTCATTTTATGGTAATTTTATCAACAACTATGCAGGTGAACAGCAACACATTCTTCTTTCTGCATGCGTGGGTGTAGATGAGAAAGAAAGAAAGAAAAAGAAAGGAAGGGGTAGTGGCCTTGTCGTCTGTCTTCTCTTCTTCGTGTGTGGACATCATCCGGCTCTCAGCGGCCTCAGGCCCGCAGTCTTGAGACGGAACACCATGCCTTCAATTAAGTTACAGAGTTCTGATGGAGAGATATTTGAAGTTGATATAGAAATTGCCAAACAATCTGTGACTATCAAGACCATGTTGGAAGATCTGGGAATGGATGACGAGGGAGATGATGACCCAGTTCCTCTACCGAATGTTAACGCGGAGATACTTAAAAAGGTCAGCCAATGGTGCACCCACCGTAAGAACGACCCTCCTCCTCCTGAGGACGACGAGAACAAAGAAAAGCGGACAGATGACATCCCTGTGTGGACCAGGAGTTCCTGAAGGTTGACCAAGGAACACTGTTTGAACTTATTCTGGCTGCAAACTACGTAGATATCAAAGCCTTACTTGATGTTACTTGCAAGACCGTGGCCAATATGATTAAGGGGAAAACTCCTGAGGAGATTCGCAAAACCGTCAACATCAAAAATGACTTTAATGAAGAGAAGGAGGCCCAGGTTTGCAAAGAGAACCAGTGGTGTGAAGAGAAGTGAGATGCCTGACGCTGTAACACGACAAGGATCGTCCAGTGCTAGTTTGCTCTGCTCTGTTTATAATTGTTACTATTAGACAACAGTAGACAAACTCAGCAGAAACAATTGTATTAGCATAATGTCGTCTTCATTGCACGTGGAGTTGAATACAGATTCCAAACCTATGGCTGAATTTCTTCTAAGGTGAGAGAAATTTCCTTTTTTCTTTACTCTGAATAAAACTGAACAATGGGCTCTCTGGAAAGTAGCATTTTAGGCTTTCCCTCTTTCTGTAAAGCCTACTTTATTTTCCAGTTAACTTCAGCGAGCTTTTCAGAGTTAGCATTGTAAATAAAACAACTTAAGAAAAGTATTCTGTGATAGAATCAACAAAATCGCTCTTTATTCGTGAGTTGAAACTGGAAAGGGCAATTTGGTTAACGTTCTGAGTGCATTATAGGCTGTTGTCCTCCCTCGCAGCCGCTGCTGACGATTCATAGCTGGTTCCTACTGAACAAGAGTTTGGGTTTGTCTTTGTTTGTTTTTTAAGTCTCTCTCCAGTTTGCTTGCATTGCCTAGAGACTTAGCTACTACCTAGTTGTGTTTTTTGGGGGGGGATGAAGGGGGGGTAACTACATTATTTGCTAGTTGTTTTTTTTAATTAAATAAAAAAGACACTTCATGTGGGGTGTTATCGTTTTATAATCACCATTCCTACACGGGAAGAGTACACTACTTGCATGTAAAAATAATTTACCTTTACCATTAAAATATGTTTCAAAACTCCAAAAAAAAAAAGAAAGGAAGGGAGGAAGGGAGGGAAGGAGAGAGGGAGGGAGGGAGAGAGAGAGAAAAAGAAAGAGAGAAAGAGAGAAAGAAAGAAAGAAAGAAAGAAAGAAAGAAAGAAAGAAAGAAAGAAAGAAAGAAAGAAAGAAAGAAAGAAAGAAAAGTAGGTTAGAAAATTAGAAGATTGTAGGACTAAGTCCACAGTAGTCAGGGGTGGCTCCTACATCAGGCTTTCTTGTACACCTTGCCTCTGTATCCTCACTGCATCAAAATGAACATACATTGAATTAATTAATTTATTAATTAATTTATCTCAAATACCTGTAGAGCATCATCCTCTCCAGTCCTGTTTTCTCACAAGTGATTTATAAAGATGTTAATCAGGGGGCTGGAAAGGTAGCTCAGGGGTTAAGCCTCTGCCTTACAGGCAGAAGGTCCTGAGTTCGGATCCTAGACCCCACGTATAGACACGGGGCAGAAGCTAGGGCGGCCTGCATTTCTGGTCCTGGTAGGGCCCTCCTCTTTCCCTGCTCTGTCAGCCTGTGGGTCTCAGCATGAGCATCACTTTGTCAATGAGATAAGTCCTCCACCCGGACTTCCTAAGCTCTCTCTCTTTCTCTCCAAGTGAACACTTGAGTGTGTGTGCTTGAGGAAACCCAAGATTACAATCCAAAATCATCCTAGATTGCTCTACCTCCTTCTTCCTTTGTCTGGGGATTCCCAGGCTCTGCCTTCCAGGGCCAAATTACAAGCCACCACCATATTTGCCTAGCATCTTTACGTAAGATCTGAAAATCTGAACTCAGGTCCTTTTGCTTGCTAGGCAGAGACTTTAATCTCTGAGCTAGCTCAGAGATTAGATAGATCTTGTCATGACACTTAGTAATTATTTACACATAATGAATGTTCAATATCTGTCTGGACAAAAGAACTCCCTTGGGCCTCCCATCATAGAACCTTGCTGCTCTTCCTTCATCAAGCCACACAGTTCTCGAATCATGTTCACTATGATCAATATTTTGGGGAAAGTACATGTTAATAATATATGTTATTTACTTACTCATTTAGCAAATATTTTTAATATTTATTAATATTTATTTAGTGTGTGTGTGTGTGTGAAGGCATTATGTGTCCCTGTGGAAGACCAAGGGTGACTTCAGGAATCATCCAGGATTGCTTCTACCTCCTTCTTGCTTCTCTCTGGGATTTCCCAGGCTCTGCCCACCAGGGCTAGAAGTGCAGGTCAACATTTCTGCCTGGCGTTTTCATATGGGACCTGGGATCCAAACTCAGGAACTTCTGCTTGTGAGGCAGAGTCTTAACTCCTGAGCCATCTCTCAGCCCATCATTTAGCAAATATATGTTGATCTCCCCACTGGATGCTAGACACTGGCTAAGTGCTAAGTTGACAAGGGTAAGGTAGGCAATGCCCTTGTCCCACACACACTCACTTGGCATCTAGCCAGCAAAAAACACAACAGAACAGGCGATGATTCTAAAGGATAAGTTTCCCTGAAAAAGTACAGAGCACTTTGGGACCACGTTATCGGGACCCCTGATCCAGCTGTGGGGGCGTCAAGAAGGCTCTCTGGATGAAGTCTGTACTTTAGAAATACTTAGAAGGTCAATGTCACCATTTGAATGTGAACTGTCCCCTACAAACTGATGTGCTCATGGCATTGTTAGGGAAGGTATTGGACCTTTTAAGAGCTGGAGTCTTGCTGGAGGAAGCCCGGCACTAGGCAGGGCGGGCCTTGAGGTTTGGTCGCCCAACACCACTGTCTCTCTTTCTCTTGCTTTCTTTACCTCTTCCTGCTTCGGTAGCTTCCACCATTTGCTTTCCACTACAAGGAACACTATCCCTTCTGGAACCATAAACCAAATAAACAACCTTTTCTCCCTTAAGCTGCCTGGTCAGAGTATCACAACAACAGAGAGTAACTGTCTTTTTCTCATCTGAGATGAAGTTCATTTTGTTATTTTTCTCTTCCTCGCAGCTTCCTTGCTCAGAATCAAGCATCTATGATGCTGAACCCTCACGAGCATTTCATCCACTGGCTCCCGTTTGGGAGCCTGAGAGATGTTGGCATCAGATGTTGTAGATTAGAGAAGCATGTCTTTTGAGAGTGGTGGTGGTGGTGATGATGATAAAAGTCACTCCCATAAAATGAAGCTGAGGATGGGGTATGGTTCTCCTTGCATCCCCTGGATGCGTCAAGGGATACAGCATGCCAAGATGTGATTCAGATTGTGCTCCCAGCAACCCGTTCACTCTTTAGTCCAGAGAAATTGAACTGAAATGAACCCAGAGTCTGCTACCCAGAATTCTGCGAGAGAAGCAATGGAGCCAGAGGCTGCAGCTCATAAAAATGAAGCCAGTTTGGTTAGTGGCAGCCTGAGGTGCTCATCTCTTGTATCTGGGGGTACAGTTGATATCAGATTCAGTCCTGGGCTCTTTAACGTTGCAAGGAACTGGATTTGCATAGAAGAGGCAACAATGCGCCATCAGATCAGATTCTGGCTGGCTCATCCCTGTCTCTCTCTGTTGTCTTCCTTGGTCACCAAATGGAAACCTCAACAACACCAAATCCATGGCTCCCTGTCCCATTTATCCAGAAACCATGCAGACATTTTACTCCCCACCTTTATTTCATCTTTTTATCATTTTATTAGCATCCTAGCTGCTTCGGTGTGTCCAGCAGGATCAGTTAGCAAGGAAAGGGTCAGTGCATTCTCCTTGACCTGCTGTATTAGTGACCACAGAAGGCCCTGCCTCGAAAAAGGCAGAGCAAGACAGGCCACTCTGAGAAGGGGCAATGGGAGGGGATTGTCCCTCCTGTTGTTGTGCAAAGTGGCCCAGCCTAGATGTTTGGACTCAGTTTCAGCCCCTCTGAAAGCAAATGCCAGTCCATGGTTAGTAAACATTGCTCTGTGCCTGCCATGCAGCCTGGCTTCAACTCCCTTGTTTTGGATAACCCCATTGTTCTTTTTCTCCTTGGTACAGATTCTGAAAAGTCTTTAATAAGATCCTTTGGAAAACATTATGTTCTAAGCGTTCAATTAATTCTTCCAGGCATGGGCTATGGAAGCCTTATGAGTGAGGGTTAGCAAGCCATATTCCTGTGATCATATGGTGGATTTCTTCAGTGTCCCCTTCCTCTTCTCTCAAAACAGAGCTTACATGCTGCTTAAGAAATCTGCTCATCTTTCCTTCATTCATAGGTTGCCCACAGATCAACTCAACACTTAAGATGGTTAACCCGGCATCGGAGCTCAAGACTCTGCCCCTCACAATTTGGGGTATATGTGGACAAAAGCTGTGTGAGAGGACTGGAGAGATAGCTTAGGGGGTAAAGCTTTTGTCATTCAAGCAAAATGACCCCAGATCCCAAGTAAAAATGGCCGACAGATAAGGCGGAGGCCTGCAGTTCTGACCCTGGAGACAGAACCTGAGAAACCCCAGAGCAAAACAATCAGGTGAAAAAACAAACCAGGGTGATTCCCAAAGGGATCCTTGTAGAAAGACAACCAGTTCACTCTTGTCCTGCTCTGTCCTCTCCTTGATCTACAGAAGACTGTTTGGCAAAGCTATACCCTGCAGCTCACCTGATCTTGAACCCGACCTCCATAACCCTCTCCAAACAACACAATACTGTCAGGAGGCTGTGGAATGGCATATCAGCAGCTGAAGCACATGTGGCCCCAGAGCGAAGCCACAGGTAAACACCCATTTCAACACTATGGGGTTTGTCATTGGCTTGCTATTTGACCTTGGTATATGAGAAGGCACATGATCTGATCTGAGTCTTAAGCAACATGACTTATGAGGGCTTACGAAGATCCGTCGGCTCTTCAGTACAGATGCAGACAACAATGCGTGTGCATAGGTGTGAGGAGAACAGTGGCCACCTATGGTTAACATGATAACAACGGTACTGGCACAAAAACAGACACATTGAACAGTAGATTAGAACTGAGGACGCAGGCATAAGCTCACACATCTAATTTTTGACAGGCACATGTAAGAGAATAGAAATTAACTTGTACCTTTTAGTCCCAAACAAATCAAAGATCTCGATGTAAAATCTGAAACTCTGAAACTTCTAGAAGAAATACTACGGATCACACTCGAAATGATGGCCAAGGTAGAGACTTTCTGAATCCCACTTTCACAGGAAACAAGACAAATAATAAATAAATGGGATCTCAAGAAATTAAAAAGCTTTCATTCTGCAAAAGAAACTATTAATCAAACAAAAAGTCCACTTGCATAATGGGATAAATAAAAGTATCAAATAAATATCTTTAAAATGTTCAACTTCCCTAGCCGTCAGGGAAATGCAAAGTAAAACTAAAATTAAAACTGAGATATCATCTTACCCTGGTCAAAAAGGCCAAGATCAAGAATGCAAACAACAACAAATGCTGATGATGAAGTGGAGAAATGGAAACACTTGATTCATTGCTGGTGGAGTGTAAACTTTGGAGTGACTGTACTTTGGAAGTCAGTATGGAGGTTCTTCAAAAAACTAAAAATTATTTATGATATGACCCAGCTATATTACTTCAGAGAATATTCCCAAAGGGCCCCACATCTTATTAGAGAGATATTGTACATCCAAGTTCATTGCAGTTCTATTCACAAAAATAAGGAAATGGAATCAGCCTATCAATGAATGAATGGGTAATGAAAATGTAGATATATACAATAAACTATTCAGTAATTGGGAAAAATAAAATTATGAAAGTCACTGCTAAATGGATAGAACTGGAAAATATTATACTGAGTGAGGTATCTTAGACACAGAAAGACAAATGCCACATGCTCTAGCATTGAACCCTCTGATTTGTGTACTTAATTCAGAATTCCTGTAACAGCCAGAAAGCCTGAAAGGGACTATTAAGTGTATGTTGGGGGAGATAGGATGAAGACTTTAAAGGAAGAGATATGAAAGGCCACAGACAATAAATTAGAAAGGGAGATAAGGGGGAAAATGGTGAAGGGGAAGAAAAATGATGGATAAGGTACAAGGAGGGTTAAAAGAGTTAACCCTGTAAGAGGCAACCAAATGGAAACTTCCTGTACCCAGTTACTCTTCTGTGCTGTTATGAAACAACACTGAGGCTCAAACAACTAAAAGGGGAGAAAAGGAGATTTATTCAGCTTACAGTTTCAGAGGGGAGATACAGTCCTTTAGGGTGGACTAGGCATGGCCAACCGCAGAATCTAGAGGTGACCTAAGTCACATCTCATGGAGGCTCAGAGCTCCAAAACCGCAAGCTGCAAGAGAAGACTGAGAATACTAATCGACTTCAAGGTCCACTCTCTGTGATGCCTTCCTCTAGCAAGGCTCCAACTCCTAAAGTTGCCACAGCCTTTCTACACAGCTAAAGATTAGCTCACGAGCCTGTGGGTACAACTCACATTTTTTTTTTTAAAGAAATTTTTTTATTATTATTTATTCAACTGTGTGCATATGCGTGTGTATGTGCACGCGTGCGTGTCTGTGTGTGTATGTGTGTCTGTGTATGTGTAGAACCACGGACGAATTCGTGAACCACCATGGACGCCTCCACCTCCTTCTGCCCCGGGATTCACAGGCTCCGCCCTACCAGGACCAGAAGCGCAGGCCGCCCCCGCTTTCGCCTGGCGTCTATACGTGGGATCTGGGATCCGAACTCAGGACCTTCCGCCTGCAAGGCGGAGGCTTAACCCCTGAGCCACCTCTCCAGCCCCTACAACTCACATTTTAAAACATGCACCTCCTATAAGTACATAAAAACATTTTTGTTTTAAAAAGGAATGTGAACAGGGCTGGAGAGATGGCTCAGGGGGTAAGCTTCTGCCTCACAAGCAGAAGGTCCTGAGTTTGGATCCCAGGTCCCCCATAAAAATGCCAGGCCCTAGTGGGCAGAGCCTGGGTGAAGTAAAAAGCAATCCAGGATGATTCCCGAATCTAGGATGATACTTTAGCTTTCCAAAGGGATACGCAGTGCCCTCAGACAGACAGACAGATACACATGCACACACACACACACACACACACACACACACACACACACACACAAAGAATGTGAACAGACAGACATACTTTATACAGGGGAACACAGAGAAAGGAAGATAGGGTATAACAGACAATACCCTACAATGCTTTTATCAGAAGCCATAGGCAATTAAACAACATTCCCAGTATGGGGTATGTAATACTGCCTAGTAAGTTGTTGGTCAGAAAGAACTCTAAGCCCCCCTTCCAAAAAAATAATATAGTCTTTTGTCATTTCTCTTGGTTTCCCTCCTGAAACTGACAGGAGGGTCCTATTGCTAAAGACACTACACTTGTTGATTGATCACAGAACATTGTGGGGGGCAAAGGTCAGCTTTCACATTATTATAAAGTATCATGCAAGCTACTGGGGGAGAAAAGCATCAATAGTCTTACCAATCTGTGAAACCTACAACCACCCCCTGAGCAGAGGTGACCATCAGTGCAGTAGTGCCATTAATGTCAAGGGGATTACCAACAGCTTTCTGATTGGATTTAAGACCCACTTTTCAGCAGGGATCATACTCCTGATACTGTAAAACACCATAAAAACCTATGAAAAAGAGTTGTGCATGCTATAAAGGCTTAGCCATACAGACACTATACAAACTGTCTTTCAAACATTTGTCACTGTACCCATAGATTGGAGGATCACTCAGCACTAAACCTAGAAGCTTCCTCTTGTCGAGGAAAGTATTTATTAGAAAGTTACAACTGGTCAAAGTGCAGAAAACAAATGACTGTGGACTTCCTGACCCTAAATGGGGGAGTCTAAACCACTCCACAACCCCAAAGGAGCATCGTGGAAGAAGGGGCAGGAAGATTGTAAAAGCATAAACGGGCAAGGCTGTGGAACCTTTGGGAGGGAGAGTCTTGCTGGAGGAAGGCAAGTCACAGGGAACAGGCCTCGATGCGTAGTAGCCCAGCTCTGCTTCTTCTCGGTTTGTTCTTTTTCTACCTTGACTAGATTTGAAGTTACCTAAGAGACGGGTAAAGAGGGAAGATGCCCCTTGAACACAGATGGAGCCGTACCACGGACTGAATGGAAAGGAGAAAGCATGAGCGCCAGCATTCGCCTTTCTGTGTCCTGGCGGTGGACCCGATGTGATCATCCCCCGCTCGCACCTGCCGCCATGTCTTCCTGCCATGACGGGTTGCATTCCCTCTTAAACCATGAGCCAAAATAAATCCCCAAGTAAATCTTTCTTCCTTTAAGGTTGCTTCTTGTCTAGTTTCTTGTCACAGCAAGGACACACGTAACCAGGACTGGATTGGGATCTGTGATGGTTCAATTGTCAATCTGACACTAGGAGACAGGCTTTTGGGCACACAGGTAGAAGACTGCCTTGATTGCATTAATTGATGTTAGACCCCTCCCCTCCTTAATAGTGGGTGGAGCCATCCTTGGACAGGGCATCCAGACTGCGTAAAGATGGAGAGAGTGAGTTAGCAAGCGTATGTGCCCTGACCCATTGCTCCCCGCTCCAGTGTGCATGTGTTGGGACCAGCTGCTTCAGGCTCCTGCTGACATAACTTCCCTGTGGCGATGAGCCGTAACCAGGACTTGTGGGCATATTTAACTTCCCTCAAGTTGTTTGAGTCAGGTGTTTTGCTGTAGATCCCACGTTGACAGGTCAACTCTTCTGTTGGTGTGAAAGGCTATCCCATTGGCCTCTGGCCTCCTTGCCTGCTCTACCTCCTGCCTTTTCCTGAGCTTCAGTGTTTATGATCCAGCAATGCTGAGAGGCTGACAGTGACACACACACACACACGCACACACATAGCATTATTCCACCTTGTCCCCTAATAGATTCTACTGGCCTTTCTGCTCCTTCTCGGCCACCAGGAAGTTTGCACAGAATAGTTTCCATCTCTACCTAGTTAAAAAGGCAAAGCTAACCTAGGCTTTAGGAAATGCTGACCTCTTGGTTGGGGGCAAGGGCCTAGTGACTGAGAGTGGACAGCAGATATCTAGGGTGCTGGGCGCTGGTTACATGGGTGTCACAGTTAGCCTGCATATTGCTGATAAATTCACAACCAGCTTAAGGGGGGAAACAAGAAGTTGTTTTTCTTTTTTCAGTTAAATGGATTCGACAGCCTTTTATTGAAACAGGGTCTCACAATATAGATAGATCAGGTTGGCCTTGAGCTCTGACCCTCTTGCCTCTCCAGTGTTGGTATTACAGGTTCACTCCACCATAGGTGGCTAGATAGCAACTGTTTTTGTTTTTTATTCAGACATCTAAAGCCCTAGAGCATGGCTAGGTTCCTCATTCAAAAAGTGAAGGGCTTGAACGTAAAGAGAAATCTTGGAGACTGGAGCTAGATGGGTGAAGAGAAATGCCCCTGTCAGTGGGGGTAGCCCGAGGAGGGGCTACTTGGTACGTATGTCACAGAGACTCAAACAAGCCCAAGGGAACCCTGGAGTCCATAGAAGCAGCCAGGCAGAAGGGTGGGAAGGTGTGGGATGGATTGATGAAGAGAAGGGAGGAGGATAAGGGAAACAGCAAGTGCTCAAAATGCTTATAAAACTAGGGGAAAATAAATTAATAATAAAAAAGCAAAGGGCACAAAACCCCACTGCTTCCTCATCCTGCAAAGGCTCAGCAGAACACCCCAAGCACTGAAGTCGTGTCTCCTCCAGCTCTGGCATCTTGGGCTCTCCGGACCTGAGAATAGACCACCGGGACACTCTTCTGGATGCCACTCGTCCTCCCATGCCTGGCACCGTGGCACCCGGGCTGTCAGAGGACAACTTTCAGAAGTCTGGTCTGTGCATGTCTAGCCAAGTATACCAAAAAATGCCCACTCCCCAAATCAGTTCCTTCCCTCCGATCCATCTGCCCAGTGAAAAAGTCTGTCAGAAAATGGGCTGGGTCTCCCCTCATTAGGTAGATAACCTCCTGCAGATTTGATCAGGGCTTAACTCAACTACTAATTCTTCACAATTGTGCCTAGAGCTCAAGGCTTCAACTGTCAGGTTGACACTGTATCTATCAGGATGAGTTTACCTCAACCTGTGAAAATTCTCCAGTTAATACACTATGAGGCACGTGTGTGTGTGTGTGTGTGTGTGTGTGTGTGTGTGTGTGTGTGTGTGTGTGTGTATCTGTGTATGCACACATGTGTGTGGATGGGTTGTACATGCTCAGATAACCCTTCCTCCAGGAAGCCTTCTTGGACTACCTTCCCTTAGAGATGACCTTCTTCCTTTCAGGCTACTGCTCTGGTTCACTTGTCCTTCTCTTGCTCCTTTCTGCTCTCTGATTTACACATCTGTTTTATACATCTGTCTCCCTATCCAGACTGTGAGCTCTCTGAGGACAAGACCTCAGAAGCCCTTTACGCGTGGCTCTGCACAGGACGTGCACAGGACGGATGAATGAATGCGTGCGTGGACATGAGTCTGTGTGCGGTCACCTCTGTGTTCTTTCCTTCTTAGAACGTGCAACACGATACAGCGGAGCCTCTTTGACCCATCCAGGGCAGGAAATCTGAGCCATCTCTCTCACCGTTCCTCCAGGCCTGAGCCGGATGGACCACATTCCCACTGTCAGACTCCGTCATCGCAGACCCCATGGGCTCGGCTGGACACTCTGTCCACCCGGATCAGTCACAGCTGATCTGATCCCATCCCGTGTAAACACCACAGTCCAGCAGGGTTCTCGCGGGATCACTGAGCTGGCATTTGTTCCCCATCTTCCATTACTGCTTAGCTGGAGAGAAAACATTTCACCGCACCAGACAAGTCAGGCAACAATTTTTTTTTAAGGACTTTGAACACTGGGAGGGTCTCTGTGGCCACTGCTGAACTAAAGGGGACTCACTGCTTGGCCACTAGCACATCCCACTTCCATAACTTCACCACTCTTCACCCCGTGTCCTTGGGATATCCAGGGTCTGATAGCAAGACTAACACTTAGAGATGTGTGTGTGTGTGTGTGTGTGTGTGTGTGTGTGTGTGTGTGTGTGTAACCTGAGTATAGTGGGAAGAGCTCTACATTGGACCCAGAAAATCCAAGTCTCAGTTCTATCTCTGTCACTACTGTGATTATTACAAAAATCCCACTAGCTTTCTGTCTCCTTCCACGTAACCAAACATGAACAGGGCAAATCTGTGGATTGCTGTGTTCATTTAGCTTCTACCCTCCTAGAAACGTCCATGCAGAGGGAAGTGGTGCCTTAGCATGACCAGAAGACCACCTTTTTGAGGATCAGATGCTTTTTTAAACCTTATAAATTATTTATTTATTTATTTACATTTTACATTCCTACCTATACAGTAAAGGTTAAACAACTTTGATTCAGAGTCTAACATATATCTGTAAAATAAAGAAGTAAAGCAGCATCATGCATATTTATTGAAGAGATACTCAGCACATGCTGTCAACATTGAAAGAGTTACAAAAGAGACGACTATATTAACTTTACACGTCTATATAAAAAACTTTATGATTTATGTGTGTGTGTGTGATTTTTTTGAAAAGAATATTTTTTTCTTAAGAAGATATTCAGATAGAGTTAAACCTTGTATTGTAAAGAAACTTCAGGTGCCACTGGGTCATGTAGAGGAAAAGCGACTCCTCTGTTTGAGTGACCCAGGCAAAAAGATGCAGCGCCTGTGGAGCGTCTCGCATCTCCAGGGAGCCGCACTCCCACATCCTCCCGAACATCTTGTCTCTCTGGTTTTCACTTAGTCCATCCCTGGGGTAACACAAGTCCTTTAATATGCAGCAAGGGCTGTTCCCCAAAGTTTAAGTTGAGGTCCCTGCCTTAGTCAGTGGCCACTACTGGTGGTCTAACTCTGTCTGCTGTCCTTTGAGAGAACCACTAGAATTCCTTTCAACTGTACCATGAGCTCTCACGCTCAGCCGGACGGGCATGAAAACATACACGCCTCTGTTAACGTGTTCTACCATTAGATTCAAATGTTGACAGTAAATTTCTAGGGAGTCACTTATATCTATAGACCTTTGGATTTTTTTATATGGGTGTATGGGATGTGTGCATGTATGTGTGTTTACATGTGGGTGAATGTACATGTGCATAAGAGTGCACTTGAATGTGTGTGTCGGTGGAGGCCTGTGATAGTTAATCCTGGGTGTCAACTTGACAGACCTGGCATTAACTAAGATCAGCTGAGACCACACCTGGCAAGATCAGCTAAGATCACCTGAAGAGATTATCTGGACAATATAAACACCAGTCCTAGATTCCATTAGAACCTCCCAATAGTGGACCAATAAGAGGAACCACAGAACAGAAGACTGAAAAGAAGAGAGACTCTCCAGTCTTGCAGTTCTCAGCCTCTTGATGGGTGTGACATAGCCTGTCTCCAGCTTCGGCCAGCCATTGCTGCTTCTGCTGTGAAAGACCGTATTTCCCCTCTGAAACTGTAAGTTGAATAAATCTCCTTTTCTCCCTTCAGTTGTTTGCCTTTGGGTGCTCTCTCAAAGCGATAGTTAAGAGTAACCATTACAAGGCCCAATTGGAAGAACAAGGATTGTTCCTCCGCCTTATTGCTTGCTCTGGAGTTTCCCAGGCTCTGCCTTCCAGGGCTGGAATTACAGGCCTCTGTCACATATGCCTTGGTGAGATCTGGAAGTCTCAACTCAGGTCCTTTTGTTTGAGACAAAAAGACATTAACCACTTAAACATCTCCCCAGCCCAGTTTATTACAGAGCAAAAACAAAAACCAAGAAAACTAGAACCTAATTTAATAGTCTCACACAGAACGCTTTGAGAACCCCTTTCTTTGAGTATGTGTATACACGTGTGTTTGTGTGAGCAAGTGTGTCCTCTGTGCATGTGCACGTGGAGCCAAGAGGTTCACCTTGAGTGTCTTCCTCGATTACTGTTCACCTTGTATTTTTGACGCTGGGTGTCTCATTGGGCTCCTTGCTCACTGGTTCGGGTAGACTGGTTGACCAGAAAAATCCCAGGGATTCTCTTGTCTCCAAGTCTCCAGCATTGAGATTACAGATACACACCACCTCAGCAAGCTTTTTTTTCCTATGGGTATTGGGGATGAAACTCTGGTCCTCTTGCTTGCATGGCAAGCACTAATAGAGACATCTCCCGCACCCCTGAGCTTCCCCTTTAATAAGCTAAATATACCAAAGGGATCCCAGGTGAAATGGTTGAACATTGTATAGTATGCCTGGGATACAGCCCCATGAAGCTGGAAAGCGTTCATTCCAAGCATATAGGAGGGGCATAGACAATACCCATCTATGGATGCCCAGAGCTGCTGGCATAGCTTGCAGTAGTGCTGTGGATACCAGGAAAAGCTTTGCTACTTGCTAGGCTGGGGGTGGAGTCCTGGCACTGCCGTTTATTCACCTTGGAAGACTTGGTGAAAGCTAGGGTCAGTGCCTTCATCTAAAACACAGGAGTTAAATGCCTACTTCACGTGGCGCGGTGTGGAGTACAGGAGAACGCTGTGTACAACATGCTTAGCAGTGGCCGACAGGTTCCACTGCATAAAAGCTACTTACTTTACTAATTCTACTCTGGAGCTAATCTTTCAGCAGGAAGCCCTTTACAGTGAGGATTTAGACACTGAGCAAACACAAACATTTCATTTCCTCTCAGTATCACGAGGAACAAAAACAGGGATCCTAAAGACTGAAGGGGTATCAGGGACACAATTTCTTATCACCATTCAGGGCAGGATACACTACAGGTAAGTGATGTTTATGGGGGGGGTCATTATTCCACCCAAGAAATCATATCTGTCTAGATGAAAGAGACTTCCAAAGATGGGCCTACCCTCATCACCCCACACCAGGTGGAGGGGGGTATAGGGCTTTAATCTGCTCCATGAAGCACCCATTTATGCCAACTCTCTCAGGGGTACAGCAAGTAAATCCCAATCCTTAATAAGAATGATCAGACATTTGGGGGCCGGGTTGACCATGTCTAAGAAACTCCCCAAACTTGCAGAACTGTTTGGGAGCTAAGGCTGTGGCACAGTGGATAATGCACTTGACCAACATGCCCTGGGTTTGATCCCCAGTGTGTCTTTTAAAAGAGAGTGGTACCTGAATCCCATACCCAGGAGGAGCTTGTGTGAAACTTTTCCTGGGGCAACACCCCACAAAAGTCTATCCATCCCAGAGAAGAAACCAACAAAAGAGCAAAGTGACAATTCCACCAAAGTCAAATTTGGTGAATCCATGAGCTTATTGGGTTTATTTATAAGAACGTGGGGAAGGATTACTAGCATCCACAGCACCATAAAGTCTCATAACTGCACAGATGATGTGTCCCCAAAGCTGCATAAATGGGGTCCCCAGTTCAGTGAACCTGCCCCAGCCTATGTACCTGAGATCTCAAGGCCACATGCAGTGAGGGAAGAATTGAATACAAGTGGTTGGGAGGTGCGCAAGGGAATAGCCAGAATGCTAGGTGAGGGTCCACTGACAGCCCAGGTGAGGGTCCACTGACAGCCCAGGTGAGGGTCCACTGACCTCCCAGCATCTTCTGTCTCTGCGGGAATGTCAACAACCAACAGGTCTGATCTTGATAGTCTCTTGCAAGGAGATGCAGCTGATCAGACAAAGATGGTGGCTGTTCTGTTGACAGGACAGCATTCTATAGCAGAAGTGAAAGTAGGAAGAAAGCAACATAGTGAATTTGAGGCCAACCTGGTTACACAAGACTCTGTGAAACAAAGCAAAAGATAAAATGTTTAGCTATTATTAAAAGGAAACCAGGCTTTTACATTTCAATCATAGCGTAAGTACCTGCCCTTCCATACCAAATTACAATAGCTTTGCATTAGTCAGTTTCATATTTATGCTTATAGTCACATAATAGAGAATGGTCTCTTTGCAAGGTTGTCTGTACTAAAGAGCCTCCAGCCCAGTGAAGGGCTTCTCCTGCCAAGACCATCTTGCATCTTGAGCAGTTATTTGATGGGTTCATTGATTCAAGGATTAAACAAATGCATGCTGGGCTCATCCTCTTGCACAGCACATAGGCCAGTGGAGATGGCAACACAGTCTGTAATCTAAAGAGGCTCAGCAGTTAAAGTGCTTGCTGCACAAGCAAGAGGACTGAGTTCTGATCCTCAGATCCCACCTAAATGTTAAGTGGACATAGTTGTCTATGTGGAATTCTAGCCTTGGATGGCAGACTGGGGGATTCCCAGAACAAACTGGCCAGAAGGATATGTTACGGGGTTCAGAAGGCTGCCGCGTGAGGCACAGACAATGAGCTTGACTGAAAAGGATGTTTATTGAAAGTAGGTCGAACAGAATTGAAGCCTCAAGAATCCATTTAAGTTTGGGACCTTAGATGGAGCTTTAGGACTCCAGGACTCCATCAGAGTTCGGGACCACATGATGGAGCCCTGAGTAAGGGCAGGGGGGGCAGTTCTTATAGCAGCTTCTAAGTCGGTATGTGCCATCGAGCTAGTGACTCAAGCTGGCAGTTTCAGATAGTGGTTGCAGCTGGAATTTGGATAAGGGTGAAGGGAGGGGTGGAAACCTTGAGTGGTGGTCCTGCTGACCCAAGGCTGTACCTATGAAACCAAGTGGTCAGCAGATAGCGAGAGCAAGTTTTGTCTCTCTTCATATGTAAGCAGTGACTATCTTTATATGTAAGCAGTTTACAGAAGCCAAGGCGCAGTTAGTCTAAGGTCAAAATTTTTCCACCGCGTACTTTCTATAGCACACGGCACACAGTTTCATCAGCACACGAGAGTGGAGTCTTTCTTTTTCTAGATCTCCACAGATAGTCCTGTTCGTGAGCTATAGTTTGAGTAGAAACTCTGTCTCAAGAAGAGTAAGTGGAAAAGCCACCAAGAATGATTCCTGATACCATCTTTGAGCCTTCACACACACACTTCACATATGCACGCACAGCGCACGTATGTAAATATGCTCACACACACGCGCACGCCCCACCCTCACCCACACATACACACGAAGGGGGAAAGAGCACCAGGAGCCAGAGGAAAAACGTAGCAACGATGACTGCATCACTGGAATCGGGGCCCGTGAGAACCGCAGGTGAAGGGCTAAGAGTTCAGCATAAAAAGAACACTCCAGAACAAGTGGCTCAATGGTGTCTGATGGGCCCGGTGAATAGCTGGCTAATGGGAAAATGCCGAACCCAGACACGCTCTGCCAAGTAGCTCTCTAGGCCTCCTGCACACCTGTGCCCCTCTGCCCACAGCAGCCCGTCACCAGAGGCCCCAGAAGGGCTCTGTTCTTGGCAAGCTCGACCCAAGAACCAGTGGCTGCTCTGCCCTCCCTTCCCCTCCCCTCGCCCCACCACACTCTCCCCACGGAATTCAGATCCGACACTTCCGTGCTGACAATCTGTCGGGCCATTTTTAAACAGCCTGCAACTCCCTGCTCCGCTAATGATCCTCAGGGGACAGAGCACAGGAGGCTCAGCCTGAAGGAAAATCATTCAGCTCCGAACCTTCCTGTGACACATCTTCTCTGCCTTTTATTAAATGGGGAGCATGTCAATTGAGGGTTTCTACCTCTCTGTCTAGGATGCAGGAGAGACACTCGGAGACAAGAAAGACAATGGATCCGTACGGAGACGTCTGCTGTGTCCTATATCCACAGCCTGATGACTCAATGCAGTAAAATTCCTCTGAGACACAGCTATTTCATATATATGTATATAATTACAATGTCTGGGACCTGCCACTTCTGAGATTTCTTAAACGTGAGTCTGATTCTAATGGCAAAGGAGAACCAAAGGGGAGTCTTTGGAAGACATGATCTCACCTGCCCTGGGGCTGTGCTGGGTCAAGGGAGTGAGGCCAAGGCCCTAGGGAGCAACTGTGAGGCACTGTCACGAGGTACAGGAGGGCGGGGCTTCGATGAGACCCGGCTTCCTACAAAGCTGGGTGCAAAGCCCAGGCCGAGACACTGCAGCTTAGGAGGCTCATCTTTAAACAACAGGAGAAATGGGCTAGGGAGGGAAGTGGCTCAGGGCGGCACTGGTCAAAGAAGCGAAAGGGTGGGTTTGCCAATACCCTGATCTCATTTTAAAAATTCCTGGGAATGCCTGTCATCCCAGCCCTTGAAGACAGCAGCTGGGAATCCCCAGAGCATGCTGGGAATGTTGGTCATGCTAACTAGCTACTCCAAGTTTACTCAAAATTATAAGGTAGAAGAACAATTGAAGAACATTCCCAATATCCACAGGCTTCTACGCTCAGTCATGTGACCTGCACACACGTGATTTACATTTACAAACACATATACACACATACCTGTATGCACTACCCCACACACACTAGGCTAGTGTGAGAAAACCGTGCCTGGAAACCCAAAGCTCCAAAGCCTGAGGCAGAAAGGTCATGAATTTAAGACTAGCCTGAACTACGTAGTGACACCCTGACTCAGATTAAAAAAAAAAAAAGGAGAAGCATTGGGATCTACAGACTTAAATACCCACAAATTCATTTCCTAAAAAACAGAATGAGGCCTGCGAACCTACAGTAGAGTAGGAGATGTGAAGTCGCTGGTGCTGGGGGTGGGAAGATGGCTCAGTCCATAAAATACTTGCTGAGCAAGAACAAGGAAGCTCCATACCCAGGGCTTGTTTCTTTAAAAAAAAAAAAAAAAAAAAGGCCAAGACTGACAGCACGTGACTCTAGTCCTGAGCTGCGGAGGCCTCAGCCTGACAGTCAGACGTCCAGGTTCAGCAAGAGGCCTACCTCAGAAAATAAAGTGGGGGGCTAGGGAATGTCTCAGGGGTCAAAGCCTTTGACTCCCAAGCTAAAGGAACTGAGTTCAGATCCCATGTACAAATTTGCAGGACACATTTGAGGTGACCTGCACTTCCGGCCCTGGAAGGCAGAGTCTAGAATACTGCAGAGCAGAGCAAAGCAACAAGGAAATAGAACAATCCGGGGTGGTTTCTGATGTTATCCTTGAGCCTCTATAGGTACATACACACTCAAGTGCCCTCCTGTGCACATGCCTACACATATGTACACACACATGTGCGTGCATGCACACACGGAATAAAAAATAATAAGGCAGAAAGCAACCAAAGGAAAATGCCCAGTGTTGATCTCTGGCCTACAGATATGTATGCTTGCACCCAAAAGAAAAAAAAAATGAAAAAAAAGAAAGAAAAAAAAAGAGAAAAGGGAAGGAAAGAGGGAGACAAAAATAGAAAGAGAAAAGGAAAGAAAGAAAAGAAAAAGCTCATTTTTTGAGACAGCTCTCACTGTACAGCCAAGACTGACCTTCGACTGACCTTTGAACTCCTGATCCTCCTGCTTCCATTTCCCAAGTGCTGGGATTACAGGTGTGCACCTCTAAGCCAGGCCAGTTTTAAGATTTTTACAGCTTTCTCCCCAGAGTCCACTTCGTTCCAACTCTTAAGATTTCTGGTTCCCTGAAGAGACGGCCCACTGATAATAATGATCACTGTGGCACTAGTATCTGAGAGCTTGCTCTGCACCCGGCTAGCTCCGTTAGTAACCCCTTCTGGGATTATCTCACTCATGTGGTAGGGATTTCCCAGATGAACAAGGAGAGAGAGAGGAATTGCACGCTGAGAGGCAAGAGTGGGTGACATGCCATTCCAGGGCTGGCGTTGCTTCTGACAACAGAGAGCTGCCATCTATTGTGTGGCACATTCCTCCCAACCAAGGGCCACCATTCTGCTTAAGACTACGTGCCCATACACATGCCTGTGTACATGCGCCCACGGGTCCTCCCAGGTGAGGATGGGAGGGGCTGGAACACATGTGCGAGCATGTGTGCTGTGCATGTGGCCATGCATACCTGTGCACGTGTGTCCACATGTCCTCACATGTGAGGATGCTCCAAGGCAGATAAGCTGAGGAAGATCGTTTGAGGGGGTTCCGTCTAGACAGACAAGGGGAAGCCGTCGGCCGTGCTGTGGTGGGCGGCCTTTGAATCCTCCCTGCTCCTGCGGGGCACCCTCACCCCGGCTCCTTCCTCTAAGCAAGCCCAATCAACTCTTTGCTGCGTCAAGTCAGATCCTGGCCCCATAGTTACTTTGGTCTGTCGTGGGCGCGCCTGTCTGGGGTGGGAAGATGGTTGCGTGGAAATGTTTCACACACCATCAACTGGGGCCATAAAGAACAGAATGTGCTGGTTTTCCCATTCCTTGTCCAGTTCCCGAGACCCGGGTCAGAGCAGGAGGACACAGAAACCAAAGTTCCAGCCTCCAGTTCCGCCACTTGAGCATGTCCACGGCCAGCAGCAGGCGGATTCCTACTGAGCCCCTGCTCCGCGTTCCTTCGCCCCGGGGTCCTGCTCTGAAACATTTCCTACTGGACAAGCGCTGGACAGCAACTTACAGAGACTGATGTCCTCTGCTCCGGGTCCTGCAGCGAGCGGAGAAGAGCTTGTCTCTTGTCTCTGCAGCTTTGCCTGAGACCAGAACCAGCGATCAGCAAGCACGTCCTTGTGTCCACCATGCCAGTAGCCAGCGGGAACTCATCGGGGCGTGAGGATGGGATGTCCGCATTGGACGATCCACACCTGTCTCTTGCAGTTGCTCTGGGAGGGGCTGAAGGCAGATCCACCCCTCTTGCGGTCAGGTTAGGATGAGGAGAAGGAAAGAGGAATGGGGAGAGGGAAGGTCAATGGTTTTCTCTTGGGAGGATCGAGTCAGTGTGTATAGACCCCGAGGCCCCTGGAGGGGCTTCCTGGCCAGCGGGACATCAGCTTCTCAGGCAGGTGGCTGTCCTACGCAGACCCTCGGCATTCCTCATGACTCTGTGGTAAGGCTTCGTCCTGTTGACCTCTGCCCCAGGACCCCAAGGGCAGCTGCCGCCCCACACGGTCTCCATGCCCTTGCTCTGGGCAGCAGTGTGCTTGGCTCAGGCCTGAGTACGAACCACAGTGCAGCGGATACCCACGGGGAACAGGGAGCGCGCAGGGCCAGGCGGCAAGCGTGGGACCCATGTGCGAATGCTAGTGTCCTTGTCCCAACGGGGCCAGGGCTGAGGCCCTGACCTTGAATCTCTGGGGACTAAGCTGGCCGTAAGAATGGGCAAGTGCAGTTTTGTGGTGAAAAGTAGAAAATATTCTAGAAGGTGAGACTTTGTGTTTTTTTTTTTTTTCTTTTATCCTTCAACCCTTTCCCACCTAGGTGCAACGAATCTGTATGTTTTCTCCCTTTACTACCCATTCCATCCCCCTCCTCTTCAGTCTCCCTCCTACTCTGATGTCCCTTTGCATGTGTGACCCGCTGGGCTCCGTCTGAGATGTCTGCATTGGCAGTCACCTGGCTGTTTGCTTCATGGATGGTAAGTCATTGAGTAAAGAAGCCCCCTTTTCCTGTCCGGCATTAATCTTCAATCGTCTCCCGGGAGGTGTATTATCGCTAGAGAACTTCTCTCGTCTGAAATGATGTTGCTAGGCCAACCGTCATGCAGGTCTTGTGAAAGTGGATGTCGCTGCAGTGGGTCTCTTGGGTGTGGCCCTGTCCTGACCAGAGTATGCTGCCTGGCAGCCCCCCTTCTACCCACACCCTTTACATTCTTACCAGCCTCTCTTCACAAGGCAGGGGTGCAACGAGCAGGCCTGGACCAAAGCCTTGACAGGCAGCAAAGGTCCAGCTGAGACTCGGGGCCCTCGAGTGGACCCCACACCCTGAGCCTGTGGGGAGGGTGGTTTAAGAAGCCGGATACTCAGAAATGGTGTTAGACTACTCGTTAGTGTGACAAATACCTGAGAGGAATAGTTTGAAGAGAAAAGATTTCAGCCCTTGGTCAGCCGACTCCATGTCTTGAGGCCTCAGCTGAGGCAGAGCATCATGGTGGAGGGTTGGCGCAGAAGAGTCGATCCACTCACAGAGGCCAAAAGAGACCACAGAGAAAGGGGCTGTGGGGTCAAGCTATGTCTTTTGGGGACACACCTCCAGGAACTTACTTCCTCCAGCCTGGGCCTCCACTTTCTACTTCCTAACACCTCCTAAGTCAGATGGTGCCATGCGATTGGGAACCCACCAGTAGATTCGTCCATTGGTGTCTTCTCACAAGGACTGGCTTCCCGACCTGGGGCGGGGCAGCCCTTCAGCACAGGAGCCTTGGTGGGCATGGTTCTTAGGCAAACATAACTGATTCACTGGGGACCTCTGTGGGGTCTTGGCTGACACAGGGTCCTGTGGGGGACCGGGGAACAGGGAGGATCTCTCTGGTCCCCACATATCTCCCTTTAGTGCTGTCTACCGCCATGGGCTGAAGGGAACTCTTCATCCTCTTTGCCCCCTCCCCCCTACGGTACACCCAGACTCCTCCTCCAGCTCAGGCCCTACCGTGGATGGTCGGATCCCAGGCACAGGCAGTGGCCTGGCTCAGAGGGGCATTGAGCTGTGCAGACAAGGCCATCCCACCAGCCAAGGCACACCTCGCGCTTCCCTCGTGGGACTGCTTGGTCACACAGAGATAAGCTCGAGCGAGGGAAGCAAAAGCAGAACCAGAGCTCTGGGATTCCAGACACGAGTTTAGTCCAAAGAAACAACCGGTCCTGCTCTGTTGGCAGCACATAGGAGGCTCAGCCTCCAGCAAAGTGATGCAGGTTGTCCTCGGGGTGGGCCTCCCCCAACCTCAACACACAGACACTGACACCGAACCTCAAGACACAGACACTGGTGGGAGGCCCTTACTCTACCTACCACTGTGTGGGCAAGGTCACGCGGACACCAAATAACCCTGGTATCCCTGTGGCTGAACTGCGAGTCACCCAGAAGGCCAAGAGGGGTCACATCCCAGCTCTTTCTGCTACAACGCCGTATCACCCATGGCACGACTTCTGCCCTCACAGGAACTCTTCCGGAAGCAGGGCTGGAGAGATGGCTCAGGAGGTAGCCCTTCGCCCTGGATTCCACATAAAGAGCACCGAGGGGAAATGGCAGTGGCCTGCACGTCAAGCCTTGGAAGACAGAGCTTGGGAAAACCCAGAGCAAAACAATAAGGAGGTAGAGCAATCCAGGGTGCTTCCTGAAGTCACCCTGTGCTTCCACAGACACACACAGGGCCCTTTTCTGTGTGCATACACGCATGTGCGCACACACACCAGTACCTATACACAAGCAAGAAAGAAAAAGATGATACAGCAGTAAGAACCAATGCCAACGTCGGTGAACCTTTCCACTTAGCTTCTCTAATGGCCTAAGTTCTTCTAAGGTTTGCACTGATTTAGACGAGGACTGTCCGAGTGTCCAGCAGGCAGCAGGCACAAAGCCAAGGATGAGTTGGCGCATGGTGAATAAAGGGGTGAGTTTGAGTAATTGTGTGTGCTGAATGTAAATCAGGCCTTTTAGATCTCCTACACATTTGCATACCAAGGCCAGCTCCAAAGCCACTGGCTTGTTTCAGTTGGTGAGTTTCCTGCTAGTCCTAGAAACACTCAAAGTTATTGGGAGGAAAATTCCAGCATCCAGAAAGACCTGCAATGATTTGTCCTGAGGAATCACTCTTGGAATGCTGAAGACTAGAATATTCTGAGTGCAAATGTTTGGAAGCTGCACAAGGGGCTTGGGAAAAAGGAAGTGGTTTAGTCTGCGTTGTTTCAGAACATGAGTACCAGGATCAGACAGGGATCTGTGGATGATTTAAGGCATCCCAACAGAGCCAACTCCATGCAAGTCATTCAACGACATCGTGTGGATACCTTCTGAAGTGACGCTCCACCGATCCGTCCCCCGGCATCTTATGAAAATTATAGTTCTTCACAGCATCTTCAACAAATGGTGCTGGCAAAACTGGGTGTCCACATGCAGAAGATTACAACTGGATGCGTTCTTGTCACCATGCACAAAAGTTAATTCCAAATGGATCAAGGACCTTAATATTACACCAGAAACTGTAAAAACCCTAGTTGAAAGGGTAGAGAACATCCTCGAGCTAGTTGGGCTAGGCCGATGGTTCCTAAACAGAAATCCAGTAGCACAGACACTAGAACCAACACTCAACAGATGGGACCTTATGAAATTAACTTGTAAAGTTTCCTTTAAGTTCCAAGGTCCACTTTTTAATTGGGCCATTTGTTTCCTTGGTGTTTAGTTTTCTAAGTTCTTTGTGCACTCTGGATATTAGAGCTCTATCAGATATGTGGTTAGTGAAGATTTTCTCCCATTCTGTGGGAAGCTCTTTAATTTCATAAGATCTCATCTGTTGAGTGTTGGTTGTATTGACTGTGCAATTGGATTTCCAACTGGGAACTGTTGGCCTAGTCCAATCAGCTCGAAGGAGTTCCTGACCCTTTCAACTAAGATTCTTATAGTCTCTGGCCTTATATTGAGGTCCTTGATCCGTTTGGAATTAAGTCTTGTACATGGTGACAAGTACTAGTCCAGTTTTAATCTTCTGCATGTGGACATCCAGTTTTGCCAGCACCATTTGTTGAAGATGCTGTTCTTTTTCCATTGGATTTTATGGGCCCCTTTGTCAAAGATCAAATAGCTGTAATTGTGTGGGTTTATATCTGGATCTTCAACTCTTATTCATTGATCTGTTGTCTAATTTGGAGCCAGTACCAGGCTGTTTTTATAACTATGGATTTGTAGTATAGACTAAGGTTTGGTATCTCCTTAAAGAATTGCTTTGGGATTTTGATTGGTATAGCATTGAATCTGTATATTGCCTTTAGTAGGATGGTCATTTTTATGATATTGATTCTGCCAATCCAGGAACATGGGAGGGCTTTCTACCTTCTGATGTCTTCTGCAATTTCTTTTTTTAGGGTTTTAAAGTTTTCATTGTAAAGGTCTCTTTCTTTCTTGGTTAGGTTTATACCAAGGTATTTCATTTTTTTAGGGGCTATAGTAAGAAATTGAAATGTCTAACAAATATCTTTAAAAATGCTCCAATCCTTAGCCATCAGGGAAATGCAAATCAAAACCTCCCTGAGATATCATCTCACCCCAGGTCAGGATGGCAAAAATCCACAATACAAACAACACCAAATGCTGGAGAGGATGTGGAGAGAAGGGAACTCTACTACACTGCTGGTGGGAATGCAGGCTTATACAACCACTCTGGTAAGCTGTCTGGCAATTCTTTAAAAAGTTAAAAATTGAAATGCCATATGACCCTGCTATTTCACTCTTGGGAATAATCCCCCATACAGCAAAAATTCACCTCGATAGCACAAGCACAACCATGTTCATAGCAGCAGTGTTTACAAGAGCATAGTCTTGGAATCAACCCAAATGCCCAACAGTTGACGAGTAGATAAGGAAAATGTGGTACATTTATTCAACGGAATACTACTCAGCCATCAAAAATGATGAATTAATGAAATTTGCCGGGAAATGAATGGAATTAGAAACAATTATATTGAGTGAAGTATCTCAGACACAGAAAATTAAGTGCTACATGTACTTCCTAATAGGTGGATCCTAGTACCAAACCCACTTAGTGACACACTCAAAGATAAATCTCTGTAATACCTACAGTAATTGCAAAGATTATAAGCAGGGAGGGAAGGGGAAGAAGGGCCCCGCCAGAAACAAGGAGAGAAGAGATCATGCTACAGCAGAGAAAATAGGCCACCATCATGGACTATAACTAAGTAATGAGACATCTGGTTGGGCTTGCAGACTTTCCTTACTGGTCACTTGCATCTGATGGGGTATGATCTCACCAGAAAGGGAGGGCATAGAGTCTGGCAGATAGAAAGTAACCATCCTGCAAATGGCCTCCTACTCTTAATCCATCTACCTTTGAATCTACTCTCATAATAAGACTCTATTTTAACAGCCTTTTATCTCTGGCCAGGGGGTGACATCCAATATCCATCAAGATGGAGCCAAGGGCAGTTCAGGAGCAGCAAAGCTGAAAAAAAAAATCAACAAACCATAATTCAGAAAATCAGAGATTCTACATCAACCACCTGGAACCAGGCCAGCCTAATTTGTCCCCATCCTAAAGCTCAGGGAAATTTTCGGAAGAGGGGGCGGTAAGATTGTTAAGAGCCTAAAGATGGGGGGGGGGCTGGAGAGGTGGCTCAGGGGTTAAGCCTCCGCTTTGCAGGCGGAAGGTCCTGAGTTCGGATCCCAGATCCCACGTATAGACGCCAGGCGGAAGCGGGGGCGGCCTGCGCTTCTGGTCCTGGTAGGGCGGAGCCTGTGAATCCCGGGGCAGAAGGAGGTGGAGGCGTCCTTGGTGGTTCGCGAATTCGTCCGTGGTTCTACACATACACAGACACACACACACACAGACACACGCGCGCGCGCACATACACACGCACATGCGCACAGTTGAATAAATAATAAAAATAATAAAAATTTTAAAAAAAGAGCCTAAAGATGGGGAGGAGCAATGATATGTAAGATACTCCATACAAGTTAGGGCCAAAGTAATCATAATAGGACTTTGCATGACCTGCACAATGACCAACATATCATTGAACCCCCGACATCTAGCATGGATCACAGGCACTAGGATCCTTAGAGGCAAGGGATTAACAGCCACAATAGTGTTCCTATACCAAAGGGGAACACACACACACCCCAAAAAAGCTCTAGGCAATGCCATTGAGTCCTTACACCTCATCAGAGCGGAGGACACAGAGGGAAGTTTGACATGCACACTAAAGGATGCTCCAGGAATGGAGGGGGAGGGAGCACTGGGAGAAAGGGAGGAAGGGGGGAAAGGAAAGGGAAAAAATGAGGAGGGAGCACAGGGATTCAGGGAGGGGTAGAGGGAGGGAGGGGAATGGGTTATTTATCAACTTTGTATGAGTGGAAGAAATAAAAAATAAAATTAAAAAAAAGAAAAAAATGGGCATCACAACTCAAAAGAAACTTTACCAGGGACAAAATCAAAATGTTAACAAATATCTTAAAAAATACTCCACATCAAGGAGATGCAAATCAAAACTTCCCTGAGATATCATCTCACCCCTGTCAGTTTGGCTAAAATCCACAATACAAACAATACCGAATACGGGAGAAAAGGGAACTCTCATACATTGCTGGTGGGAATGCAGGCTTATACTTCCATTCTAGAGATCAGTATGGTGATTTCTAAAAAATTGAAGAATTGAAATGACATATGACTATTGGGATAATCCCTGATAATGCAGCAATTCACTTCAGTGACACAAGCACAACCATGTCCATAGCAGCACTAATTACAATAGCTAATGACTAATACAAGTCATGGAATCAATCCAAATGCCCAATAGTTGATGAATGGATAATGAAAACATGTACATTTATACAATGGAATACTACTCTGTCATCAAAAATCATAAATTAATGAAATTTGCTAGGAAATGGATGGAATTAGAAAAAAATATATTGAGCAAAGTATCCCAGATATAGAAAGTTAGATGTCGTATATACTCCTTAATAAGTAGATCCTAGTTGCAAATCCACTTAATGTCATATTTAAAAGTAAATCTCTGTAATACCCACTGCAATTGCAAAGGATTATAAACAGGAGATAGGGGAATATACTTCAGTAGAGAAAATAGGCCACAGTCATGTATTGCATGTAAGTAGCAAGAAATCTGGTGTGGCTCAGTCTCACTTCCCTTCCTGTTCACTTGGAACCGGACAGGTTTGATCTCACCAATCACGGAGGGTATAGGGACTGGCAGATAGACAGTAACCATCCAGCAAATAGGACATTGACTCCCCCTCCCCCGCTGTGTCCTACTCCTATTCTTCCACCTATCTTTGAGTCTCCTCTTATATTAAGATCTTCATTTAAACAGTCTTTTATCTTTGGTTAGGAGGTGACCTTCCATACCAATCAGGATGCAGCCAAGGGCAATGCAGGAATAGCAAAACTGAAATCAACAACAAACCATAACTCAGAACCCTACATTACTTACCTAGAACCAGACCAGCTAAATCTCTCCCCATCCTAAAGCTCAGAGAACCTTGTGGAAGAGGGGGCTGCGAGATTGTAAGAGCCTAAAGATGGGGAGGAGCAACGATATGTAAGATACTCCACACAAATTAGGGCTGCAGCAGCCAGGATTGGACTTTACCTGACCTGCACAATGGCTGACATGAAAATGACCCCCCAAAGTCTAGCACCGATCACAAGGGAGAAGGCCTCAGGCAGTAAGATCCTTAGAGGCAAGAGATTAACAGTCATAATAGAGTTCCTATACTAACAGGGAGCCCAAGAAGTGGCCCTGAGCTGTGCTACTGAGTCCTGAACCCTTACTAGGGTGGAGGATTCAGAGGTAAGCTCGGTGCCCACATAAACAGATGCTCCAGAGGATGGGAGAGAGGGAAGAAAGGAGGGGGTGAAAGGAAGGGGGAAGGGAGGGAGAGTGGAATGGATGACTATGGGGGAAGGGAGGGGGAAAGGAGAGGATGGGGTACCTATTGAGCTTTATGATTAGGAAAAAAATAAAATGTGGGAGAAAAAAAGAAAATTATAGTTCTTCAAAAAAAAAAACTAGAGCTCTTTTTAGGATTTTGATCAAAATCTGTACATAAGAAGCCCTGAAACTCTGCTTTTTTGATTTTTATGGTCAATTCTTTGAAAATAATTATTTATTTCTGACAGAGAGAGAGAGAGAGAGAGAGAGAGAGAGAGGGCACATACATACAAGACATGGTGCATGGGTGGAGGTCAAAGGACAACTTTGGAAGTCAGTTCTCTCCTTCCACTTTGTGAGCTTCCAGGGATCAAACTCAGGCCTCCAGGTTGGGAGCTTTACCCACTGAGCCATCTCACCAACCCAATCTGCAGCTGACTCACCTCCACAATGCTCACCTTCTCTCCTATCCGTGAGCCTTTTATCTAGGGTTTACCATTTATGCTTCCACCAAAAATTAAGCAAATATGTGTACTTGTATCCCCCTTTCTTAGAAAACAACAGTTTTCCAAGCTTGAGCTGCTATCTCAGAGAGAACCAATAGCAGTGTGTGAAATGATTCAGCATTCCTTTGTACAGCGACATAATACTACATTTCATGGTTAAACCAACACCTATTCAAAGATTTCTCTTGATGGGCTTGAGATTGTTTTTCAATTGTTTACTCTCTGAATACGACTCAGCGATCCCTCTTGAATACCATTTGTTTATATTTTTGTCAATTTGGGGGCTAGTTTCTGGATCAGTAAAAGACTCTGTCCCAGACAACTAGGAGGAAAATGATTGAAACAGGCCTGATGTCAACATTGAGTGCCCTCCCGTGCACATGCACATAGGTACACACACACATGAACATGTATGCACATATAAACACACCCAGAAAAAAATAAAAATAAAATCCTATCCCTTCTCTGTACACCTATGTTCACGCTGGCATTAGTTATAACAGTCAAAAGGTACGTTGTTTCCACCCAATAACAGATGAACACACACACACACACACAGTGAAATATTATTCAGTCTTAAAAAGGAATAAAGGAAATTTGGATACACGTTAAAGTATAGATGAACTTTGAAGATAATATTCTAAGTGAAGTAATCCAGATTGATCACAGAACAGTGTCTATCAGGACAGAAGAGGAAGAATGAGAAGGTAGCATGTGCATGTGTACATGTATATATGTATGCATGCATGTGTATATGTGTCTGTGTGTATGAGTGTGGGTGTGTGTGCTTGTGTATACATATGTCCACAAACATATCCATGTGTGTTTATTCACGTGTGTGCCTTTTCAATGTGTGTACATATGTGAGACAGGGTATCACTGAACCTAGAGTTCATTGTTTCAATTAAACCAATTGGCCAACACTTCCAGGGCGAAGCTTATCTAGAACTGGGGTTCAGGGGTACACTAACATTTGTATAGATGGGGGTTCTGAGAAAAGGACTCAAGTCCTCAATCCTACAAGGGCCAGCGACTTACCTGCTGTGCTATCCCCTCAATCCTGAGTAATCATTTAGTAGTTTGGAGTTTCAGTTTGGAAGCATAAGAAAGTTTTGGAAGTAGATCACGAAGATAACTGCACAGCAATAATAAACTGAGCACTTAGATAACGTTAAGCTGTAAAAAATATTTTCTGTACATTTGTGACACTAAGAAAATTAAAATACTAACTTAGAAAATGGACCATCCAAAAAGTACATTAAAGATTACTTGCAAAACAATGGGTTTAAAATAATCAGGCAAGAGCTGGAGAGATGGCTCAGAGGTAAAGATTCTGTCTTGAATGCAGAAGGTCCTGAGTTCAGATCCCAGGTCCCACAAAAAAAAAAAAATCAAGCAGAAATGGTGGTGACCTACACTTCCGGGGCCCTAGTGGGCAGAGCCTGGGAAATCTCAGAGCAAAGCAAAAAGGATGTAAAAGCAATCCAGGATGATTCCTGAAGTCACCCTTGGTCCTCCACAGGACGTACAGTGCCTTCCCCCCACACACACAAATAATTTTTTAAAATTTAAAATAATAAAATAAAATAACCAGGCAAATTATCAAAAGGATGTGTCTTCAAGGGCCTTCCTTACCATAAGGAAAAGAGTCAATAGAACCCATAGAAAAAGAAGACTCTATAAAAGGGGAACAGCGGGTGCCCCAGAAAACAGGGAAGGAAGGTGTGTTAGCTGCTTGTGCATATCTGTCGCCAACACCCTGGGGGAGGAACCATATGTTGGGCTCTCGCTTCAGAGCACTGTAACACATCATGGTGGAGAAGGCGCGGTGGCAGGAGCAGCGCCCTCGTGGTGGTGTGACTGCGCGGCAGCTGTTCACCTGTGGATGGATGGGGAAACAGAGAGAGTACCAGAACTGCTGGCTGGGACGAAGCCTTCAAAGGTTGCTCCAGTGACCATCCAGACCCTTCTCCTAAAGGCTCGGGAGCCCCTCGGAACAGCACCACCAGCTGGAGAACAAGCCATCAGTCCATCATGACATCTTAGATTCTACACAGAACAGAGTGCTGACTATAAAATCAGGTTGCATTGGAAGGTATCTGAGGAAGTCAAGAAAAAAAATTAAAAAGAATCCTCAATCCACCAGGCATAGCCAACTATGGGATCTAATCAGTCTGAAGGATTTCAGAGCTGGGGGGAGGGAGAGTCTATACCCAGCAGATGCCATCATGGGCGCTGACACTGGCTGGTGTGTGCGGCTTGGGAGATGAACGGCTGGCTCTCTGTGTACGCAGGCTCCACGCCAAGCGCTCAGCTGGCCGGCTCACGAGCCTCGCTGGCCACGGCCACAGAGAGCAAACGCCTCTTGACCTTGCACCGGCAGTGTTTGTTCTTCTCTTCTCAGATGCTCCTGGTCCTGGTTCTGTATCCAGGATACTTTTTTTTGTTAAAGAAGGAATTTTCTTAGCCCAAACCATATCCAAGGTGACCGTGAACTTCTGATCCTTCATTTTGTGTGTGTGTGTTTCTGAAAAGGGAATCATCCTAGATTGCTCTTTCACTGTGTTGTTTTGCTCTAGGGTTTTTCAGGATCTGCCTTCCAGAGCCAGAAGTGCAGGTTATCACCATATCCTATTTACATAGGATTAGGGGATCTGAACTCAGGTCCCTTTGCTTGTGAGGCAAAGGCTTTAACTCTGAGTCTTCTCCAGCCAGAATTTCAAATACTTCTAACTTCACCTCCCTGGTGTTGGGATTACAGATGTGTACCACTATGCCTGTTCCATGCAGTGCTGGGAATTGAACCCAGGCTGCCATTCAGACTAGGCAAGCATTCTACTAATTGAGTCATATGCCCAACCCCCTATCCAGCATCTTTCTGTGTTTTCATTCGACTCCTCAAATTAGCAAATCATTCAGTTGTAGCTTTGGGGACATGAATAATCTTAACTCAAACCAGGTAACTCACTCCAGCCCCCATTGTAACAAACAACCCATCCACCCCTTCCAGCTCAACCCCCTGGGATCTGGCCTTAAAAGCTAGAGGGAGAGCTCCCCTCCCCCACACTAGGTGTCTTTGTGAGGAGCCCGCGCAGGCGCAGCAGGGGAGAATGTTGATTCTCCAGGGGACCCCACCACCACCAGCTTGAACAGTTCTGCATAGTCCTGATAGCAGACCCACAAGTTTAAAGCCCTAGACCACTCTGGAATGCCTGCTGGGAAAACTTCACAACACCCATGAAGGTTGTTGTGGCTTCCAGTCTTTTCCAGAACCTTCTCTGGAAAGGGGCTCCTTTGTCTACTAGTTCCCCACATTCACCTTCAGCTGGGACATGGTTACTTTCAAGAACTCAGAACACAGTCTCAAGGGTCTGTCTCATCACCTGAGGTCCATGGTGGATAAAGGTCAGCCAATCCTCCTGCAAGTGGCAAGATCCCTTATTGTATTGAGAGGCTAACTTGGCTTCTGAGTCCCAAGCTAAGCCCATCACCATTTTGGCAGAAACCATTGAACGGCCCAGTAAGAGACATCAGGTAAGCCTTCCTGTGTTCTAGGACAGTCCTACAAAGCGCTTCCACCTTCACAGTCGGGGGAACCTGAGAATCAGTCATGCACATACACTGACAAGTAGACTCACACACACCTGTATGAGAAGGTACGTTTTGTGTGTGTGTGTGTGTGTGTGTGTGTGTGTGTGTGTGTGTGTATTTTATACAGAGATACAAAAGGCAGGCACATGAAATCAGACTCCAGGTGCTTACCATATGCCAACTGCTAGAAGCACTTGACAGTGTTAGCTCTCTGATCCTTAGGAGGATCAGCTCCTCTGATTTCTAGGAGGTGGGCACTGTCTTTGTCCTTATTTTATCCAGAGCGACACTGGAGTGCAGAGAGACTAAGTAACTTTTCTAAGATCATCAGCTAGTAAGTAGCAGATCTAGGAGACAAACCCAGGAAGCTCAACCCAAACACTGTGTGGAGTTTGATATAAAGTGGTTGGCCAGCTTGTCACTCTTCCAGAACCTCAAGTCTTCGGCCTTTTAAATAAGAAGCACTGGGAAAGAGCCCCAGCGTCTCTGGTGGACGGCCAGCTCCAGTCCAGGAACCCCGTATGCATGGCCTTTGATGCTCCAGCATTTAATCTGACGGGTCTTGCTGAAGCACCTGCAATCCCTTGTCGTTTCTAACTCTGATGAGATTGGAACCTCAGGAACCGCGCAGAGGCTAGTGCACAGTGCCATCTCACGCCAACGAGTGAGCCAAGCCAGACGCCACATGCTTTCCTTCTTTCCTTCCTCCCTCCCTCTTCTTTCCTTCTTTCCTCCTTCCCTTCTTCCCTCATTCTTCCTTTCTTTTGATCATTCTTTTTAATATTTTACTTATTTATTTGAGTGACAGGTTTGGAGAGAGAACGAGAGACGGGGGTAAGTACACATTGTGCACATGTGGCGGTCAGAAAACAATTTTTAGAAGAAATTGGCTCTCTCCTTCCGCCACGTAGGCTGTGAGGATGCAGTTCACGCTGTGCCAAAGCTGCACACGGGCATCTTTGCCCACTGGGCATCTCACAGTTCCACAAAGCCATGTTTTGTTCTTTTCCATTTGCTGATTTTTTTTAAAAAAAGAAATACTTACAAATGACACAAACTTGCATCTCTTTATGAGAAATGAATGCCACAATGGGGTTGATAGCAGATTTAAGAGAGGCCTAAAAATTATTTTTTTTCCATTCGTTTTTCTGGATAGGAGTCTTAAGCAAACAAAGGACTGTCAAAATGGCAGTGGGCCACAGACAAGCCCCACAGGACGCCCATAAGGAAGAAGGAGAAAAGAGAAAGGCGCAGAAGACCTGCTAGGGCAGGTGAGCCACGGCTGTCTCAGAAGCATTCGCCGGGTCTGGAGCGGAGAGCTTCACGGATGCAAAGGATCTGTGCAGGGAGCAACTTGGTCATAGGCATCACTCCCTGGGGGCGGCATGGACATAGGTGTCATTCTTAGGGGGCAGGATTTGTTCATTGGGGGCAGCTTGTATATAGACATTGTTCTTTGGGGGGCAGTTTGGACACAGGCATCACTGCTTTCTTGATTTTCCAGGAAGGAAGCAAAGCAGCCAGAGATCTTGAAGGTCTTACAATGGAGCAAACTTGCCTGACCTTTCCTGTGGCCCCCATGCTAGGCACAGCCGAGGAACCAGCCCAATCCTCCCAACCTCCCCCATCCCCTGGGTCACCCGAGCCTCTGCTCTACCAGTAGCGGGTTTGAATGAGGCCTCTCTGCGCTGGACCTCAGATTTCATCCAGTCCCTTGTCCTCCTGTAGCCTTTGTTCTCTGTCTCAGGTATTTCTGCAGGACACAGACCAGATGGGAGTCTTTTAGGGACTGATGTTTAACATTTGTGGCAGTAAGAAGGAATAACAAGGATGGGGGGAGATAGCTCGATTAGTAAAGTGCTTGGTGCACAAGCACAGAGACCCGAGTTCCATCTCTGGAACCCACATAAAAAGCCAGGCATGGTGGTACACACTTGTGACCCCAGCTCCCGGGAGACAGAGACAGGTGGATCCCGGAAACCAGCTGGTCAGCCAGCCTAGTAACCTAATCAGAAAGTCCCAGATCCCAGTGAGAGACCCTGTCTCCAAACACAAGGGAGATGGAACCTGAGGAATGGTACCCAAAGTTGACCTCTGGCCTCCACTGGAGCAGGAGCACCTGCACACTTACAGACATTTATGGCGCACACGCACACACACACACACACACACACACACACACACACACACACACACACGGAGCAGGAAGCAAAGGCATCATGGAGAACTAAGGCAGCTCATGGGTTATTTTACATACAGATGGTCCTTTGCCATTCTCATCAAGCTGAATACAAATATCCCCAAACTATTGACTGGCAGCCAATTCAGTTAAATACCTAATTAAAAGGGAACTGGAGCTGTCTTAAAAATTGAACGCCTCAACCACTTGCCAGCCAGAGCAAGATGAAACTGGGGAGGTTTGACTGAATAGCCGCAGCAAATAAAACATGTCCGGACTCAGCAGAAATAAACGCATAGATTTTCATCTGTGAAGAAAACACACACGTGGCACTTTCTTTAAAAACTCCAAGCCCACCCGGTGAATACTCACTGCTTCTGAGTTGGAGAAGTGTGCGGAGCACTGAAAATAGAGAAGCCGGTATTCCAAATGAGAGTGCTCTGAATGGAACAAGGAGCTCAAGTTCCTGTGCTCATGAAGCAAGCACTTTACAACCCGGAAGAGGGATTCAAGGAGAACTTCCAGATGACATAAGGGACAAGAATTCTCTTTGTAATACATTTGCTCCAAATATTGCGTGGGACTTACACGAAAATTTTGTCTTTCGTTTTTCTGAAATTCAAATGCAATGGGCATGTTGTAGTTCTAGTTGTGAAATATGGAGACCCTAAATCCAAGATACACAAGGAACTTGCACGACCCAGGACTGGAGTTGAGTGACAGCAGAAAAGAATCCTGAGGGCCTGGGGTTAGGATGGTGCCTACCTAGCATGTTTGAAGTCCTGGGCTCCCTAGCATCATTTCCAGTCACAACCCCCAGGACCCCAATACACAGGAGGATGAAAAGCTCAAGGTCCTCCTTGGAGTTTAAGGCCAGACTGGGCTTCGTGAGACCTTGTCTCAAAAACAAGAAAGAACTCTGTAGTATCCCAGGTTCACAGGGGAGTTGGTTGGAAATTGAGCCCGTGTCTCTTCATCTCTACAGGACAGGGCAGAGCCGCACTGGGAGGAGAACCACTGAAGTCATGAAACCATGACTGTCACCACTAGTCACGTGCTCCATGCAAAGTAGCCATTACTGACGTGTGCACTGGGCGGCACGTGGTAGTCCGCTGCTATTACTTCTTATTGCTAAGTGAGAGTCAGCTGGTAGGGAGGCTGGGCGATGGCTCCGTGGTCAAGCACTTACCAGGCAAGCATGAAAATCTGAATTTGGATCCCCAGAACTCATATAAATGCTGGGTGGGTGTGGTGGCCCAACTGCAATTCCAGACTCAGAAGGCAGCAAAGGGCAACCCCAGAGCTACCTGGCTTACAAGACTACAGAGTAGCCATGTTATGAGCTCTACCTTTGATTGAAAGACCTTGTGTCATAGTTCGGTTACAGATGTCAACTTGACAGTTTAAGGCTGGAAGCTCTGAGCACATTTGTAAAGAATTGATAGTTGAAGCGAGCCCAGAGCAAGCCTGCAGGGAACTGGAATGGGGAAGGCCCAGCCCATGGTGGGTGGGGCCCAGCCCATGGTAGGTGGGACTAGCCTTGGGCAAGTGAATAAAGTGGGGGGGGGACTGGTTGAGAAAGTTAGCATCCTTTGGTATACTTGGTGTTGGGGTCTCGGGGGTCGTGGCTGATCCCCTCAACCCCTGGATTTGGTGTGGACTCTCCTGCCAAGTTGGATCAAGGACTATAACTGGACTATTGTAAACCAAAATTAAACCCCTTGTTCCTGTAAACTGCTCATGTATCAGGAACAATGAGGTTGATGGCTACAGCCTGCCTCAATGAATAATTGAAGATGATTTCCAACTTGAACCTCAAGCATTCACATCCACATGCACACATGTGAGCATATATGCATGCCTACCACGCACACACATACATGTGAGAATAAACAGAGAGAGGGCGATCTGGTCAGTCACAGTAGCCAGCACCTATGGGGACCTACCACATGCCAAGCACTTTGAGCTTTGCCTGGAGGTCTCATAACTACCCCATGATGCAAGTGTGATCGTCTTTCCATGGCCGGGCCACTGAAGGAGTTAACTAGCTTACTCATCATGATCCTAATGCCAGCGAGTTCAGATCCGATTAACTCCCAGTCCTGAGCGCCTTCCAACCCCTGCCATTTGATTCCCGGCAGGTAGGGTCTTGCCAGCTCTCAGGTGATCACACCCACCACAGAACTGACCTCGGCTTAACCCCCTATGTGGCTATTGTCATCTGAGATAATTGGGGGATTTTTTTTTTTCTCCTGTGGGAACACATCTGTGGTCTCATGATGAAGTCAGTGGAAAACAAGCTGCATGTTTCAGAACCTCGAAGATGCCCCCACCTCGTGTAAAATGACAGATTATTGTAAATTTTAAAAGGAAAAGACAATAACTCATAGCCCCCTCCCCCTCTCGGTCCAGAAACCTGGCAGGACATGAGGAGATGCTGGTGGGTTTGTTACAAGCTTCTTTTCGCCCTGGGTTGTCTTCATCCACACATTGCTTCTTACAGGAACCAGCAGCACCTGCAGCTCTTTCCCCATAGGCCTTAACTGGCAAAAATGGAAAATAAAGTGGAGATGAGACTGGGTGAGGAAGGCTGCCAAACTGGGAGGGGGATCCTCTTTTAGAGAACAATACTTAGAAGTTGCTAAATTTTGGTTATGTCCCCTTCCCCCAATTTTCATACCCTGGAAACCTACTCCCCAAGTTCCTGTTCACAGTAGTTGGAAGTGGGGGTCTTTGGGAGGCAATTGGAATTTGATGAGGTCCTGAGGTCCATGATGGCTTTAGGGGTTTCAGGAGGCAGAGAAACCCCCACGAGCACTTCGCTGTCCCTCCTCCATGGCGCAGCTCAGTGGGGAGTCCCTCCTCAGCGGCCCAGCAGATGTGGGCACCTGTGCTTGGATGCTTGGACGAACCCCAACACAGAGAGCCAAACAAACTCCTGCTCTTTAGAGGCTGCCCGGACCCTGGTATTCAGTGTCGATGACAGAAATCAGCGACACTGGGATCCTAGCTGGTGTCCCTCCCAAAAAAGAAGAGCTCCTGCCTATAAGGAAAGCAGCATGGGGGGGACATCGCCAAGCGATGTTTCTTGCAGGACGGAACTGCAGGCAACAGGGACGTGGTCAGAGGGAGACAGAGGAAAAGGTATCATGTGGTCATGATAGAAAACCAAACCAGGCACGGCGGTACATATCTATATCCCAGCAGAGACCATACCACATAATGAGTTTAAGGCCAGTCAGGGTCTGTATGGAAAGTTCCAGGCTAGTCGGGACTGAAGAGTGAGACCCTCTCTCAAAAGACAAAAAGAAAAAAGGAAGGAAGAAAGAAAGGAAAGGAAGGAAGGGAGGGAGGGAAAATTATTTTAAACATAAAGCTAGAACCATCCCATAGAAGACAAACACCCATTGGTCATATTTAAAACACTTTTTCCACTGACTTGGCTCTTTGTCTACAATATTCAAATGAGGAGCCATAGCCTTACTGTCAGTTATGTGTTGTCAGTTTATGCATTCCCAGTAAGATTTTTACCTTTAATTTCTTCTATTTTTATTTTTTCTTCCATCCATATGTGCGTATGTGGAGGTATGAGTGCATGTGTGTATGCACAGGGACATGTATGGGGTACGTGTCAGTGCATGTGCACGCGGAGGCCGAGGCTGATGTCTGGAGTCACCCGCAGCTGCTCTTCCTCCATATCCTTTTTGAGCCTGGGACTCTGATTAAACCCAGAGCTCACCTGTAGGCCTAGTCCAGCTCGCCGGCTGGCTCCGGGGATTTCCACGCTCTACCTTCCCGGGGCTGGAGTTCCAGATGGTCTGCCACATCCGCCTGGCATTGTACATGGAATCTGGGGATCTGAACTCTAGTCCTTTTGTTTGTACAGCAAGTGCTTTAGCCTCTGAGCCATCTCCGAAGCTCCAATTTCTTTTGCCTTTCCTTTCTTTTTTTAATGGCTTAAACAATGCACTAGTATTTCAAAACCTTACCTAGACCCTTTAAGACTTTTTCCCTGAGTATGTTTGTGGTAAAACATAGATAATGCAAAATTACCACCTCGGCCATTTTCATATGTGTAGGACAGAGGTATATCTGTATCCATGACGTCCTCCAGCTACTAACTGTAGGATAAGACTACAGAGAGTTGTGCATGTCCCTAGCAGCAGCGGGCTGCCCATCTCTTTCCATCTCATATCATTTCATTTCCATCTTTTGCTTTGTTAGCAGAGCTTGTCTTCACTGCAGCTATCCCAACCCTTACACTAACATCCTGCACCACTGTTCCCCATCCTCCCACCCCCCACTCCCCCCCACTGGCCTCCTTCCTTCCCTCCGCTTGTCCTGGTCCTGCTGGTGAATCAGCAAACTTCCTGGGATCCCTTCCTTTGGCTGGAGGCCCAGCTGGGATGGCTCCAGACTCAGGCATCTGCCATCAGTTGTTTTAATCCCCAGCTTGTGCCGAGTGTCAGCTGGAGGGCTGTTTACAAGTCTGTAACCCTCCTGAGGCTTGTTTGCACAGTGCGCTTACCTAAGCAGAGCTGGTGAGGAGCCCTGTGGCCCCCAGGGCCCTTCCGGACCTCCTCAGCAAGGGTGTAATTAGGAACCAGGGTTTTGCAGCTTCCAAAAACAAATCTGTCTTGCTACCAAGAAGCCTCTCCCTTGTTTACCAGCCAATAGTCAGGCCTGAGATCTCCCGGTGGGGGGGAACTTGGCTCCGGCACTGTATGTGCCAAGTGTTTGTGTGACAGGCAGGTTCTGGGGTGCTCGCTAAGCCAGGTCCTTAGCTCCCATTTAGGGTCAAACTGGAAGAAAGTGCGTCAGCAGCCTAATGCTTCTCTCTTTTGCCCTGGTATGCGAAGACGCCAAGCCTCCATTATACCTGCTTTGCTTCTAATGCCGCTGATGCTTCAACCAGTCAGCACAAGGCTTTTCTTCCAGAAGGTTACGCCATGGAACTATGGTTCTATTTATTTCCGTTTGGGCCTTGTGATACAGTGTCTTGCTTTGCAGCTCAGGCTGGCCTGCATCTTGAAATCCACCTTCCTCGGCCTCCCAAGTGCTGAGGTAAATGGTGTGCATCACTATGTCCCGTTGTTTTTTTCTTCTTCTTCTTCTTATGTTGCGTAATCTACTATCTGGTCTATTTAGTATATGCCTTGTGTTCTTTGGGAGGGGAATGGTGTTGAGTAATGCTAATGACCAACATTAAATACATAATATTAAAATGTTCTTTTGGGCCAGAGAAGTGGCTCAAGGGTTAAAGACTTTGCCTAAGCTCAAATTCTGGATCCCATGTAAAAACACCAGGCAGAAATGGCAGTGGCCTGCACTTGCAGCTGGAAAAGTGGATTCTGGGACATTCCAGAGTGAAGCAAAAGGAGGTAGAAGAATCCAGGATGACTTTCAAAGTTGACATGGGAATGCACTGTTCCCTCTCTCTCTCTCTCTCTCTCTCTCTCTCTCTCTCTCACACACACACACACACACACACACACACACACACACGCAGGGGAAAAAGATAAAACCTATTTAGAAATATTTTTATAAAGTAAAAGAATAGAATGTTCTCCACAAACAATAATGCCACCATGAGCGAGGGTAGCGCCAATGGTGGCAAGGGCATGGGGGGTGTCAAAGGGATGGTGGTAACAGCGGTGTGGGGGGCGTGATGTTTGAGCTGAGGGGGATGCAGTTGGTGGGGAGGAAGAAGACACTGACAATGAGGCTGTGTGTCCTTCTGCTCCTGGCTGTCAGACCAGCTTGAAAACTCACTCAGAGGGCGTCTTCCATGAGCATCACCTTGAACCCACCTCATAGCATTCAGAAACCCTAAGATTGTGTGGACAGTGGAGGATCTGAAACGAGACAGGCAAAGGTCCCCGGTCACGATAGTCCCAAGAAAGTACCTTGCCATCATCAGCTCACCCGGCACTGCCCAGGTGCAGAAACGAACACGAACAAACAGTGATACCCCGGCGCTGGAGAGGTGGCTCAGGGGTTAAGCCTCTGCTTTGCAGGCAGAAGGTCCTGAGTTCGGATCCTAGACTCCACATATAGACGCCAGGCGGAAGCGGGGGCGGCCTGCGCTTCTGGTCCTGGTAGGGCGGAGCCTGTGAATACTAGGGCAGAGTAAACAAGGAGAAGGTGGAGGCGTCCATGGTGGTTCCCAAATTCACCAGTGGTTCTACACACACAGGCACACACACACACGCACACGCACATATGCACGATTGAACAAATAAAAATAAATAAATAAATAAAGGTAAACTTAAAAAAAAAAAAAAACAGTGATACCCAGGCTTGGCACCCAGTGTCTGCTTGAGGAGAAAAGTCACGTGGAGGAGAGATCCCTCTCCAGCCTCACTTCCTCGTGCGTGGGATCCTTCACGCCTTACGTTTCTTCTCCAGGACGTGGGAACGATAAAAGGACTCCTGAATAAATCCCAGGTTCACCGATCCCAGCACAGGGTCCACGCAAGAGCACAGCATCCACTTCCTGCTCCCCCAGCCATCACTTCCTGCCCTAAACACTTGTGAGTCATACTATAGCTTATTAAAAACTTGTTAGATATCAAAACAACTTAGAAAGAGAGAGAAAAAAAAAGAAAAAGAGGAGAGGAAGAGAGAAGAGGGGAGGGGAGAGGCGGGAAGAGAAGAGAGAAAATATAGCCACTTGATTGTATATTTTTCCACAAGCTGCCCAACTGTTTGTTTGTTTTCCACTGAGTGGACTGATATTTTGGTGACTACCATGTGAATGACTCTGTAACTTCTTGTTTTATATAGTGTTGGGATTCTGTGGCATGGAGCCCAGATTCTTTTTGCTTCTGTCACCCATTACTCCTTCCTGTACTGTCTTGGTACCTGAATAAAACTGGGATTCTACTGAATGTGTTCCTCTCTATAAATATGTATCTATAAACCATTCTCGTGACCTCAGATAGTCTATCCCATGCATATTTAATTGTTCTCTATAAACAGATCCTGTTTTCCTTAAATCATTTATTTGCTGTACTGAAATCTTTCCAAAGTCATTTTTAGCCAGAAGATGAAGAGATGCTTCTAAGTGAATTGTTGAAAAAGTCTTTGGTTCTAGACTCTGGGATGTGTGTTACAAGCTGAGATTCCCCACCCTAATGGCTAGAGTCTAAGTTGTTCTTTGGCAGCTGTGATAAATACATGGCCCCAACGTTCATTATCAATGCTCACAGCATTGGGTAATAATTCACTGTTGTCAAGAGAATTGCCAGCAAGGGCCAAGGAAATGAGACATACCGTAGCCATAAGAAGCGCTGAGAAGGGCCATACTTTCTGCAAAATTCCAAACATTTCTTTTTCCATCTTATTTACCTTCCCCAGGGAATGGTCCCACCCACTCTGGGCTGGATCTTCCCACATCGGTTAAATAATCTCCTAACAGGTTTGCTCAGAGGTTCGCCTTAACTAAATAATTACCATAGGTGTGCCTAAAAATGCCCAGCTCTTAATTGTCAAGTTAACACCTGTAACTAACAGCCACGAACAGCGATCCCGATTCTCAGGTTCTAAAGTATGGGTCCCGGGGATGGGCACTTTAACAATCCCCACCCTCAGGTCAACCCCCAGGTTGACACAGGAAGAGGCGCGGCACACACCACAGCTGACACGTGAGGCTCCACACAGGCCACAAGGTTTCTGCTTCCTGTCTGCGATCGCACTCAGGCATGCTTTCCTGAGGCAGGTTTTACTCTCGACAGTGAACCACCGTAACCATGCCCGTCAGCCAAATCCTCACTTGCTTCAGTGTCCTGCTGAAGATGGCCAGGCACATCCACCTGAGAAAGTGCTGACCGCCTGTGTCCTGAGGGCCGACTTCAGGCTCCAAGGCTGGTGATGGAGCAAAGGTTGCCGCAGACCCCTTTCTGTGCCACCCTACATCCTAGACATTAGCTGCTTTTGCATCCTTTGAGATTTCTGTCTGCATCTCTTTTTTTAAATTTTGGCTTCTGTGTGTGTGTGTGTGTGTGTGTGTGTGTGTTTCTGTGTGTGTGTGTGTGTGCATCAAAGAGCATTGTGTGTGCCTGCAGAGAGGCCCGAGGGTGACTTTGGGAACTACACCAGATTGCTCTACCTCCTTTTGCTCTGCTCTGTATTTTCCCAGGCTCCCCCTTCCAGCTCCAAATGTGCAAGCTACTGCCATTTCCGCCTGATGTTTTTATATGGCTTGGGATGTGAACTGAGGTTCTTCTGCTTGTAAGGAGAGGCTTACTCCCTAAACCATCTCCAGTCCCCACGTCTCTTTTCTGTGAAACAAGGAGTCATTACTTGCAAGTCATTATTGTGAGACATTTTTATAATGTTTTATGGTTTGAAGAACACCTTTGCCTGTACAATGGTGTTGCAGTCAGCCTGCATGGTTGCAGATAAATGACCATCAAACAGCTTAAGGGAACAAGGGGTTTATTTTCTCTTATGATTTTTCTGGTCACAGTTCTCAGTCCAGGTTAACAGGAGAGCCCAGATCAGTACCAGGGCCAAGAGAATTGGCCACATCATCTCTAATAATGGTTGAGAGAGGGCCGATCCTTACTTGCCAGACAAACATGTCTGGCTAAGTATATACAATGATGCCAACTTCCTCAACTGGCTCTCAGTATTTTATTCATCTGTTCAGGGCCTAGTCCCACCCACCATAGGCCGGGCCTTTCCCATCAGCTAGACAATCTCCTGCAGGTCTGCTCTGGACCTAACTCAATCACTAATTCTCTACAAATGTGCCTAGATCTCAAACTCTCAACTGTCAAGTTGACACCTGTGCCCAACTATGACAAATGTCATCTGATCTTCACAATAGCTCTAGTGCATATGTAAGTAGTCCAGGTTTTGCTCTTGACAGTGAAGAAATGCTGAGACAGAGTGAGAGAGAGAGAGAGAGAGAGAGAGAGAGAGAGAGAGAGAGAGAATAGCTTGCCTGAGGATTTTTAAAAAGTATGGGGGAGATTCAGTAAGCTTGCCATACAAGCTTAATGACCTGAGTTCAACTCTCCAGAGTCCACACAAAAACAGATGTAGAACATAAATATCTGCCATAGCACATAGGAGTGCTGGCATTGCTCCTGTGTGGGGGTAGAGGCAGAGATAGGAGACTCCCCAAAACTTGCATGCCAGCTAGCCAGGAACGCATAACAGAAAAACAAGAAAGAGATCATATCTTAAACAAGGTAGAGAGCAAGGACTAATACCCAAGATCTGATCTCTGACCTCCTCACGCATACTATAGCACATGCACACTTGCACGCGCACACACATGCACACTTGCATGCGCACACACACATGCACGCACGCACACACACACTCGAAGAGATATCTTCCTGACCCTTGTGCTAAGTAAGATCAGTTTCCTAACAGTTCTGAAAGTATGCAGAGGCTACTGGATTCTATACAAGGGAAATCTGCTTCAAGGTTACATTCTTTCAGTCTCGTTCCATGGTACAGTCGTCTACAGTCTTTGCATATTGCAAATTAATAAGTAAAATATTTCCTTCGCTAAGGGTAGGGGGCAACTCAGTTGGTAAAGTGCCTGCCTTGCATCTCAAGGACCTGAATTTGATCTTGAGAACCAGTAGCAAGCTAGGCATGTTGGTAGGCATACTACAGTGCTGAGAAGCAGAGAGAGGCAGATGCTTGAGGGGGTGGTAGCTAGCCAGCCTTGTGTACATTGAAAGCTGCAGGCCAGCGAGAGACCTTGTCTCAGAAAACGAGTGGACAGAGACTGGAAAATGACACCCAAAGTTGTCCTATAGCCTCCACGTGCACATGCGCATAAGTGCACTTACACACACACACTTGTTTACTTCATTAAGGTATCGATTACTTAATTGTTTGGAAAGAGTAGAAAGCATTTGTGTAGGATATTTAAACTGAGCCATAATTGTGGCATCGATTCTGTCCACAGTCAGGTAATATGCTATTGATTTCTCTGAGCTTTATTTGGAAAGCAAAACAGAAATGACAGTGACAATTTTCATGTTGTGCAGAATCCAGTGATTAGTCTTATGGATTCGTCCTAGCAGCAGTGATTTGCCATTTGGGATCTCGTTGGCAGGAAAGGAAGAAGAGAAGTCCCTTGACTCCTAAAGGATGCCCCCACAATGAATCTAGCTTTCCCGGTTTATGGATTATGGTTAATTAAAAGTACTTTATAATGGGATAATATTATACTGTGTATGATTATTTGAATCTGAAATATCTTCCACAGGCTCACATTTAAGTTCTTGTCTGCCAGCTGATATACTGTGCTAGAAGTTTGCAGAACTTAGAAGAAGTGGGGCTTTGCTGGTAGAAGTAAATCACTGGTAAGTTACAGTCTTAGGCTCTGGCTTCCTGGTCCACCAGAGTGTGACTAGCCTTCATCTCCTGCTTTTGTTGCGGTAAATGAAGCTGCTTTGCTATGCAATCTCTGCCGTGATGGACTAAGACCCTCAGAAACCAGGAACCAAAATAAATCTTTCTGTCAAGTGTTAATATTTATCTGAGAGACATGAAAATAACTAATACATGTATCTTTCATATCGAAATCTCACCTTTTCCTTTTTTTCCTTATCCATTTTCAAGTTTTCGTGTGGGAGGCATGAGTACGTATGTGTGTTCACGTGCATGTGTGCAGGTCTACGTGCATATACGTATGCATGTGCACACGTGAAGGCCTGAGGTTAATATTGGGAATCATCCTTGACTGCTCCTCCACCTTACTGTCTTTGAGGCAGGGTCTCTAGCAAAACCTAGAGCTTGTTCATAAGGCTAGTCAGCTTGCTTTAGGGATCCCCAGTCTCTGCCTTTAGCAGTAGGAATTACAGGTAGGCTGCCATTTCCACCCAACATGTTACATGGGATCTAGGGATCAGAACTCTGGTCCTTTTGCTTGCACAGCAGCTTTAACCACTGAGTCACCTCCCCAGCCCACATTTCCTTTACCCATTTGTCTGTTGATAGGGTCGTTGGCAGCTGACTGTCTTGGCGGTAGTAACTCATGTGGAAATAGCCGTAGGCATACAGAAACCTTCCTCCTGTGCTGGGGGCCTTTCCTTTGGCTCTCTTCAGTAGCAGGACGGCTGGATGCTACCACAGGTTTGTTTTCCCTTTCTCGAGGAGGCTCTATCCTATATTCATTTCCAACCCCACCAACAGTGGATGAGAGTTCCTCTTTCTCTATCCTCTTGCCAGCATTTTTTTTTTTTTTTTGCCTTTGCGATAGCTGTTGTGACATTGGTAAGCCGATAGCTCACTGTGATTCTGACTTGTCGAAATCTTAGCATTTGCAATAAAATATGTGGAGTTGCAGGTCATTGTGTTTAATGAAATAAACCAGGCACGGAAGGACAGACACTGCCTGTTCTAGCTCCTGTGGGAAAGCTATAAAAGTAGATCGCATAGAGGTCAGGAGCAGAATGTGGTCACCAAAGGCCAAGCATGGCGGGGAGGAGTGGAGACAGAGGTGGGTTGGGCACTGAGGACCAAAACACACTTGGATTGGAGGAATTAATTCTAGTGTTCAAGGGCACAGCAGCACGATTATAGTTTACAGCTTATTACATACTTTGAAAACCAAGAAAAGAGTTCAAAGTTTCTAAGCACAAAGAAATGAGGAATGTTTAAAGAGATGGACATGCTAAATTATAAAGATTTGATCATGTCAAACTGGCTGCATATCAAATTATCGCACCATACCTAAATATGTACCACTGTTATATATCAATTAAAAATAAAATTTTGAAGTCTTCATTGGACTGCAGAAGCCCACAATTAGGTAAAGAATAATAGAAATAATAATAGAAAAGGAATATAAGCAAATCTAGGTCCCAAATGACTGGCAAGTCCTTGACCTTATTGCTTTTACCTCTACTTATTTATTCATTCCTTGAATAAATATTTTATTGAGTACCTCATGTGAATTACACTCTGGCTGAGCCCTGGGGTTACAACAGTGAGCAAAGACAGACCTTTCCCTGTGTCGCGAAGGGGTAAGAAGCAGGGACCCTGACCCTTGTAGCCTTGTGCTGATGCTGTAGGAGGGAAAGGCAGGCTGGTAGGCAAGTCTCTGTCGGCAGCAGGCCTCGCCAGGAAGCTGTACTTGTATCTAAAGCCCATTGTTTTTGCGTAGATTGTGGATTTATTCAGAGTAGCTGTAGGGAGGTGCAGGGGGCACGCTGAGGACATCAAGGAGTCATCGCTTCATGCATATGGTTGCCTCCGCCTGAAGCATTGGCCTCCACTCCTCCCTCAGCTAAATTCCACACTCCCGTGCCTTCACTGCGCTGGGAGGACGGGAGCCATTCACTCCCCGTGACCTGCTGCAGTCCCTGTAAACCCTCCTGCATTCTCACCCGCACCTCTCAGACTCCAAGACTTGCAGGTCAGGATCTGTTTAATTTACCTTTGTTCTCTGCGCACGAGAAAAGGCCTGTCCCATCAAAGAGCTGCATCAGTGCTTGTGGGCTTCACAAATGAACAAATGCTCAGCCTCCAATATAACGAGGAGGCAGAAAGCTCTGAACATATTATATAAGTGAAACTATTTGCAAACAACTTAGTCCAAACCAGTACCTCCCTGCCCCCGGACATGCACAGCACCGCCCTTCCCCAGCACACGTAACTCCTTCAGGTCGCACAACGCCCTCACCAGGATCAAGCGTGTGCGCATGTTGTGTGTGTTTAGGTTTCCCTAGTAAGGGAAAAGTATCAGAGAATTATTTGACATCACCAATATCACCCCACAGAGTAGGTTACTTAGCAGTCACCATAGGGAGGGAGGATGGGGCGTCTCGGTACTGCGGGTTGAGCAGGTAAGTTTCCATAAAGGAGCTATTCAGTTGTTGAACTAACAACCCATAGGTCTGAGGTGAGGGTAGCAGGCTAATCAAATACAAGCCAGATGCTGGCTTTATGTAAATTTGTGCCCATTTGTTCCTTACTATTTGTATCATTAGTTTGTAAAAGGGAGAAAGAGGACGAGAAAGACAGAGATAGACAGAGAGAGGATGAGGATAAAGAGGAGATACACATGCGGTGTGGCACTTGTGCAGACGTCAGAGGACAACCTTGCTATCCATTCTCTCCTTCTGTCATATGGCGCCATAAATTGAACTCGGGTCACCAGGTTTGTACACAGGTTTCTTTACCTGCTGAACCATCTTGCTGCCCCCACGATCTTTTTTACACCAATTTTCTTTCTTTCTTTTTAAAATTCACATGGTCCCTTGAGATGATCCGATTTGCAGCTTTTCAACTTCCACAAATGTGAGACACACTCAGTGGAAGGCACCTGGGGACTTTGAATGTTGATCTTTTGCGTGGTTCTTGAGCAGTACCACATTGTCCTCTGCAAGGGTGGGCAGAAGCAACAAGCTCCAGTCTCCAAATCCTAAGTGGAAACGGTCCTCATGCATTGAGTGCTCCTAGGATGCAGAAGGAAGGATGCACTGTTGACTTAACGTTTTTAACTTGTGATACTTTGGCAGGATATGGCCTGTTGCAGCTCACCTGCATGGTTACCGATAAATCACCATCAAACGGCTTAAGGGAACAAGGGGTTTATTTTCTTACTATAGTCCGGTTACAGTCTGTCCAGCTTGACAGGAGAGCATGCACCAACACCAGGGCCAAGGGAACTGGCCACACCATCCCTACATAATGGCCGAGAGAGGGACGATCCTTACTTGCCAGATCAGCATGTCTGTCCAAGTATACATAAGGATGCCAACTTTCTCAATCAGCTCTCTGTATTTTATTTCAGGGCCGAGTCCCATCTACCATGAATTGGACCTTGTTCATCGGTTAAATAATCTCTTGCAGGTTTGCTTTGGGCTTAACTCAACCATTAATTCTCTATAAATGTGCCCAGAGCTCAAACCCTCAACTGTCAAGTTGACAACTATACCTAACTATGACATGACCGCATCATAAGTCAGGAAACGTCTGTTTAGGGAGCTGACAAGATAGCTCAGCAGGTAAGGCACCAGCGTGTAAACCTGGTGACTTGAGTTCGATCCCCGGAAGCCCACATGGTAGAAGGAGAGAGCAGTTGTCTTTTTACCTCCACCTGTGGACCACCACACACATATGTTCACGCCTTCTTTGCTCTTTCTCTCTCCCAAGTAAATAAATGAAATATTTTTAAAAATCTATATTTTTCAAAAGAAACATTTGTCTTGTAGTACCTGAAAATTGTTATTCACAATTATAAGTGACCAAGATTGTTTTGTCATTTAGCTACCTCCCAAGATTTTGGTTTGTTTATTTTCCTTGGAGTCGGGCTTGTTGGCACACACATTTATAGGGGACACTCAGATCCCTCAGGGCAGGGCTCCACATCAGACATTGCCAGGGCTCCGCTGCCTACCCGCAGGGCTGTCTGCTTGCTGGGTGTCCTCCCTTCCCCTGACAGCAAACACCCCGCAGAGTTGGACCTTCTACACATGGCTCTCCTATGCTTTGGGGCGGTCTCCCCCAACATCCATGCGAGGGTTGTGTTTTCTGTAGTCTCTGCACTGCTTCCGGGCTCTCCGCTGGGGAAGACGAGCTCAAAGCTTGGTTAATGGCCAGGATGCCCTGAGAGTGGGTGTGAGCCTCGTTGACAGGGGTCACATGGAAACGGGCACCGCGGCAGCACTGAGCGCTCTACTCCCCCTTCCTCCCCGGTTGGGATTTATTCCAAAACTACTTCAGTTCCTCTGCGGAGCCTTGTAGAAATCCCCCTTCTGATGAAGCTGCTAAGGCTGAGCCATCCAGAGACCCTGGCTTGGGCAAGCTGTGGCTGCTGGCATAGGCAATCGCCTGGGCTACACTATACCTAACTATGTGTGTGAGTGAGTTCAAGGCCAACCTGGGAAACTTAGCTAGACTCTCTTTCGAGATCAAAAGTATAAAGGACTGGGGGCCAGGCAAGGTGGCTTTGTGGGTAAAGGTATCTTCATGCAAACCTGGCAGCCTGAACATTGAACAAGCCAGGGATCCAGCTCAGTAGCAGAGCACCTGCCTAGCATTTGCGAGGCCCTGGATTCGATCTGTACCGCAGGATATAAGCCCAGATCAGTGCGGGCATGTTCTCCATCTCTCAGCTGAAGATTCTCGGAAGCTGCAAGCATTACTTTTCCAGCCCAGCCCTCGGCCCTTGTGGCTCCGGAGCCCATGGAGGGCAAAGTCCTGTGGAGAGCCATTGTTTTCCTTGCCTTTGCTGATAGCATGAGGCCAGCTACTGACGGAGCAGCTCTCCAAGACCAAGCGACAGAGGCAACCGAGTACTCGGTAATGGGAAGCAGTAAATTGCAGGAGATAGTTGTGCTCTCACCGACAGAAGCCTTTTCTGGGAAATGCGTGGAGTACTGAATGCTTGAGTGCATCAGGGTTGGAGGCCTCGGTAAGTGTCTGCGGACGGGTGCCAGGAGCACACAAATCATTCCAACCATAAGGCACCGCAATCCATACCCACACTCCCTATTGAGAATTATGGGCTAGGCTTGGTGACTGACATGTGGGAGGCCCTGGGGGCCCCTGCCTTGGCACCATCGCCTCAGTGCTGCTCAGACTCAGTACTCCTGGCCTTGGTACTGCCCAGCCTTGGCGTCCCCCAGCCTTGGTGCTCCTCGGCCCTAGTGCTGCCCGCATTTGGAACTACTTAGCCTTAGTACTCCCCAGTCTCAGAACCGCTCAGCCTCAGTGCAGTGAAGTCTTAGTACTCCCCAGGCTCGGTGCTTCCAGCCTCAGTACTGCCCAGACTCAGTGCTCTCCAGCCTCGGTGCTCACCAGGCTTGGTGCTGCTCAGCCTCCCAACCGCTCTTCCTCGGCGTCACTTGGAGGCAATATTTACCACATACTTTTCCATCAAACTCAGCCATGGACGCTTTATGCATCATCTCAGCCAATCGTCACTACACACTAATGGCGTAGGGGCTCTGTGCTCCTTCATGACAGGTGGAGAAAAGTGAGACACAGAGGATGGACAGAATCCAAACTCAGTTTTGTCTGATTCCAAACCATAGCCTCTTAACTGCCCACCCTGCCTCCACTGGCTTCGGAACTCCTGGGCACTTTCAGGTGCTGCTGGCTAGAAGGCTCCTGCCGCTGTAGATTCAGTAGCATCTCTAGTGGGCCGGACTGTCTCCCGGGATGAGGTGTCACTGATGAAGCCCTGGGCCCTGGCCTCCTGGGAGCCGAAGCAAACTGTGTGCATTCTAGGGTCTGAGTAGAGCTGTACATTCATGCTGGGTGGGCGCAGCATGAATGAACCTATACAGTGATCCCTGTAAAGGGGACTCCCAAGTCCTGAACCCCAGCATACGGTCTGCCAAGCCATGTGTACACAGAACCATGTCCTACATAGGAAGACATTTAAAAAAAATTTTCCCCCAACACATTATCTCGGCTGTCTAGAGAATCTACCTCCCTTGACTCCTCATGGCAAGAGCCAGTGTGAAGGGCATCCCTGGGAATGTGTGTCTACACCAATCAGATCTTACACACAAAGGAGAGAGATGTCGTCTAAGCAAGTGTAGTCAGATCCACATGGTCGTAGTCTATGAAGCCCACACACGCTCTCGGGGAATCCTGGCCAGTAAGCATAGTTTAAACTAGTCACCCCCATCAGAGAGCCCGGAAACATGACAAGAGTGATCCCAGAGACAGTCCCACATTCGGCAAAGAACTGAACCCCTTGCTTGGCCTGAGCTTGGGGTCGCCTGCCTGTCCTCCCACACACACACTTTAGACCCCAAGGAACTGAGAAGAAAGCATTACACGTGCTCACTGTGTGGGACAAGAGAACAGAAAGACCTAGGCGACGTGGAGTCCTTGGACCAGACACCTGGAGAACCTGATGGGGCTTTGAGGACAGAGGATGAATTCTCAGGTCATGTGAGCGTGAACATATGTGACTTACATTTGTATAACTATAGTAGAAGAGATGGTGAATTTAATCCTATGAAAGCCCCGACACAGTCCGTTCAGTAAAGACGAGGACATGACTCCTGCAGACGATCTTCAGCATCTGACCTGGGCCACATAGTTAGGAGGGGGTAACCCCCAGGAAGTGGCAAAGGTGTGTCCTATCGACTGCCAGACACGTGATCACTTTGCAGTGCAGCACAGGAGACCTCAGCCCTAAGATAAAGTTCACGAGGTGAAGACGTGAGATCAAGAATGGCTGGGTGGAGGGAGAGAAGGGAAAGAAAGAACAGATAGAGGGGCAGAGGATAGATCCTAAGCACTTCGCAGAGGCAAAAGGAAATACAGCTCCCGCCACCAGCTTATAAATGGAGCCGAGGGTCTCCACGGCTAAAACAGAGACCACCAGAGTAAGAAAGGACCTTTGCCCAGCTATCAGCAGCTTGTTTGACAAGCTGAAGAAATGGAAACACGAGACTCTCCAGGTGTCCCCCGGGTACACCTCTCTGTGTGTGTACACCCCCACACCCCTCCCGCCATCCCCTACCGGCCCCTGGTCGTCTGACACACCTCAAGTGAACCGCTCCTAATCTCTTTCACCCCACTGCACCACAGAGCTGAACTATTCACAGCTGTGGTCAACAAATAGTCACTTAGCCCGTGCACCTCTGACAGCCATCTTAGCTGTGTGACTTGAAGGAGACACTGGCCGGGTCATGTGAACAGAGAGGGATGGAAAATTCCAGGCCCGTGACCACCAGGCCCTCCGGGTACCCTTCTCCATGGGTGCAGACATCAGAGGCCCTTCTGTCTCACCTCCAGTTAATATTTCACTCCAGGGAGACTTTAGGGAACAAAGAACACGCCTGGCCATTGAAGGGTCAAAGGTAAGGCTCCCCATGTGGCCTGTAAATCAGAGCAGCACCGGTGGACTTTGGATGGGGACGCAGCTCCGCCTCCCGCAGCACAGCGATTCCTGGGAGGTGCTTGCTGTTTGAGGTCTGTTCTGGGCTCATTTAGCGACTTGCCGGCTTTCCCAGGGCTGTGTGAGTCATGCTCTTCCTCTCCAAGGGAGGAGTGGCCGGGGGTAAAGAACCATATGGGTAAGATGGGGGAAAAGCAGGGATTGGGAAGACCACCTCCAAGGATGACTCCCCCCACGCATGCCCACCGCGAGGAGAATCTAGAGAGGGCTCACCTTCAGTCCCGACAGCTCTTTCTCCTCCAGGTACCGTTTATGACCTTACCTCATCCCTCCTTCAACCAGGCTGCACAGTCCTTGCCCGCTGGTCCTGAGGACATGAGAAAGCCACTCAACAAGCTCAGTCGCCAGAGGCCATGCCTCCCTTCATCCCCTACCCCAGCACCATGTGCTACTCAGAAGCCCGTTGTATGGTGAGAATCCTTCCTCACACTCGGCCCTGTCCATCTGCGACCAGTCGCCCAAAGCCTGGGCAGTCTACAGGGTTCTCAGCTTGGTGACGATCAGATCCAAAGTGTCCAGCGAGAGCAGGCTCAGGGCCAGACACCCCGTGTCCAAGAAGCCATGAAGTGGGGGGTTCCTAGACTCCAGCCAGATAATCTCTTCTACTCCAAAGTATCCCTGATGGTTCAGGTCAGTCTTGGGTCCTTGAGAGAAGTTGCAGCTCTGCATCATGGATAAAGTGGCACCAAGAGACGCCCCCTCCATACCTCCCTCAGACTGAGCACTTGTGTGATAGATACAGGTGTCAACTTGACGACTCTGGGCACAGCTGTGAAAAATCAGTAGTTACTCCATGAGCATTCCTGCAGAAGATTGTCTAACGCATAAGGGGAGACCCAACCAATGATGGGGGGGACTTTTCCTGGGCAAATGGCTAAGATGGGGGAAGCTGATTCGGAAGTTGTTATTCTTTGGCGTACTTGGACAGACATGCTGTCTCTGTAGGCGAGGAGGTTTGCCTCTCTCTCAGCAATCTTGTGGATATGGTGTGACCGGTCCGCTTGGTCCCTAGTGTTGGTATGAACTCCACTACCAAGGTAGACTAAGAAATGTAGCCACACGCTCACAGGCCAGAATAAAACCCCTTGTTCCACTTTAAGCTATCTGGTCATGAATTTATGGGCAATGTGCAAATAACTGCAACATCTTTCTCCCATCATCTGCCTGTGTTAGAGTCCTACACATCTCTGTGCACCTACTAAGTGCTTGCTTTGATTTGGGGTTTTCATTAAGACAGCATCCTCGATGGAATGTATTCTCTCACGGAGACATGCTGCGCCTCTGCCGATGTGTCCCCATGTGGTAACCCGCAGGCAGCTGCGAATGAGGACTCATTCTGTGTACACCTTGAGCACACCTCCTCGTCTGCTACCCTGCTTCTCCGGGGCTAGAGAGACTTCCCTTCTCCGCAGTTCTGAAGGACTCGGTACCGTCTTTGGCAAGGAGGAAGCATGTCGCAGAAGCTGTCATCTGAGTTTTCCAAGTACGGCAAAGAACTTTCTAGATGAGTCAGCCCAGAGACGTGATGGCCACAGCCGGGACTCCTCAGATGCATTTGACATTTTCATAAGTGCGTGTCCAATAGCAGGTGCCGCAGATGCATGTACAGATGTTCACTTTGCTGTCAGGAAACAAGTGGCCTGCACGGTATTAACACCTTTCATGGGCAAAGGTGGCCCAGGTGTAGAGATGGGACATCGGAGTCCTCTCCCAAGTCTGGTGAATCATTCTTTCATTCCGTGCTATGGGCACGTACTGTGTAGCAGGCCTCTCACTGTGCACTTAGCAATCAAAGAGAAACAAGGTTCAGGTGACCCTGGGTGATGGCCGTGGACACCCAAGGCCAAAGGTACATGTCGAGGAGTGAGTTCAGAGATGGGTGCCGCCTTAGAAGCACGTGCTGGGCTCCCGGCTTTGAGGAGGGAGCAGGATGAAATCTTCCTTGGGGCAGGAAGGGCAGACAGCTGAGAAGTGGTTTTCCAGAGAAGAGGATATCCGAGTGATAGACGGACTCAGGCAGACAATAGGATCCATGCTAGAGGGACACACCACAGTGAAAACATATGCTTGGGCACTGGGGAGATGGCTCAGGGCTTAAAGCCTTTTCCGCATAAGGAAAAGGACCTGAGTTCAAATCCCCAGATCCCATGTAAAAATGTAGGGTAGATATGGTTACAGCTTGTATTTCTGACCATGGAAGGCAGAACCTTGGAAATCCCAGAGTAAAGCAAATGGAGGTAGAACCATCCAGTATGACTCCCGAAGTCACCCTTGGGCCTCCACAGGCACACACAATCAAATGCCCTTTTGTACACATGCATGTATATACAAACACACACACACACACACACACACGCATGCACATGTGCGCTTTCAGCCAAAACTACCATAAAAATACACTTCGAAACAAAACAGCTTCCTTGCCACTCCTGTGGTAGACGGTGTGATGGACACGCAAGATCAGAGTGACACCTTTAGGCACGGGCATTTGCTTCTCTCTGAGTCGGCTTGTTTCAAGAGCGCTTCTTGTCTGGAAAGAGCCCCTGGAGGCATTTCCCCATCATTGCCAGCCCGAGATGAGAGAACAGGCTCTGTCCACGTGCGGAGCAGATAGTGAGTCTGGGAAGGTGGGTGCATGCTCGCGGGACAGAGGCCAGGCCTGACCACGCCCAACGCCCGACCAGGTCAGTTTGGACAGACCCTCTCTAGTCCTTTCCTCGTGTGACTAAAAACCTTATCGTGATAAAAGCTGTAAAAATGCCAATCTTTAACCTTATTAAAGTCACATTGTTCTGGTCTTGGCAACTCTAATGGGATTTTACAACTTGGCCTCCTCCACTGGTGTCCTTGACCAACCCGAGGTCTGCCAGGGTCTGTGATGGGTGACCTCCACCTACCCGCATGCCCAGCCTCCCGTGTCCATCCAGCACCCAGGTCACCGTGGCCTCTGTTTGGTTACTCATGGAAACGGACAAACTTCCAGGACCCCGCGGCCCCGGGGAGAATGCGGGAGCACGCGTAAGGCACCCACCGGCTGACACAGTATTTTCCTCTTGGGTTAACGAAGCACAAAGGAACTTTTAACTGTTGTAATGATTAATACGTCAAAAATGGTTTCATGAGAGAAGTGAGGAGGAAAGGGATGTGTGGGCAGGGGAGGAGGGAAAGAGAGGCTGGAGGGAAGAATTAGCAGAACCAAAGAAGGAAACAAGGAGAAAAAGAAGAAGCAGAGAGAGTAGAAGGGCATGTCCCACCCTCCCTTGGGCCAGCAGGAAGATCCGTCACTCCTGCCCAATAAAGGAGTTCGGGTGAACTGCTGAGATCCGGGGAACACTCACTAGTATACACTTCTGCCTGCTTCCCCAGTGGAATCAGACATTAGGGATCCGTGGGAAAATGCATTTTGTTTTCAAAGAAAAAAATACACAAAAAGAAACTTCACATCCTGTGTATAAGGAAGTTCAGCAGGACCCTAGAGCTCTGTGTTCTGCGGGTGGTATTTCATCATTGAAACCCCGTCAGCTCTATCAGCCCACCGCCCCTTCCCCCTGCCATGGGACGCCTTTCAGAGACTCCCAGTCTCCCCAGCCTCTGCTGAGCCTGGTGAGCCTCGAGTCTTGCTTCACCACTCACAGGCCTCATAGACGGCTCCCAGGAGGAGGTCCCCCGGGACTATATTGTTCTTCCTGCTTGGGAACGTGTTCTAGAGGCCGAGACCATGACACGATGGTCTGAGGGACAGCTATGGGAAGGAGGTTTGCAGCGCAGAGTTCTCCAGCCCAGGCAACCATGTTCCTGCTCGCTATTCTTACACTAAAAAAGATTGCGCATTCTGGGCATCCAGGAACAGGTCATGGAAACGCCACTGTCTGTGGAGATTACCCATCGCTTTCAACAGCATTCTAACTTTCCTGTCCTGGTCTAAGTCGAAACAGTGTCGTGGGCCAGCATACACAAAGTTCTGTGAACCCGGTCTGCTATCTCGTGGAAGTACATCTTGTGTGAAAGCAGATCATGCCTGATCTACCTTAAAAGACTTAAGTAAGCAGACCGAGTTGGATCAATGAGTAAAGGTGCTTGTGGGGATACCTGGAGATCTGTTTGACCCCAGAACCCACATGTTGGAAGGAGAGAATTCAATTCCAAAAGTTGTCCTCTGACCCCCATATGTACACTGTAGCATCCCCATATCTGTTCTCTCTCTCTCTCATAAATAAAGAAAATATTCTTTTCTATAAAGATTTTTTTAAAGGTTTATCACTGTGGTGGGAAATTGTACAAAGACAGAAAAGGATCAGTAGTTTACATCCTCACTAGAGAGAACTGGCCGATTCAGGAATTTTATTTCTGATCATATTCTTTAACATTTTATTTTGGAATCGTTAGAAATGCACAAAAACTGTGAAAGAGGTACAAGGATCACAATAGCTAGAAGATCAAGAGTAAAATGGCATCAATGAATGGTTTGACAAAATGGCGTGCAGTCATACACTGAAATCTTGTTGAGGCCTCGGTGGGTCATGTTCTGACACACAACAGCACAAACCCTAAGGGAAGTGAGAGATTCCAGTCACGGGGACACGAGCTGTGTGACGCCGCCTGTGCACAGTGTGTACGCCACCAAGAACAGTCACATTTAAAGAGACAGAAAGTAGAATGAAGGCTGTTGGGACCAGAGAGAGCCACAAAGAGTGGTTTAATAGGTGTGGCTTTCAGTTCAGGAAGATTGAAAGGTTCTAGAGACGGTTAGCAATATTTATTTCAAAATGATGTGAAGGCACTTGATGTTCTCTGTATCTATCAGCTTTCCATTACCATGATGAAATACCCGAGAGAATCGGCATATAAAAAGCAAAGGTTTCTCTGCTTCAGAATTCTCATCAGAATTCTCACTTCGGAAAGCTCGTCCATTTCTAGTCCATGCTGCCCCGTGGCCTTTCACCTTGTGCGCAAAGAAGCTGTTCACCTCCTTGTGTGCAAGAAGTAGAGAGAAAACAGGAAGGGGCGGGGCCCCAATGTCCTGAGGACACGCCCCCAGTCACCTGACTTCCTTACATGAGACCCTGCTTTCCCAAGGTTCCACAGCAACCCAATAGTATCACGGGTTGAGGAACAAGCCTTCAACACACAGGCCTTTGGTGGATAGCCGAAATCCAAATTATAGGGCTGTGCATGCAAAACCAATTAAAATGGCACATTTTGTGTCACATGTATTCTAACACACACACACACACACACACACACAAAGAAGTTACCAGTCTTTGTTCAGCCACACAAATGTTACCATGTACAACTGGAGCGTGCTATCGATCCAGGAAATAGATGCCGGTTCAGTCCACAGCTAACCCAGACATTGCCTAGTTTGCAGGTACGACTGTGACCAGAGGAAGTTATCCCTCCCTCACTATGTGTATGTCGTTTCCTACAGCGTTACTGTGTTATTTGAATACAGAGAGCCACATTCAACATCCTGTACAAGTGGGACAGGGGAAGTGGCGCAAGTAAAAGCCTCTGCCGTACGAACAAAAGGATCTGAGTTCAGATCCCCAGATCCCACATAAAATGCTGGGCAAATATGGCACTGGCCTGAAATTCTGGCTCAGAAAGTGGAGACTGGGGAACCCCAGAGCAATAAGGAGGTGATACAATCCAGGATGATTCCCAATGTCGCTTGTTGAGACTCCATAGGTGCACACACTCAAGTGCTCTATTGTAAACACACACACACACACACACACACACACACACACACACACACACCAGCATGCATGCACCCATGCGGAAAAAAAAAAAGATTCACAACTGTTCCTCACTGCAAAGTGAGGAACACATCCAGCCCTTCCCCAAGCCCCTAAATCCTACCAAGACCCCATTCTTCATCTCTAGAACTCTGGCATTTGGAGAACGTAGCAGAAGGAAGCCATGTGGTATTGTATCCTCCTGAGTTTAGCTGACTTCCAGGAGACTCAGTCAAGTTTTCACAGCATGTCCTTCTTTGTAATTGTCAAAATTGCATTCATGGCAAGGGTGTGTATTTACAATTCCATTCTTACAATCCAAGTGTACTAACTATCCCATTTTCTGTCCACAGGAAGGCCATAGTAAAGGAACTAGATTCCAATGCGGCCACTCCAGGAGGGACTGCCCTGGAGTTACCAGCATACCGTGCTCTCCACCCACAAACCCTTTGTCTGGGCCAAGGGTTGTTTCCTTTCCGGAAAGAATTCTACAAGGCAAGGTGTCCTGTCTGCTAACTTTCCCACGTGGGGACTCCATGGACAGTCAGTATGACACAGTGGGGACCCTTTCACTGTGCTGGGATTTGGCTGCGTCCCTGGCTGTGAGTTCAGTGTACTGTGAACTTCCGGCCCCTGCGCTCAGCGCGGTACCAGCTCTCTCAGTGGACGCTGCCCCGGGTGGTGGCGTTGAGAGAGAGAGAGAGGCCAAGTCAAGGAGAGGCGAGCTAAACAAGGATGACCAAGTCCAGAAAGTGAGACTTCATTTCAGATCGTTTTCAGAACCGGCTCCCTCAGCTTTGACAACAGGTGGGAGCCGGAGCGCTCCAGATCCAAACAATAAAACAGACCTTTCTTCCTGCTCCTGGGTCGCATGCCCTCCCTGCAGAGCTCTGAGGACTCTGTGTCCTGAGGAGGGTGGGGTTCCACACTGAAAAGCAGGTGGCTGGGTAGGGACAAGCCAGGCTGGGTGGAGGTGGGTATGGAGGTAGGGTGAAGTAGCTGGGGGGGAGGGGGGTCTTCAGCCACCTAGAAATGGGGAAGCATGGTGGTACACACCTGGAATCCCAGCATCAGGGGGCTGAAGCAAGAGGGTAGAAAGTTCCAGACCAGCCTGGGTTTTACAGTAAGACCTGACTCAGAACAAGCATATCCATACACATATACTGACACATACATATGAATACATATACTTATATATTATGTTTCATATGGTGATACAAAATGCAGCCCTTGGGAGACTAAGGCAGGAAGAATATTAAAGTGTGAAGCCAGCCTGGGCTATAGGTGAGACCCTGTCTCAGAAGGAAAGGAAAGGAAAAAAAGAAAGGTAAAAGAAAAGGATAAAGGAAAGAGGAAAGAGAGGAGAGGGGAGAGAAGGGGAAGGGAGGGGAGAGGAGGAGAGGGGGAGGGGAGGGGAGGTGAAGGGAGGAGAGGGGAGGGAGGGGAGGGGAGGGGAGGTGAAGGGGAGGAGAGGGGAGAGAGGGGAGGGGAGGGGAGGGGAAGGGAGGGGAGAGGAGGAGAGGGGGAGGGGAGGGGAGGTGAAGGGAGGAGAGGGGAGGGAGGGGAGGGGAGGGGAGGGGAGGGGAGGGCAGGGGAGAGGAGGGGGGGGAGGGAAGAAGATTCTTGGAGAGGTTCCCTCATCCCCTACCACGCCACCACACATTAGCTCCCAGCTTGAGACGCAGCTCTGGTCAACCTGAAGTTTGCATTTCCAGTCAAAGAGTTGGGAGACTCCTGACCTAGCTCAGCATCCCAGCTCCTGTCGCAAGGCCAGGGACCTGAGGACTCCCCTAAGGGCTTGGCAGTTCTTTCCCTGGAGAAGGAGAGGTGGGTGTGGTTGGAGCTAATCTAGAAAGCAAGCCATGTGGTGCACTCGTGATGGGCCCTTGGACAAGAACAAACACTGCACAAACTTAAACGGTTTGATATTCCTAAGCATCCCAAAGCGGGTGAGGTGCCTGGAGCAGCGGGCAAGGTGTCCCCATGCAACGGGCGGGGTGTCCCCCCTGCAGCAGGCAAAGTGTCCCCCTGCAGCAGGCGAGTTGTCTCATGCAGCGGGCAGGGTGTCCCCGTGCAGCAGGCAGGGTGTCCCCGTGCAGTGGTAGTGACTGCATGGCTCTGCAAAGGGTGGCTGGAGAGTGATACCAATGCTGCTTCTGTGCACATGGATCGCTTTCCAGGGTCCTCCTGGAGCTGTGGCCTCCTCTAGCATCAGGGAGGTGGCACCTAGAAGACCTTCTTGACATCAAGAAGGGCCGTCATCACCCTCTCAAAGCTTTGGGAGGTTTTATGTGTGTGCGTGCATGCATACGGGCACACGTAAGTGCACGTGCGCAGGTGTGCCTCTGCAGGTGGAGGCCTGAGGTTGATACCAGGAATCATCCTCAATCATTCTTCCAGCGTATTCTTTCTGAGACAGGGTCTCTAGTCAACCAGGAGCAGAGAGGGCTAGTCTAGCTGGCCATGCTCTGAGGATTCCCAGACCTTCTGAGGCTGGAACTACAGGCAGACCACCACTCCCACCCTACATTTATGTGGCATCTAGGGATCCAGGCTTCAGTCCTCTTGTCTGCTTTAGCCACCAAGCCACCTCCACCCAGCTGTGAGAGTTCACCTCGGCATTAATTAGTGATCAGTTACACGGCGCTCCATCTAAGATCTGGTTTATTTGGTAAATGCCATGCCACATTCAGTACACTGACCACATTGATGGACGACAGTAGTCTGTATTCCGGCCTGTGTGTGTGTGTGTGTGTGTGTGTGTGTGTGTGTGTGCGCGCGCGCATGTTCATATGTGCCATACTGAGATGAGTGTGGAGGCCAGAGATCAATGCTGGTGTTTCCTCCTCCTTCACTGTCTTATTTGTTGAGACGGCGTCTCTCATTGAGCTGATTCAGCAGAACTCTTTCTAGTGAGTCCGGGGACTCTCCTCTCTCTGTCTCCCCAGCACTGGGATTATAAGCAGCATCACTACGCCCTGTTGTTTACATGGGTGTTGGGATCTGAATTTGGGTCCCCACGCTTGTGCAGACAGCATTTTACTCGCTGAACCAACCCCCAGCATCCTGACCTTTGTCCTTTAAAGGGAAAGACTTCACATCTTAAAAAAAAAAAATCACCAAGACTTGATCTTTCAGGCAGGTTCTAGCAAAGGTAAATGTCGGCCAGGAGACTTGGAGTCAGCAGGATTTCGCCTGCGTAATCCGTATTTATCTAGAATGGGACTCTGCCTGCATTAACTTGCCACCAGTGAGATGAAATATGAGCCCGCTGCGCACGTGGAGCCTGACGTGAGGAGGGGCCATCTGCACGGACTTCTGAGCAGAAAGCCCTCGAGAGGGCTATTTCTGAACACCCGTTACCTCCGTCCTGGCGGAGGACGGACAAGCCGATGCCCCGTGTGGAATGTGTTCTTACGTGCGTCCCTGCCTCTGTCTGGTGATGTGAACCCCCCACGTGCGCGCACGCGCACACACACACACACACACACACACACACACACACACACACACTTCTCATCTTTCCCATCAAAGTTTCCATGGCACCGGCTATGAGCAGATCCTCTAACCATGTGCTATTCTCAGGCAAGCCGAGGGGCTGAGCTGAGTGATCTCTTCAGCAGGAGACGGCCCAGTGTTCCTAGGGACTAGCACAAGACCAGGGGGGCCACCAGAGTGAGCGCCGGGAAAGTTAAATGAGATAAGGTTCGAGAGCAGATAAGGACAGGCCCTCGCACCATGCAGAGCCCAGGCGCTGACAGCCAGCCTGCCTTTCTCCCAACGTCCAGAGCAGGGCAGAACGCGCCTGGAAGTGCCTTGGTTTCAGCAAAGTTCCCAGTCCTCATTCACATCACCGCACAGGGGTAGCCAGAGTCTCCTGAGCAAATGAAACCCAGAGGAAAGGTGTGTGTACGTGTGTGCATGTGCATGTGCGTGTGTGTGTGTGCATGTGTGTGTGACAATCACAACAGGCCAAAGCGTCTCCTGGCTGCTCACGCTCCGTGGCTGGCCCTTCCCACCACCTGCTGCCGTCCTCCTGTGAGAAGCCCCACCCTCTGCTGGAACACAGAGTTCTTCGCAGCTAGACTCAGGAGGCCGGAGGGCAGGATTGACCCTGCCCTTAGCAGCTGCTGAGGCCACGTGCAAGGGAAGGCAGGGAGGTCAAAGATGGAAAGGGCAGGTGGGCCACACTGCTGTGAGTTCCCCCTCAAGCATTTACCCTTGTCTTTGGTAGAAAGCAAAGGGAACACTTAAATATATATATATGTATTCATATATTATAATTATATATATATTATTTATTTACTTATGAGATGGAGGAACATGCATGGTATGGTTCATGGATGGAGGTCAGAGAGTGACTTCAGTTCTACCATGTTGGTTTCCAGGGATCAAACTCTGGTTGCCAGGTACCTTACCTGTTTAGCTGTCTTGGGATCCCCCCACCATGACGAGTTTTGAAAACAGAATGACATCCAGTCCTGACTGTGGATTTGGACCAGCCCTGACCTCGCTCTGAACCCCCTTCTTCAAGACCACATCTACCGCAGCAGCCACAAAAAGAGTCCCCATGAGTAGACACCATACAAAACTGAGTCGGGAGTCATTTGCTGGGGAGGGTCTCCCCCCCAGCCCTGGACAAGGGACTTCACCTATTAAGCCAGGGACAGCCCTGGACAGTTAAGACTGCCCGGAATCCCACGAGGAAGCATTCACCCTAGAGTACATGGAGAAATTCTCTAGCAACACACCCGACTTGCAGCAGCCCCCAGGAGGCCTGGAAACTACTCCTGGGGCTCAGCCCCCTTTCTGACCTGTCTCCACCATGCCAGCCTGGCCGAGCCTGAGGCCTCGGGATGGGCAAAGATACCGCTGGGCCTCTGCATGCCCCTGCGGCTTGCTGAGGAGCCTCTTTTTATCAGACTGCTGGAGCCTGGCCGCTGACCTCCGCAGGCGAAGGTCAGCTGAGGACAGGCTGCTTGGCTTGCCCCTCAGGGCCTGCGGCTCGCAGCGTCTGCCCGAACAAAGGCCCCTCATTCGGCAGAGGCGCCAATCTTTGATCACGAGCGTGCTGCCATCTGCTGGCTGCAACCTGTGCGCAAAGGCTGGGCCCAGAATACGCCACGGTGACACCTCTCTCCCCCGGCCCTCTAAAGTGCAAGTATGTGGCGAGTGGGGTGAGCCTAAAAGACCCTGGAAGACTGGCTTTCCTGGGTCTTGGGAGGGAAGAGTCCTAGAGTCCGACCCATGTGAGCGTTTCTTGCCACCGCAGAGTTCTGGGGTCCCAGAGGCGGGGCTCAAGAGTTGAGGAATTTTATGAGCTGCAGTCAGGTTGAACCGGGTCTTGGTGGGATATTTACATGATGCTGCAAACCAGAGCTTTCCCCAACTCCCACCCTTCTCCAGGTCCCCTCAATACTGCGAAGCCCCTGGCAATCTTCAAATAGCTGGGGAATGCTGGGGGGGTATTTAGGGGTGGAGCACCTGCTTACTTTGTGAAAGTCTGGGTTCATGCCATGAACAAAGACAAGAAAGAAGGAAAAAAGATCCTCATGAGAGAAAGTCTCAGCCTGCGGGTGGGATGTTCTCAGAAGATCCATCAGATGTGGAAGTGACAAAGCGGAGATGCCTTCCGATACCAGGGAGAGAGTATATAACGGGGAAGTGCTTGGTGCTGAGGAGGCTCTGGCTTGGCGCCCCAAGAACAGGCACCCCTGGAGTTAAGTGCTGTGGAGTTAAAAGAAAACAAGTGAATTGGAGCAATGGTTCTGTTGGCCACCTCTTTATCTCCAGGTCCCCTGTCTGTAAGTAGAGGGGACAGTCACACCTACCTCATATGGTAGCTGCCAGACCCTGCATTTAAGTACTTAGGATATTACTCAGCACAAAGCAAATCTTCAGCACCTTGTAGGTTATCAGTCATTGATCAGAACCCCAATTTCAGCTGCTCTGAAATTGATCTTGCAATTCCCTGATAAAGACCATCCCACCTCTAGATGACCTTTGTAGGGGCTAGAGATCAGTTCTTCCACCCTCCCTAGCAGCTAATTGCTTTTCTTACTTTAACTTTACTCTGGACTATTTTCCCTATGTTTGTCCTCTGCTGTCAATCCTAAGGACCCACGTGTCCTAAAAGGACACAAGAAACCACATGCTAAGTAGCATCACGAGTGTAGAAAAGCATTCAGGGATTCAATAGTGCCACCAGGAGAAGCAACCTGGATGTTTTCACACAGCGGTCATGGTAGGTTGAAAGGTCCAGTATGGAAGTCCACCAAGGGCAGGATTCCCACCACATAGTCCAGGCTCAGCTTGAACTCACGCTCTTCCAGCCCCAACCTCCCAAGTATTCACACATTACTGGTGTGCACCAGGTTTGCCTTGAGTTTCATGAAATCTGACTTAAAGAAAGATTATGTTAGTAAGGGGCAGGATGGGTTAGATAGAGATGAGAGGAGTGTCCGTCCAGTGGAAAAGACACAGAACTTGGAAAGTGTTAGTACAAGAGACTCGTGAGAAGATGGCTTGGTTGTGCGCTGAAGAAAGCTGGCTATCCAGAAATTTCCAGAGCACAGTGGCCTGGTGATTCTCACCCCTTCCACTCTAGGCTCACCTATCAATCTTTGGGTAAAAAAAAAAAAAAAAAAAAAAAGGCTTTTGGAGGTGTTATCTTTGGAAGATGCTATCTTGTAGAGCGGTACAAGTATTTCCCTTCTTTGGAAGTTATGAATGAGTTCCCACTACACTCCTGAGTTTTATCAAATAGATTAGATTTGGTTGCAGAAGACAGGAAGCAGAGAGCATAGCATACATTCAGTATGCCAGTAAAATCCAATGCTCTGGAATACTTGTGACCCAAGATCGTCCAAAGCTGTAGTCTTGGCATTTACCTTCTAGTCAACAAGAAAAGTGACTTTGTCCAAAAGTCCAGCCAGAAGTAGCCACGCGGCTTTACATAGGCCCAAGCAAATACCTTTATTCCAAATGCAGGTAAGAGGCATGCACCTGACTAAAAAATAAGGGTTCTTTTTTTATTAAAGAAAAACAGGTAGATGTGTGCTGGGGGTTCAACGGATCATTTACCATGATGAAGCCTCCCCGCAGCTTTGCAAAGTTTCCTTCATTTCCTACAGTGCTAGTTGCCTTTCAAGGCTGTGACAAAATACTTGAAAGAAACAATCCAAGAGAGAAAAGGTTTGTTTGGGCTCAGTTCCCAGAGTTTCAGTCTACGGTCAGCTGGGTCCAACGCTTCCTGTGGACAGGCGGGAGACTTCCTGGCAGGAGGATGTGGCAGAACAAAGCTGCTGCTACCCCGGGCAGCCAGGAAGGGAGAAGGGAGGGAGAAAGGGGGATTGGCCAGTGGATGAGTTAGCACCTTCATGATCCAACCCTTTCTCAGAAGTGCCACTAGTTGGAGGCTGAGCCTTTAACCTTATGGAGGGGGCCTTTCACACCCAGCAGTCCCCCCTCTGAACTCCGTGGCCACCGGCCCGACCCTGAAGCATTATCTGCTTTCTTCCGCCTCCACTGGTGCTCTCCCTGCTGATGAACATCCTCCAGGGACCCAAGTCCCACCATGCTACAGCCCTGATGGACAGGGTAAGTTTCCGCCCTGCCATTCAAGGTTGTAGGGCTCTCAAGACTGAGAGTTTGCCTCTGTCTGAAGTTCAAAGCTCAGCTCATTCAGATACCTGAAGCTTCTGCCAGAAGGGTCTGACCGTGACGTGTGTGCCTCTGTTCCTCTGCTGGGCCCACTCTTGTCTTGGGTCTTGGCCTCCCTTTTCACCAGCATCAAGGCTCCCTCCTGCAGGAAGCCATCCCCCAGCTCTTGGGCTTGGACAACCAGCATCTGCTAGTGTGAGAGCATCCACCGAGCGGGCTGGGCTGGCTTGCTCCCGGCATCTGCCATCAGTGTCACCAGCTTGGGGACTAGGAAAGAGCAGCCGGAGCACTGACTGCCAGAGTCAAGCGAGGATGTCACTGAAAAGAACCAAGTAGGATTAGAACGTGAATCTGAACAGCTCGTGCAATGACCTGCCAGCCCTACTGGAAATCAGAAAGTTGGGGCATTGTTTATATCTCTTGGAGACCAAGCACTTTGGTCCCATTTGACTATATAAATGTAGGAAGTAGACTTGTGTTTGGGGGAGCTGTGAGGTGTGGAGTTGGTATCGGTAAGGCAGCACTCCCTATTTGCTTGGCAGTGTGTGTTTCAATTTTAATTTTGAGCCAGGGGTAAGCTGGGACTGTAGCTCAGGTGGCGGCATGCTTGCCTAGCTAGCGTGCACAGAGCTCTCTCTGAGTTTGATCCCCAGTACGGAGTAAAGTGGGCAGGGAGGGGGTGCCTGTAACCCCAGCACTCAGGAGATGAAGGCAGAAGAAGAGCAAGGGTATCCTTGCCAAAAAGGAACTAAGAAAATGAGAGAGAGAGAGAGAGAGAGAGAGAGAGAGAGAGAGCGCCCAGGTTAGCTTGGGACTCCCCATCTTCATGCTTCTACCTCCCAAGATCTGGGATCACAGGACTGAGCCTCCACATTTGTCTCACCTTTAACTTTTAAGGCTCCAAGTTTGCGTGACCACCAGCCCTAAACTTTGGAGCAGTGGTAGAGAGGTATTTGGATTAAATTATCCAGACACATCATTTTTCAGGTGCCGAACGTCAGTCCTAGAGAATCAAGTCACACAAGGCCACACACCAAGCCAGAGTGTCGCCTGCCTTAGATGTCCGGAAACCCACTCTCTCCTTTAGCTGCTCTGGGGCACATGCTGTCTGGGGAGGAGACACTGACATTCCCAAGGTCACATCTCGTTCTGACACACAGGTGTGTGTATTGTCGAGAGCTATTTTCTTTACATATGCAGGGATAAGATAGCTTATGCTTATACAGCAGGAGGAGGAAGAGAAGACAGTCAGTTGTCAAGGTTCACATTCATAAGGCTTTCCCTGAGGAGGTCAGCAAAGAGCCCGCTGGTTTTCCTTCGGCCTAACGATTCTACCTTGGAGTTCCATTTCCTCTCCAGTGTGCAACAGGGTAGATTGGAAGAGGGGGTTATAAGATCACGGGTCACTGACAGGGGCTCATGTGTGGAGCAAAGCGGGCCATTTGGCTCGTTCTGTTCATTATATATGAGCCTTCCCCCTTAGCTTTTGTGCTGCAAGGCCAAGACCTGGGCCTTTCAGTCCGTGGAAGGGAGCACGAAGCCAAGCCTGCCTCGAGTGTGTTTGTTCCCATCTCCTTTCACCTTCCCAAGTGGTGAAGGTTATGGCTGCAGTTCAATTCTCCAGTGACTCACTCCAGGAGAAGGACATGTGACGAGAAGAGCCAGCGTCATGGGACTGTTTGCCCAGGGGTGCCCAGGACAGAGATGGCATTGTTCAGCAAAGATTCAGGAAGTCAAACATCCGGAGACTGCATGTCCGGTCAACGCTCTCCACGGGCTGGAAGACAACAATGCTCCCCCCCCCCAGCCCCAATCAGTCTGCATATGCACTTGGAAAGGCTGCTCAGGACTTCTGCAATATTTATTCCCAATGGGTCTGAAACGTGACACTTCCAAAGGGCTAAGACAGGTCAAGGGGACTGTGATCACGAAGGTGTTTTCTATTGTTGCATGAGCGCCTTTCCTCGCAGAAGCCCTTCAACGACAAATGCCCCACGTTTGCTGTCATCCCGCAGATGAACAAATTTACAGAGTAAAAGGTTAAAGTCAAATTTAGGAGCAAATTTTAGCAACACCTCTCTCTAAACAAGGCCCCAAGTCAGTCTGAGCCCCCCGACCACACCCCCAAGTCACATATCTCTCAATCTAGAGTGGTGAGCAAGTGACCCCCGGCCCCCCCAACCCCGCAGCCCTTGGCCCCCTGCAACTGGCCCCACCCCTAAACATCTGTTCATCCAGTGGACCTCTCCATTTGACCTCTTTCTGTCTGAAGCCCCGTGAAGCCCCAGCTCTCTGGGTTCCACACTAGGTCTCCGTTTCTATAGAGAGACTGTGACTTAAAATAAAGGACTGTCTGCTGCTACTGAAGTCAGCCTCAGTGTCCTTCCTTGCGTGTTTCCCACTGCCCCGGTCTACTCCGATCTAACAGAGAGAGAGAGGAGTTCCCCTGCACCATCTGGCTACTGAGTGAGTGTCGGGATTCCAATTAGATCCAGGTTGGCGTGGAAGTGTGTGTCCAACACCAGAAAAGGTCGCCCTCGCCTTCCTTGCCAGTGCCCAGGCTTCTGAGGGAAGAGCTTCCTGGCGGTAGCTCTCGATGCCCCTTTGTTAACAGGCCCCTCTCCAGCACATCTTCATCTGGTCTCTCTCTACCTGCTCCTTCAGGACCCACCTACATTCTGCTTTCCTCGCACAGACACCCCGGTTAATCCTCTCTGCTTACCTTCGTGACTTAGCCCTTAGAGAGAAAACAATCCAGCTCCTACAGGCGTTCCTGAGCGTTCACAGCTTCTAGTCATACTCTAAACCCTTCCAGGGCACCATGTTGACCCTGAGAATTTTCAGCAATGAAAGATACCAAGGAATTTCTGGTAAACAGATACTGAGAGATTATAGGTTAGTTTTTAGAAGTCGTAGGATGCGATTCTTGTCATTCTTTTTATTTGTTTGAGAGAAGGGGGGGGGTACACATATGCATCATGGAACTTCCAGGGATCGAACCCGGGTCTCCAGGTTTGCAAGCAGGAGACCCACTGAGACATCTTACTGGCCCAATTCTGGTCATTCTTTTAATGAAGCATAGAAGACCAAGGGACAGGTCTTCTAGAAAAAGACTCATCTTTGATCACAGAGTCTAATCCTGTTTTCGGTCCTTCCCCACGCCCATCCTGCCTGCCGGAGCCCTGCCTTAGCTCAGCGAGGACGCCCCAGGGCTCAGCAGAGCGGTCGAGGCTTTGCAGCTATTTTGTCATTTTTCCTGGTCCTGGGTCCTAGTCCTCGGTTCCTTGCCAGATGCTCGTCTCTCAGTTTCACCCCAGGACCTTAGTGACAAGGACCTCTATACCCTGGACACCCGTGTCACTTCAGATCTCCTTACTTGCAAGCCAGCCAGAAAGCAATGCTCCTTCCTCGACGCCCATCTTGTCCTCTTTCTCTGTGGGGTCTTTAAGCTGTTCTCCCTTCTTCTCTGTGCTCTGATTGTCTGGAGTTACATCTTAGGGAAGAACTGGGCTGTCAGAGAGCTGGCCCCAGTGCCCGGTCTGCCACCCTGATGTCCCCAAGGCATTTGGTTCTGGTCAGCTCCTGAGCTGTTTTCTCCAATGAGACCAGAGCAAATTAAGCGCAAACTTAAGAATGGGACAGTTTAGATCAGAGAAGGGATGGGTCAGGCACTGCCAATCACTGATGATCGAAGAAGCAAGCTCTCAGCTGCACGTGGAGGGAGACAAATCTGGAGAAGACTTCCATGTATGGGGGGTGTATGGATAGTGAAGTCTTGATGTGCACATACATGTGAAGGCACATACATAGGACACAGGTAGAGAAAGAACCCCCCCCTCCACTGGTCAGACGAGCCAAGAGAGGCCAGTCGCTTGTCTAAAAAGCCACACTCAGGGCTGGACGTCCAGCTGAGTGGTAGAGAGCCAGTCTAGCACGCACCAGCCCCAGGCTGTATTCAGGATCCTCACAGTGCCAATTCACGGGGACCCTATCCCGATGCACACGCCTCTCACTGCTACCTGGAGTGGTACAGGCATTTCCATAGCAACCAACCGCTCTGTCACAGAGACATGATTCTGACCTCAAGTGAGCTAGGAACAGGGGGGACATACGTACTCTCTAGGAAGGGTCTCTGCTAACACGGAGAAGAGGCACGCGCTAGACGATAAATGGATGGCGAGTAGCAAGTGTTAAATCTTCCGTGAGGTCTCAGCTGTTTGCTAAAAGAGCAATAACACTCTATAAGCTTGAAAGAATCAGGCCAAGAGGGCACTTTCAAACAGTCCAGAAAAGGGGGGACATCTGCAGAGCAAAAGCTAAGGTGGGGCTTTGGGTTTATGAGACAGAAAGAAGGTGCCCTGACTGCACCCCTTTGGTCTGGCAGGTGACTCCCATTGCTTCTTTGGATGTAGCAAGAGTGCAGCCATCATCAAGAGTCCCGCAGAATCAGAGCGTCTACCATACGTGCCCTGCCACTCACAGTCCTAGTCCCCATTTGGTAGATGACGCAGTTGGACTAGCTCACATGTGAATGGACGTTCTGTCTGGTACAGAGTCCTGTTGAAGTGGTGAAACTATAAATGTAACAAATATAAAATTGATTTAAATGTCGATGCTTTCTTCGTTTTGTTAAAGTGTGTGTGTGTGTGTGTGTGTGTGTGTGTGTGTGTGTGTGTGATACACATGCAAATGAGCACACCAAGGCATGCACCAAGGCTAGAGGTCCATGTGGGCTGCCCCTCTCTATGGCTGCTTACCTATCTATTAGATGAGGCCGCTCACTGCACCTAGGAGCTCACTGCTCAGCCATCTCGGCTGGCTAGAGAGCCCGTTGGGGTTACAAGGGCATACTGCTGCACCTGGCTCTTTGACATGACCGTTGGCGACCCAAACTCAGGTCCTGATGTTTGTACAGCAAGCGCTCTATGCACCGCCCCATCTCCCCAGCCCCGGATGTCTTCATAGTACAAGAAGCAAGGTCGTTTCTGTCAGCATCAGTGCCACCTGTGACAATCACTGTGTTGGGCACCAGGAACGAAGGTAGAAAGTAGCAGTATCTTTGAGGTCCTCACGAGGTGGTGGGGACAGGCAGCGTGCCCAGATCCGCCGGGACCAGACTGGCACTCCAGCCTGAGTAGAATTCACCTGCACTGTGGGCTTTGCCCACCCAGGCGGGTCTGAAGGAGAGGAAGAAAGTGGGCGGGAGAAGGCCCAGGAGTGTGCTTGAGGGCGGAGCTGCCAGAACCAAAGCCTTGGGAGCCTCAGGGTGGCAGCAGGACTCAGGCTGGCACTGCGACATCTCGCCTGCCCTGGGATCTCTCTCCAGGTGAACAGACTGTTCAGCAGAGGTAAAGGAGACTGGCCTAAGGGGGGAGCAATAGGTACCCCCAAAGAAGAGGACAAGATGGGAATGAGGAAGATGTTGCTTTCAGACCGATTTGCCACTAGCAAAGTTTCAAAGTGACACGGGTGGCCTTTGTCACGATGAGACGATACCTCTACGAGGGAGAAAAGCCCTTCCGTTGCTGAGAGACCCCGGGAGTGAAGGAGGTACAAGAAGGCAGGATTTCGTTATTTAAAAGCGCTTTGCTTTCATGATTATTGACTCGTTTTTATGTTTCGAGTTTGTCTTTCCTCTCCATGCCTCCCTGACCTAGAGACAGGTTGACCTCCAGGTTAGAGAGCCTCCCCCCACTCCCCCACTCCTCCCACCCCCGCTGTGCCTTCCACAGTTTTAGCCCAGAGTTTTGGATCAAGATCAAGCTTACCAATGGGAGATGTGGATTTGGGTTCTCTGCTGTGTGACACACTCGAACCATGTCCCTCCATCTGGGACCTGGGGGGCTAGAGAGATGGCTCAGGGGTTAAGTCTTTGCCTTTCAAACAGAAGGACCTGAGTTCAGATCCTGGGTCCCACGTAAAAACGCTTGGTGGAAATGGCGGCTGCCTACACTTCTGGCCCTGGTGGAAAGAGCCTGGGAAATCCCAGAATGAAGCCATGTCACCACCGTGTCACCAGCCATGCCAGTCACCACCGCTGTAAACGTCTGTTCTCCCCTCTGTAAGCTGAATAAACCTCCCTTTCTCCCCTAAGTTATTTGACTTTGGGTGTGCTCTCACAGCAGTAGTCAAGAGTAAGCATCACGCCCAGCATTCAAACTCAGGTTGCAGGACCCACCACGAGGCGATCCTTGGGCTTTTGGATTGAGTTTGCAATTTTGGAGACAAGAGTCACAGGCTGACTGTTGAGCTAACAGGGGGCTGACCAGGGGGCAAACCAAGACAGGCTGGCACCAAGTGTTCCCTCAGCATCGGGGCCAGATGGCCCACCTTTTCCAAATGTGTGATTTCAGTGGGTTATTCCTGGAGCAGAGAGAGAGAGAGAAAGGGAGAGAGAGAGAGAGAGAGAGAGAGAGAGAAAGAGAGAGAGAGATATCACAAATCTCAGAACCACAGTCTTGGCAGGCCAAGACTGGTCAAAAGTCTTCCACTGAAAGACTCTTCCAAGCAAGCCAGGCGTCTTCACAAGATCAGGACCCCCGAGGACAGACAGAGCGTGTTCCCGAGGCTCCAACGACATCAGGTGGCCCCTTCACAGGGCAGGCTGAGGGAAGACAGGAAGGAGGGGCAGGGAGAGGAACACTCTGGGCCCGCGGCAACTTCTAAATCAGGCCCAGGTCAGAGTGGAGACAGGACTGAAGTTAACACGCAACCAGCCAGTGCTGAAAGAAAAGCGTTAGGAAGGTTAAGGGACTTAATATTAGATTAATGGCTTTTGAGGATAAAGTTTACAGCTTCCAGGAAAAATGTCTGACTCAGAAAAGTCTTCAGTTGATGCTTTGGGTGTGGTTCTGTAGATACCTTTCTTTTCCTGGTAACTGAGGAAAAAAATTACCACTTATTCGTGTAAAATTCATGTTCTACTCTCTTCTCTCTCTCTCTCTCTCTTTCTCTCTCTCTCTCTCTCGTATCTCTTCTATTTGGAAGTATCTGATTTTCTTTAGGCTTTAAAAATTTATGTATCAGCAAATGAAACAGAGAAAGGGGGAGGGGAGGGAAGCAGGCGCATACACTCTATAATGTATCACTGGAGGTCAGAGAAGAGCTTTGGAAGTCAATTCTCTCTTTCTACCCACTTTGTGGGCTTCCAGGGATCAAACTCAGATCACCAGTTTTAAAAGCACGTGCTTTACCACTGAGCTATTTCACCAGCCCCTTTTTCGGGGTTTAAAAAATATTTTGTTTATTTGTTTGCTTATTTATTCATTCATTTGTTTATTTACTATTTATTTGTTGGAAGGATAGTCACATGCTAACCACAGCATGTCTATGGAAATCAGAGGACGCTTTTCAAAAGTCATTTCTCAGGCTGGAGAGATGGCTCAGGGGTTAAGACTCTGCCTCACAAGCAGAAGGGCCTGAGTTCTGATCCCAGGTCCTATGTAAAAACACCAGAGGAAATGGTGGTGGCTTGTACTTCTGGCCCTGGTGGGCAGAGACTGGGAAATCCCAGAACAAAGTAAAAAGGAGGTAGGTAGAAACAATCCTGGATGATCCCTGAAGTGACCCTTGGTTTTCCACAGGGACCTACAGAGCGCTCAGCGCTCAGATACACACACACACACACACACACACACACACACACACAGTCGGTTTTCTCCTTCCATCATATGAGCTCTGGGTACCAGTTTGCAGGCAGGCATTTTTCCCACCGAGACATCTCACATCCCCTTCTGCAGATTTTGAAATAAACTTTAGGATCCCTCCGTTAGGGGCTCTTACCTCATTCTGGTTCCATATCACTGTGGGGCAGGGGGATGATCTGGGGTAACACCAAGGAGTTATCTCATCATGGGGAAAAGCAAGCTGGTAGAGTTGGGGTAGCTGAAGAGAAAAGCGTTTTCAGCATTTCTTCTGTTTCTCCATGAGCTTAACATGCGACCCGTGAAGAGGCCATATGAGCAAATGCAGCTGCTAGTGAGGAGCGCGGTGCACAAAGCCCGCATTGTGTTTCTTGCTGGGCCCCATCAGGCGGGACAGCAGTGGGCACAGATCTCCGCAGACCAGGTCACAGGCAGCAAGTGGACCTTCCTCAGAAATCCTCACGGAATCGAAGTGGACAGAGAACATGACCAAGGACTTTCTGTGACCAGGAAAAAGGGCTGGCTCACAACAGACTGCCTCTTAAATGCCTGTAGCTACCTCCCCTTGAAGAGCCACCGAACTGTGACAGTCTCCCCACCCAGCCCTGGACTTGGTGGTCTCAGCAGAGCCCTGGGGGCTGCTACAACCTCTGAAGCGGAGGAGAGCTGTAGGTCGCTTGTGTCAGAGCGCCCTCTGGTGTACGCTTGTGGTGTTGCAGCTCAGGGTCGATTCCCTGAACTGGGAGTGGTAAGGCTGCAAGCCTGTGGTTATTTGATGACGTCACTCCATCACAGAGCTCCCTGATGTCATCACGAGGGATTGTGTCTGCTAGCACACACTTTCCCAACTCCTAGTACCAGAGCTTAATTCAGACTTGTGGAAAGGAAGTGGGGTGGAGAGGGAGAAGGGAAGGAAGTTCCGTTACACATGATACTAAACTCGCCATGACTGAACTCATAACTTTTGATTCTACAATGGTATGAGTGTGGTATTACTGAGTAGAAATTGCACTTTGAGTCTTGATCTTTTTAGATTTCTTTTTTACATCTATTTATTTATTTATTTATTTAATGTGTGTGAGAGAGAGAGACAGATAGACAGACAGAGACAGAGGACAGCTTTTTGGAGTCAATTCTCTTTTTCCACAGTATGGGCTGTGCAATTCAAACTCAGGGCATCAGGCGTGGCAGGAAGCACTTTCACCAGATGGGCCATCTTGCCATCCTAAGTTTTTCAGAGATTCTTCCAAGAGAGGACACACGAGAGGCTGGCCTGGCAGAACCAGACTAGCTTTGGCACTGGATATTCTGACCCAGAGTGTTGTCACCTACAGAGAAGCGATCAGACGCACAGTCTCTAAGTCTTTCTGCTTGTGTTTGCTTTAAGTTGTGTGCTTTGAGACAGGCTGGCTTTGAACTCCGGAGCCTCCTGCCTTCTCCTCCCAGGTTCCAGCATTACAGGCATGCACTACACCACTAGCAGTCTCTAAGTCTTTCCTCTACCTGGGGGTAGATTCAGAGACTCACAGCAGAGGACGATGTGATCAGAGTTATCCAAGAGGCGCAGTACCGTTGCAGGGGAACCACTGAATACATTAAGACGCGTTTGAAGTTTCTCTGCATGGCCGTCGCACCTTGAGATTTCCTTGTAATTGTCAGTAAGAAATATAATTCTAGACCTGAACTGTCTGAGGGTGTTGCATCAGACAGAAACCCTGGGTCTCGGTGTCTGGTCTGAGTTCAAAAGGCAAGACTGTGGGTCAATCACTCACTCTCTGAGAACCAGCACGTGTTCATAGGACACATCTCCCAAGGTGGGCATGAAAGAAGAATGGTAGTCAGAAAGCATGGTAGTCAGAAAGCATGGTATACCGTGCCTAGTAGAAATCTTGCTAATGTCACAGATTGGTTCACTGGGAAGGGAATTCAATGTGAGGCTGGAATTTAACTGGATTCCAAGATCCCTGAGGGTCTGTGGAATGTTCACTTGTTCCCTGTTGCCTGGGCAATTCTTTCTCCACAGTACTGAACCCTCAGCAACCACATGGGATAGGCACCGTTGATCTACTACTGTACCAGAGACCATACGGCTGTGGCTCATAAGCGAGAACTGGGATTTGAACCTTGGTCCGTGACTACAGCCCCATACAGTGTTTTCACAGCTGCATGCCAGGAGCTGACTTTGAGAAGAGAAGTGCCCTGGATGAGCTCCTGCTTGGAGGGTTGCTCTGGGAACCCCACCCTCTATATCCCCATGTTCTGTTTTGTTGTTGTTGTTGTTGCTATGCAGCCCAGGCTGCCCTCAAACTGAATCGTGGCATTCCGCTTGGCCTCGGCCTCCAGAGAGCTGGGTTGCAGGTATACATTACCACACCCAGTGTAGAAAGCCAAACTAGTGGAAAATGATCTTTGGGGTGCCACCTACTAGAAAAGATCTCATTTCTTGCACCTGAACTCTGCCCACCTTCCATTTATTGTCCATTTGTTGTTGTCATTGTCTCCAATGCTTGGGATTGAACCCCAAGCTCTGAGTGTGTTACATAAATGTTCTAACCACTTAATTAACCTCATGGCATAACTTAAATGAAAACAAAAAATAAGAATTGCAGTACAAATTTTTTAAAATGGACCAGCAGCTAAAGTACAAAAGGACTAGAAGACTTTGGTGGTCCACCTGTAATTCCAGCCCCAGAAGACAGAGCCTGGGAATCCCTAGAGCAAGCTGGTTAGCTGGACTTGTCATAGTGGTGCAATTGAGTTTTAATTAGAAACCCAAGCTCAAAACAATAAAGTGGAAGAGTGATCAAGGATGATTTGTGATATCACTTCAGACCATCACGTACATGCATGTGATCACCCGCATGCAAACACACATGCGAGCATGTGCACATGAAAAAACACATAACAATAAAAATAAAAAAATGTGTATACTAGGTCGGGTTGGCACCTCAATGGTAAAAGTGCTTGCATAAGGACCTGAGTTTGAATCCCCAGAAGCCACATGAAAATCAAGTACATAATTCAAACATCTTTAATCTCAGCGTGCCTGGGGCACAGTGGATGAACAGCAAAGAGACCTTGTCCAAAACAAGGTCAATGCAAACACCAACACCTGAGGTTGTCTTCCAGCCTGCACATGCGCTGTGGCATACATGACCACTTTCCCCTGAATGCAAGCTCGCACACAAACGTATCACATGATTCACTAAATAAATAAAAATGCATGTGCCTTTGGACTTAGTATGGCTACCACTCCATGTCTGGTCATATGCACAGGGTGCAGAATGCATTTGACTCATGGTGAGAGATGTGGGAATCTGCATGAAGAATTGATGAGAGAGACAAGCCAAGCATAGACAATTGGGAATAAAATGACCCCACTTAAAAACTTCCAGTTCCGCCTCCATGCATGTATGCAAGCAAACACACACAGGTGTCAAGACGCAGGTCACATCACTGCCATGGGGTCTGCAAGCTCAACAGAAAGGTGGGAGGAAGGACAAGAAGAAGAAAAGGAAGAGAATGACAGGAAGAGCAAAAGAAAGACCCAAAGAAAAACAAAATAGATAATACACACATTTCAAATACTTCTGTGAACTTAAAACACAGAAGCATGTATTCCTTCACAACGATTTCAACACACAGCCAGGAACAAGTCTATTTCTGGAGTTCTGTCCCATCCTGCCTTTCACATGAAATCACACCCTTAATGCCCGTTTCAGCTTCTGCAGAGGAGAGAGGAAGCTTCGAGACCCTGGGAAGCGTTTTAGATGGGATGTCTGCCCCCTGCGTCTTTTCCCTTGCTTAACTTCTCTGCGCATCTCTCCTTCGGTTAGTGTTCTGGAAACTGTCAAGTCCTTTTTTACAGAAACAATACTGCTCTTTCTTTTGTGTTCACGACTCATCAGTTTCCATGACATTGACGAAAGGCACAAAAGAGGCTTTGGGAACACACGCAGCTCCCCACGGAAGCGCTGCCCACATCAACAGGAAGATGCCTCGGTTGTCAGTGACATAACGGGCGGTGTGGGCTGCCTTCCGGCCTGACCACCCACCCTGGGCAGCAGGGCTATGCCTCAGAGAGGAGAGGGTGCACAGGGTCCCCAGGCAGGACCCGACTAGAGTCTCCTACGTGTCTGAGTTGGTGAGTGTCCTGTTGGGTCGCACAGTCATTGATTCTGTGGCTAATATATAGAAATGCTGTGATATTACTAGTAGTGAATTGATAGCGTCTAGAGTCGCGAAGGCGGGCGCGAGTGGATGCTGTAGCTGGATCTTGAATGTCCCCCGGTCCATGTGCCAAACCCTGGTGCTGGCCTCGGAACTCATGGAAGGCGAGGCCTGGTGGAAGGAAGTTAAGTCAGTGGAGGAGCGTCCTGAAGGGATATTGGAATCCCAGCTCCACCTGTCTGCTCGCATTGCTCCCTGGCTGAGATGGAAGGATCTCCTTCACCATGTATTCCTGCCACCATACACTGCACCACCATGGGCCAAAGCAACACGGCCAAGCGAGCAACACGGCCAAGCGAGCAACACGGCCAAGCGATCGTTGGATGAGACCTTGAAGCCTTCAGCCCAAACAAGACCCCTCTCCTTCTTCCTTCTTCCCTCCTTCCTTCTTTCTTCTCTTCCCTCCTTCCTTCCCTCCCTCCCTCCTTCTTTCTTCCCTCCCTTCCTCCTTCTTTCTTCCCTCCCTTCCTTCCTTCCTTTCTTCTCTCCTTCCTTCCTCTCCTCTCTCCTTCTTTCCTTCCCTCCTTCCTTCCTTTCTATTTCTTTCTCTTTCTTCAAGACTCATCAATTTTACAGACTCTAAAATTATGTATTTGTTGAAGAGAAAGAAGGCGAGAAGGTCACACACATATGCCATGATGCGCGGGTGGCAGCCAGAGGACAACTTTCAGAAATATGTTCTCTTCTTCTGCCATGTGGACTTCTAGAGATCAAATTCACGTTGCTAGGTTTTCTTTTCTCTTTCTTTTTTCTTTTCAGGTTTTCAAGGAGTAACTTTATCTACTGAGAAATCTTGCCAGGCATCCTCTCCCCTCTTTCCATATCTCTCTTCCTCTCTCCCACCCTCTCTTTCCCTCTCAACTAAATGAAAATTTAAAAATATTTTTAAAAGTCTGTGAAGAACAAAATAGAGTGAGACTATTGAAAAGTACTTTCAGTTGAGCTAAAGTTAATTAAAGGCTAGTTAGTGAACATCATCCCTTGATCAAGAGAAATCCCCAAAGGCAAATCTGCTCTTGATTAATTAAATTAATTAAAGCAAGATAAGCAAAAAAGGTAGATTTTGAAGTGCTCATTAATGATTTTTCTTCCATCAAAGCTAGGAAAGTAGTATTCTGATTGGGGGTGGTTTTTTTGTTTTTTTGTTTTAAATAAAATATTTAAATTTAACATAGTGCAGAGTTTTAATAAACTTACATTTCAATATTTCAAAGCTGCCTCCGTACGCTGTAACAATGCGCTGTTAATAAGAGACATAAAGACATTCGCGTAAGGCACGTTCTTCTCCGTGTGCTCCAGCCTCTGCATGTCGGCAGGGCGCTGGATCTCAGGAGATGCCAGCTGATAAAGTGCTTTAACGAGCTGTCTCTCCTGACCGCGGCTGCCAGGCTCTCAGCCTGAGCCGCTTTCCTCTAGGGCGGGGGAGGAGACCAGGTGGGCAGCAGCGGGGGAGGGTGGTCGGGACCAGGTGATTTACAATGATTCCCCAAATCGAGGACATCTGGGTCAATTCCAGTGAGCTTTACCTTGGCACAGAAGGACCCTGGGGGCAGAGACAGTGGAAATCTTGACACTTGGCATGATTGGCACATGCCTGTCACTCAGCATTGAGAAGGTTGAGAGAAAGGACTCGCCATAAGTTTGTGAGGCCAGTCTGGGCTATCTAGTCAGGTCCACGTCAGTATGGGCTACATAAGGAATTCAAAGTAAGCCAAGGCTGCGACAAATAAATTAATTAATTAATAACAAAAGAAAAAATAACTATTTCGAGATGAAGATGTGGCAGCGCAGCCCAGGGGGAGGAAGAACGCTTCCTGCTTCCAGCCGGCTCGCCAACACAGGCAGCCAGCAGAGCTGCGTGGCTCCCTCTTCCGCCCCTCCCATGCTGACCAGAGGAACTGGTGTCTTTCAAGATGGTCGGTGCCACAAGCCTTGCCAGGGGTGATGCAGCCAAGTCTCCTCCTGTGTGGCCCACGGACCAGCACCATGTCCTCAGACCGGTCAAAATATGATTGGATGGGGGCAGAATGTGCAGGGGGAGAGCCTATTTGGGGGGGGTGAGGATCCCAAGATACCAGAGTTCCTACCACTGGGTCGTCCCCAAACAAGCTGTGACACTGTGATGGCTAGTCTCAGCTGTCAACCGGATACCCAGGAGGCCTCTGGGCACACCGTTAGGAGATTGTCTGGACCACTTTATTGAGGTGGGAGATCCGCCATTGTGGGTGGCATCACTCCCTGGACTTGGGGTCCTGGAATGCATAAGCAAGGGAGCAGAGTGGCAAGCTAGCACGCATGCATCAAATCTGCAGGCGTGCGTCAAACCAGCACGCACGCGTCAAACCAGCACGCATGCGTCAAACTGGCATGCATGCATTCGTTCCCGCTTTGCTATTCTTACTTTTTTTTTGCATGCGTAGGTATAGCTGGGTACAAGTACGTGTGTGTGTATCAGAGGGTGCTGTGTGTGCCTGTGGAGGCCCAAGTGTGACTTCAGGAATCATCTTAGATTGCTCTACCTTCTTATTATTTTGCGGGGTTTCTACCTTCCAGGGCCAGAAGGCCATTGCCATTTCTGTCCAGTGTTTTACTTAGAATCTGGGATTCGAACTCCCGACCTTTTACTTGTGAAGTAAAGTCATTGCTCTGCACTTTTTATAGCTGAATAACATCATCCTGCATGAATATGCATGTTATTTATCAGTTGATGAGCATTTGAATTGCTGTTATAAATAATGTGGCTGTGAATGGTAATGTACAGGCTTTTGTGTAGACATACCTTCTCCATCCTCCTAGGTACATACCTAGTGTCATAGTTAAACACAGGTGTCAGCTTGACTGTTGGGGGTTTGCGCTCTGGGCACAGTTGTAGAGAGTTGATGGTTGAGTTAAGCCCAGAGCAAACCTGCAGGAGATTGTCTAGCTGATGGGGAAGACCCAGCCCATGGTGGGTGGGATTAGGCCCTGGATAAATCACAGAGAGCTGGTTGAGAGAGTCCGCATCCTTCTGTTCACTTGGCCAGACATGCTGGTCTGGCAAGTAAAGATTGTCCATTCCTCAGCCGTTATGCAGTGATGGTGTGGCCAGTTCCCTCGGCCCTGGTGTTGGTGCGTGCTCTCCCGTCAAGCTGGACCGAGAACTGTAACCAGGAATCATAAGAGAATAAACCTTGTTCTCTTAAGCCGTTTGATGGTCATTTATCAGCAACTGTGCAGGTGGACTGCAACACCTAGACATGCTAGAGCAAGTGGTTGTAGCTCCTTGGTTCTTTGCACATATCTGTCCCTGTCAGAGCGTCGTGCTCTCTCCAGAAGCTCCGGTCTGCTGCCCGATCAGTGTGCCGGCCGTCCTCCCTGGTGTGCTCCTCCCCTGCGCTGCGGATCCTAGTACCCATCAAATCTGAGGCAACACGTGGGCAGCACCATGGTGCCGACCACTGGTAAGTGCTGGATCTACCTGATGGACAGCGGAGTCACGGACGTCGCACATGAAATGAGAGTGGGAACCCAGCTAAGTGGAGCCAAGAAAGAATGAGAGGGGAAGAACCAAAAGAAAGGGTAGATCATCTTTGACAGCCCTTTCCCATAAAGAGGAGAGATGAATCAGGGGCACCCCGAGTCTGTTCCCATGGGGCACCATGACTGTGTTCCCACAAGTACAAGCATCTGGTTCTTCCCCACAAGCGGCAGAACTGGGTATACGGGCCAGACGTCCCGTCCACAGGCTTGGCTGGAGCTTACGAGCTGTCTGTTCAGCTGACAGACAGAGCTGGAACTGTCCACTGATCACTTCTCCCTCCTGGGAGCTCCTTCCCAACTTGGGGCTAAGCGACTGCGTAAGGAATTGTCTCAGGGTTAGACAGTTCCGGAGACTGCAGCCATGGAGTCCGCATGGAGGGGACTTCCTGTCTAAAGTTAAACCAGCCATTGCAGAGACGGGTGTTCAGTGCCTTCTCCTTTTAGCTAAGGTGGAGTTCTGATCACTGGCAGAAAACAACTTGGTTTCTGGAGAACAACTTGCTAAGGAAATGAGAATGATAATACTGCCGCGTGGCACTGAACATGCTTTAGAAAGGGCTGGTGAGCTGACTCAGCAGGCTGAGGACCCGGGAGCCACGTACTGGAAAGAGAACTGACTTCTGAAAACTGTTCTCTGACCTCCACAAGCACGTGGTGGCACTCGTTAATTGTACATTCTCTCTCTCTCTCTCTCTCTCTCTCTCTCTCTCTCTCTCTCTCTCAACAAATAAATACATAAAATATTAAATACTTAAAAATTTGCTCTAATAGCCCCCGACCCCCATCATTGGGCCAAAGAAAAAGATGTGAAAGTAGGAGGCGGACCAAGTGGGAAGCTAAGGCATCAGTAGGTGTTATGGTTGCATTTTGGTGTCAGCTTCACAGTTGCAGACTGTTTGGGGCGCAGCCGTGGAAGGTTAATGGTTGGAACGGCCCCTGAACAAGTCTGCAGGTACTTGACTGATTGCTACGAAGAATCCAGCCTATAGTAGGTGGTACTTTCCAGTGGTGGACCGGATAATAGGAGGTGCAAGGAGAGGGACTTGCTCTTCCCTTAACCGGTGTCGACTTGCTGTGCAGTCCACTCTGCGAGCGTCATTCGCTTTTAGAGCATCGTGGCCTCCTTTGTTGCTGCTGCTGCTGCTGCCTCCGTCCTTGGCTGACTTGGAGCTTCATCTTTTCCACTGTGTTGTTGCTGTTCCCGCTGCCCTTGGAGTCTGGTCTCTGAGCCTTGCTGATGTTCGCTGTTCATCGATGACGTTGGATCCCAGCTGTTCTTCACCGATGTCAGAACCCAGCATCTTCAACCCTGCAGAGGAGCAAAGGCTTGAGACCTTTTCGGATCTTTTGGCTTTGTGGAACATTCCAGTCAAGAAGGAGGCTGCTGCGGGCGGCTACCTTGAAGGACACTATTTTTATTGTGAGTTGTTTTTTTTAATGAACTTATTTATATATATTACATTCTATAGATTCTGTTCCTTCAGAGAACCCTGACTAATACAGTAGGTATGGGAGGAAGATGTGAGTAGGTAATGGAGGTGGATATGATCACAACACTGCACACACATGCAGGAAATTGTAAACAAGAATTGTTTTTCTTGGGGCTGGAAAGATGGCTCAGGGGTTAAGACTCTGCCTTGCAAGCAGAAGGTCCTGAGTTTGGATCCCAGGTCCCACGTAAAAATGCCAGGCGGAAACTGCAGTGGTGGCCTGAACTTTTGGCCCTGGTGGGCAGAGCCTGGAAAATCCCAAAGTGAAGCTAAAAGGTAAAAGCAATCCAGGATGATTCCCGAAGTCACCCTTGGTCCTTCACAGGGACACACAGTGTCCTCTGGCATACACACACACACACACACACACACACACACACACACACACACAGAATAAATAAAGTTTTTTATAAGAATTGTTCTCACATATTTTACTTCGTAGATGTCAGACATGTTAAAAACAAAATGGCTCAAGTTGCCCCTCTCCCTCCCATGTATGTGTTCAGACAAAGAGCCCTTCACAGTTCCTAGTCTACTTAGATAGGCAGCTCCATCGTCCCAAGGACAGCTCACAGCCCCAGTCCACATGCAACTAGACAAACTAGCACATTCTTCCAAGGACTTTCACCACCCTGGGGTGAGCCCCCCATCCTATCCCAGGACTCTTCCAATTACATGCCCTTGGCCTATAGTCATGCTCCTGCCCCCTCTCCTCCTGGTCACATGACCACGTCCAATAAGAAACCCCAGAAACTAGATTCTCTCTCTCTCTCTGCCCCTCTCTCTCTCTCTCTCCCTCTCTCGCCCTTTCCATCTGTTTCTGAGACAGCCACGTTGCATGCTGCTTGCCTATTTTGTCCTCCTGTTTGCTTGACAATAAATCTCTTTTATACATTATATGCTGGTTTTTGTGTGACTTTGTATCCTCAGTCTTGGTAGGGGGGCCTCCTAAGAGCCCCTACATTACTCATTAGTGAAATAACAGAAGTAATTCTATTTTGTTTCAATGAGTTTGTGCTGTACTGTTTCCAGACTCATTTTCCCTGACAGCCACACCTAAATAGCCCAACCCTGCCGTTCTGTAGTTCAAGGAAGCACATCGATGATGTTTACAATGTTATAACATTTGGGTTTTTTTTTTTCTAACAATGACTTTTGCTGTTCCATCAGCTGATGCAATGTAATGATAGTTTCTGACTTGATTAACCTTTCTCTCCCCATCCTCTGGGCCCAGAGTTCTTTTGGCCTGAGTCGGCCCTCTACAGCCAACAAATAGACAGGACTCCTAATTGACTAGCAAAGGGTGGTGTTTATCTGTGACTTGTGAGCGTACAACAATTAGGAAATATCTCAAACATTCTTAAACTGACTTTTATAACATTGTGCAGAGGAGATTCAGTGGGCTGGTAAAGCATTATTAAGAGTCTTCCTAATGTTTGCAGCCCATAATATGGAAACTAACTCCCACAAGCTGTCTTCTGACCTTCACACATGGGCCATGATAAACATGTGCTTCCGAACCCATACCAGTCAGATGTCTGTTTACATCGGAGAATCAGTCCAGATTGTGTAAAAACTGGCAGATAGAAATAATAAAAAAGGGCTGGAGAGGTGGCTCAGGGGTTAAGCCTCTGCCTTGCAGGCGGAAGGTCCTGAGTTCGGATCCCAGATCCCACGTATAGACGCCGGGCGGAAGCGGGGGCGGCCTGCGCTTCTGGTCCTGGTAGGGCAGAGCCTGTGAATCCCAGGGCAGAAGGAGGTGGAGGCGTCCATGGTGGTTCCCGAATTTGTCCGTGGTTCTACACACACACACACACACACACACACACACGCACATACATACGTACACATGCACAATTGAATAAATAATAATAAAAAAATTTTAAAAAAAGAAATAATAAAAAGGGGCTGGAGAGATGGCTCAGGGGTTAAGACTTTGCCTCACAAGCAGAAGAGCATGAGTTCAGATCCTGATCCTACATAAAAACACCAGGCAGAAATGGTGGTGGCTTGTACTTCTGGCTCTTTTCAAAAGAACTTTTCAGCACAGACTTTCAAAGGTAGAGTCTGTGAAATCCCAAAGTAAAGCAAAAAATAGGTAGAAGCAATCCAGGATGATTCTGAAATACCCTCAGACCCCCACAGGGGTCTGTATCACACACAGTGATACACACAGACCTAGGGACATGCTTGTGCATCCAGGAAAGCAGATAAATGCTAGAAAAACAAAAACATAATTTGAGAACTGATTTTTTATGGCTAATTTTTTCATGATTTGCACATAAGACTAAAAATGACAGGAGATCTAAAAAAATTTGGACTTCTGTTACCCAGTAGAAATTTCCATTCCAATGTTAATATTCCTGAATAAACTGTGTCCACACTAACTGATAGAACGTTCTGCATGCATGGAGAATGGTCAGCTCCAGGGCTATCTGGTATGTTAGCTGCTGGCCAGGGGCAGCGCATGAATACTTGAAATGTGGCTGCTATGAGACTGAGAAATGAAATTTAAATTTAGCATTAGTCAATTAGAGTCTATATTAAAAAAATAATATTGGTCAGAAAGATGGCTCATAGGTTAAAACTTTTGCCTCACAAGCAAAGTGACCTGAGTTCAGATCCCTAATCCTATGTGAAAAACACGGGGAAGCAATCTGCACTTCCAGCCTGGAAGATGGAGACCAGGAAACCCCAGAGCAAAGCAAAAAAGAGGTAGAGCAATCCAGGGTGATTTCAGAAGGTTTCCACAGGCACACACTCACACACACTACACATTTCTACACATAGACACACATACAGGCAAAAAAAAAAAAAAAGGTGGGGGCTGAAGAGATGGCACAGGGGATAAGACTCTGTCCTGCAAGCAGAAGGTCCTGAGTTCGCATCCCACGTCCCACATAAAAATGCCAGGTGAAACAGCATCAGCCTGCACTTCTGGCCCTGGTGGGTGGAGCCTGGGAAATTGGAGACAAAGCAAGAAGGAGCATGATTCCCAAAGTCATCCTTGGTCTTCCACAGGGACACACGGTATCCTGTGACACACACACACACACATTAAATAAATAAAATATTTAAAAAGTGAAAAAATAAAAAAGTAAAGGTTTACATTTTATCACCACATGGCCGCTATACAGAACTGGGTGGGCCAGGAAATGGGAAGCCTGGTTTATAAATCCAATGCAGGCACAGGATGGAAGTGACGCGGTTCCTAAGCACCATTACTGTGCAGAAATCTGCACTCTAGCGCTTGCTGTGGGAGGAGAACCAGCCTAGAAACTTCCTTTCAGTGAAGGTTTTTCCCACCGTCAGTCCGGCCAATGTCTTTTTGCTTGTCACCAGGAAAGAGCAGACTGGCAACAGGCGACCCTTCTTCAAGGCACGTGGCTGCCCCCAGACCTTCAGGGGACACAGACAGTAGTTTTCCGACACAGTAGCTTCTTGCTCACATGGTCATCCAACTCGGCAAAAATGCCCTTTCTCCCTCCATGGAAACGAAGAAGGCAGCAGCAGGACTGGCTAAGTCTGGCTTTGCAGCCAGAAGCAGAACTTTGTGTTGAGCAGACCCCGGCCGCAAGGAGGCGTCGGAACAGGTCCCAGGAGAACAAGGCTGAGTTCCCATGCCTGCAACGCAACTGCCACTGAGGATTTATTCCATCCGAGTCACCAGGCTCCCTAAAGGAGCCTGGCACGCCCAGAAACCCAAGAGACAAAAGAAGACAGAAGAGTTTTTGTTTCTTTTCAACTGTCTAAAATTTCAAATTTGCATTCATCTTGGAGGTATTTGTTTTCTGGCCTCTGAAAAGTTAATTAGGTTTGAAATTAATTTTCTTAGAAAGCAAGTGTTCCTTTTGAAAACAGCAAAAACACAGGTCATGGTGACAACCACGGCTACTGCTGTGGACACGAGCTGGAGATTGAGCCCAGGGGCTCGGAGCATGCTAGGCCAGTGCTGCTCTACCACTGAGCTACATCCGCAAGCACCCTTCCGTTCTTCCCTTTCAAAGCATTTGCTGGGCTGGAGAGATGGCTCAGGGGTTAAGACTCTGCCTCAGAAACAGAAGGTTCTGAGTTCAGATCCTAGGTCCCATGTAAAAAACACTGAGTAGAAACCGGCTGCAGCCTGCACTGGTGGGTGGAGCCTGGGAAATCCCAGAGTGAAGCAAAAAAGAGGTAGAAGCAATCCAGGATGATTCCCAAAGTCACCCCTAGTCCTCTACAGGGGACACATAATGTCCTCCGATGCATGTGTGCGCGCACACACACGTTGCAGAAGAAAAGAAGGAGAGGAAAATAGTCTTAGAGGAAAATAGTCATCCAAGATGTTTTTTAAAGAAAAAAAAAATATTACAGCAGAAAGTCTCATCAGGTGCTTTCATGCCAGCCAGGTTGACAGAAAGTACGAGAAGTTAAAAACATGTTGGCCTTGTAGCAGTTACCCTGGAATAGGGAATGGGACCCGAATAAATTCAAGATATGATGCTAGCATTTGTGGCGCATCGGGAATGTTCCAGGCACGGTGGGCCATGCTGAGAACATGGTACTGGGCAATGCGGGATGGCTCCAGACCGCCCATGAGGTCGGTGAGAGAAAGGAATCGAAAGTGACTCTGAGACAAAGTGTAGAGTTGCTGCTGAAGAGGAGCTCACCCAAGGGAGGGACCTAAGAAATGCAAGTTCATTAGAGCTGAGGGTCTGATGGCCAAGAGAACCCCAGTTCAGCCTTCAGGCGGGAGGCCATCGGCATAGGAGAGCAGCTTAAAGTCAGAGAGGACAGAAGAGAACCGCCATGGACAACCTGGCAGGAGGAAGTCTGCATTGAATCCTGGGAGAGAAATCTGCAGAGCCCCAGAAGAAAGAAGGTGTCTGTCTACTTGGCCTTCGGGCGTTGCTAGGGGTTGCCAGGGCAGTAGGACAGTACAGTGTGCTGTGAAAGAATGAAAAGAATGTCAGGCAAAGGGTAAATAGGAAAGTGGGTTTGGGGGGCCACTATCGTGAGTTCTGTGATTTGCCACATTCCAGCCAAGGTGGAAGAGGTTTTACAAAATAGCCTGGCTATGGCTAAGCCACGCCAGCTGGCACACGGCACAGACACCAATCAAGGGACCTACCTCCCCCCCATACATCTCACTGAAACTGACCCAGAACACTCAGCCAGAGGAGGCGCCTATGGGCTGGTTGAGTGACTGGGGCAGGGAGGAGGGGTCAGCACAGAAAGGGAGGTGCCTCCCGATGAATGAAGAGCGGGGTGCACCTAGGAAGTAAAGGCAGGGATACTGCTAGAAGGAGACGAAGTTTGTGTGAACACAGGTTCATCATCTGAAAAATGCCTGCTCACGTCCATAACACACAGCCAACCTGACCTTATTTCCACGTTTTTCTCTTTGCTTTCTCAGCACCGCAAGCGTTTGCGCCCCATCCTGAGGCCAGGATATCTGTGTGAGATGGCAGCAGCTGTAACCTAGCAGTTTCTGAATACAGCTGACCACCCATTTGCCCACCAAGTCCTTAGCCAGGATGCTTGCGCACTGAAAGGAAAACATCTTTGAAATTATGCCCACGATCAAGAGAAGTTACCAAAGTTCAGCTGGCCACCACCTACCCCCAGAATCAGTAACGGCCGCCTGCTCTCTTCCATCAGCAAGCAGCTACCCTGTTTCTCACTCTGATGTCGCCGATGACTCCAGGTGAAGTTAGCTAGATGGGCTGATGTCCCTGGGACACGCAGCCTGTCTTGTCCAGAAGATGTGGGTCCATCTCATTTCTATTGTTTCCTTGCTGTGAGAGCCCATGTCTGGGATGACAATATATATGTACATATATGTATATATGTGTATGTGTGTTCAAGTGTGTCTATGTATGTTTGTATATATGTATGTGCATGCTTATGTGTGTGTGCATGTGTGTCTGTGTATATATGTATGCACATGTATAGGTGTATAGGTTTTTGTATATATGCATGTACATATATATATATGTACATATTCATGTGTATATATGTATGTATGTTTATATCATATGTACTTAAGTGTATATATACAAATAAATTTGTGTATGTGTGTATATGTTTTGAGTGTATGTTTGTATATTTGTGCATGCGTGTGTGTGTGTGTGTGTGTAGCGGTGTCAAGTAAAGTACACCAATAGTTTGAATGATGTATCCTCATAGAAAGGAGAGGCCAGAGGTTTTGAATGGAAGACACAAGATATTTATGCTTCAGCCGCTTGCCCGCTACAGTAGAGAATGCCCCACGGACACCAGGACAGACAACAGTGAAAGCCCAGGTAAGGGCAGGTGAGAATATATGTCGCAGAGAACAGTGAGTGACTGGCTCAGGTGTGTCTGTCAGGCCTCCTCCCGGGTGACTGAGAGGCATCATTAACAGAGATCAGAAGCAGTGTCGGCTAGGTGAAGAGCAAGGACACGAGCTGAGGTACAGAGCGTGCTGCTTGGCTCTGGCCCTCCCACCAGCCAGCTCTGAACTCTCTGCCCTGCTCCATCCACGCATGGTGAACCGTGCGATCTAGCATGGCGAGTGTGCAGAGCACAGATTGCGGACCAGCGCTGAGAATCAGAACTTCCCCCTCCACGGCAGCCCGTGGCTACACAGTTATGATCACCAAAGGACTAGAATATTTTTGAAAGCTGCCAAGTGAGTTTAAATTCATCTCGCTCCAAACTTCAATCTCTTAAGACAGAAAAGCAGCTATTTAGGGTTACTGTGCATGATAAATTAAAACTTGCGGGTTTTGCCTACTAGCAATCAGGGTAATTGAAAGATGCCAGCAAAAACCAAGGATACTAAATAGACCAGTTGTAGGCAGCTGTGTTTGGTAATTTTATTTTTTATTTTTAGAATACTTAAGTATATTTACTTATTTGTGTGCAGAGAGCGAGCATGCACGCCACGCCATGGTGCAAGGGTGGAGGGCAGAGGATAACTTTCTGAAGTCAGTTATCTCCTCCCGCCATGCGGGCTTCCATGGTCAAATTCAGGCAGCCAGGTGTGCAAACAGGTGCCTCATCCACTGATTATCTTGCCAGTCCCATTGTTCAGTCATTTTAAATGAGAGTCAAATATTCTCCCGTTGGAAGTTCCTTATGGAAGATGGATCAGTTGCTTCCTGACAAAACCAACCTATGGAGAAAAGGTTTTCTGTGGGCTTACGTCCAGCTCAAAGTGGCGGTCCATCATGGCTTAAGGCAGGTGTGGGGCCAGAAGCCAGAGCAGCTGGTCACACTACATCTCAGCTAAATAGCAGAGGAGAAAACCTCTGGTACGCCTCTCACTTCCTCCTTTTTCATTCAGTCAGGACCCCCCCCCACACACACACACATTTAGAGTGAGTCTTCCCTCATTAATTAACTGAACCTAGATTTCCTTCCCAGATGTGCCCAAAGGCTTATCCCTTCCGCGACTCTGGACCGAGTGCTAGAGAATAATCAGCAGCCAGCACTTCCAGGAGAGCAGGCCGGGTGCCCGCAGAAAGAAGAGCTGGGAAGTCCCCGAGGCGGGAGGAACAACCAGCCCACTCGGCAGGGAGCAGTCAGGACCAGTGGGGTCTGCGCAAAACTGTGCTCTTTGTTCTGAGATCAGAAAGCCACTGAGGAGTTTGAAACGGGACAAACCAAACAGCGACACAACAAGATTGGCTCTTAAACAACAAAGTATTTAAAACCAAAATCACACAGACAGGTACATATGATTGTACTGGAATGCAGAATAATCACACGTGTGTTTCTGCATGGTGAGTCTGAGTTTTTCGTTATTATTGTTTGTTTAAATGACTTACCCTCCTCCCATCCCTCCACCCATAACAGCCTCCAGTTCTTTTATAAAAAAAAAATATTTATGAGAGAGACAGAGCAAGCCAGAGAAAGCAGAGAAAGGTAGAGAGAGAGAGAGAGAGAGAGAGAGAGAGAGAGAGAATGTACATGTATGCCATGGCCCATAGGAGGTCAAGGGCAACTTTTCAGAAGTCAATTCTTTCCTCCCACCATGTGGGCTTTTGGGGTTCACACTCAGGGTCCCCAGGTATCTGAGCAGACAGCTTACCTACGCTGAGCTATCTTGCAGGTTCTCTAATCTACATAAAAACCCAAGATACATCCTTCACAGAAACAAATATTCATCGCATTATTTAATTAAAGAGATCTTGTGTCTACTTTATATATAATCAGAGGGCACCACATGTCCTTGTGGAGGACCAAGGGTGACTTCGGGAATCATCCTAGCTCACTTCTACCTCCTTCTTGCTTCACTCTGGGATTTCCCAGGCTCTGCCCACCCGGGCTGGAAGTGAAGGCTGCTGCCATTTCCGCCTGGCGTTTTTACGTGGGACTGGAACTCAGGACCTTCTGCTTGCAAGACAGAGTCTTAGCTCCTGAGCCATCTCTCCAGCCCTTCTGTGTACTTTTCTGTACTCCACCCTTCTCACCAGCAATGTCACAACTCTTCCAGGTCAACTGATAAAGCTGTCCTCCATTCTTCTTAATGTTCCAGGGTGCTCAGGGACCATCGCTGGCCAGCCCCCATTGTGGACCCGTGCTCTTGTCCCCAGCTTTGTCTGCTGCAATCACACCGCAGTGCCTGTCCTCTGGTATTTCTGGTTTCATATTTATAGGACAGTGACCCCGAAGCAGGCTGGCATTGCTAAATCAACGAGTGCATAGGTTTTCCATTTTAATAGAAGCTGCCATCCTGCTTTGTCAAAAACATGTCTGCAATACCCGTCTCATTCTGAGTAACATTCCCCGTGCTCCTGCCTGCAGCAGGCAATATCTCCACATTTATCTGTCAGATATAAAGTGACATTTCATTGTTATTTGGGCGTGCATTTTCCCGACCTTTAAAAGTGTAAGCATCCTTTCTGTCTGTTGATATCTTGAATTGCCTTTTCTGAAAAAAGGTCTTTTCATATCCTTTGCCTTTTTTTTTTTTATATCAGATTGTTTGTCTTTTTCTCTCTAGTTTAAGGGCTCCTTTTTTTCCTTTTGATGAATTTTGTTCTTAGGTGATTTCATACATGTGTATGACACTATGATTATTTCTCCTCTATATTTTCTTATCTCTCTCCCCCATCAGCCCCCTTTCCCTACAAATCTTCCTCTCACATTCTTCTTGTTTTCTTTTGTTTCGCTCTTTCCTCTGTTCCCTCATCCCCATGGGTAAACACAATTGGACACTTTTCTTCCTGAATCTACCGGTTGTCCACTGCTCATCAGTCCTGCGTGGGGCCCATGAACTTCTCTGTTCATAGCTGACCCTTAGCCAGGTGGATCCAGTGACCACCTCTCTTGTGGATTCAAGGTCACTGTAACTGTGCTGTTTTGGAAGGATGGTATTTGACAGTCTCTTTGCCCTGTCTTCTAACTCTTGCATTCTTTCCGCCCCCTCTTCCACAGAGGTCCCTGAGCCTTTAGGGCAGCGTCCTTGCCACCTGAGGCTCAAATCCTCAACTTCTTTTCAGCATCTTGTGCAAACATGATTGTCCGCATTCACTCTGCACCACTACTAATAAATCTCACGTCTAATTTTTTTTTTTATTAAAAATTTAATTATACATTTTAAAATTTTTTACCAGTTCCCTCCCTCCCCCCCCTTCCCCCAGTGTCTCCCCCCCAATTCCCAGAGAGTCCTTTATTGTGTGCGCCTAACTCTCCACTGGGTCCTCCTCTCCGATGACATATAAGGACCCAGTGGCATTTCCATAAGCCCTTTCTCTTGTTCCCCTTAAGCATAAGATTACTACTATGGCTGTCAATCCCTTGCCTCCAGGGGTCTCGGTGCCCTTAACAGATGCTAGACTTTATGAGGGCAACAGTGCGCTGGACATTGCGCAGGGCATGCAAAGTTCCATTATGATTGCTTTGGCCCCAACTATTGTTGAGAATCTTGCAAATCATTGCTCCTCCCATCCTTTTGCTCTTACAATCTTACCGCCCCCTCTTCCGCAAATGTCCCTGAGCTCCAGGATGGGGAGAGATTAGGCTGTCCTAGTTCTATGTGATTGATATAGAGTCTCTGAAGTTCTGGATTGTGGTTTGTTGATTTTCTTTTGCAGTTTTGCTGCTCCTGCAATTCCCTTCACTCCATTCTGCTGGGCACTGTATGTCACCCCTTCACGTCTAATTTTTTAAAAAATGAAGCAGTCAATAATTAAATAATAATTGACAATAAGACAATCATGGATTCTTCATGGATCCAAAGCTTCAGTACCCAAATCTATATGTCTTAGTATTTTCTTCTGAATGTGTGACATCATAGACTAATTGAGTTCAAGTCACCTTTCAGTCCAGAGACAGCAGGGCTGGGGAGTATTTATTCCCAAGTGAACTCTGGGCTTTCCACCTATGTCTTTGGGATCACACAGGAGCTTCTCTGTCTCTTCTTCTCCCTATCCAGGGTGCATTTGGTGGATGTTCTCTTTGGGGAAACAGGACATGTGTCCTTTTGGGAAGCAAAGTCTTCCCCCTCCCATATCCATGGAACAGAGCGCTGTTGAGTCAACCCCTAAAATTCTGGGTCAGCTTTAATATCAAGAAATCTGTGCTCCAAGTTCAGAAATTCTAGGTCAGTCAGTACCAGTGTGGGGAATAGGCACGCTCTCCAGGGGTGCAGACCATAGAGAGGAGGGGCCCAGTCAGGGCAGCTTGTTCTTTTACCAAGCTCCAAAGGAAACTGTCTCTCTGAATCCAAACCTAGCTCAGCCTCAGTAGTGATGCTTTAGGGTGGACGCAGCTCAAACATTTGCAGAAGACTTACTGCGTGCCAAGCATTCGTTCCAAGGGCTTTGCTCATATTAACTCACTTAATCCTCAGAAACTGTGCAAGGGGGTTCTCATTCTCTTATCCATTCAGCAAATGTTTGTGGAGTCCTTCCTGTGTGCTAGACACTAGGCACAATGGTGAGCAAAATAGACACCGTCCCTGCCGTCTTGGGGGAGAGAACACAAAGGGGAAGCCCCTCATGGTGGACGGTGGTAAGTGCTGGGGAGAAGGCTCAAGCAGAGGACGGCACTGATAAGTACAGCAGGAAGATGGTTATTGAACGTGGGTGCTCGTAAGTTGGCATCTGAACAGAGCACAGGTAAAATAAGTTAGATATACAGGTGTCAACTCAACACTGAAGACTGAGTTTTGGGCACGCCTGTGAAGAATTGATAATTAAGACAAGGTCTAAGTAAGCCTGGAAGGAATGGATCTAATTGGTCTGAGAAGATCCGAGCCCGTGGCAGACAGGACCATTCCCTGTGCAGGGGGACAAGGTGAGGGAGCTGGTCCAGGGCTTTGGCATTCTTCAGCGTATTTTGGCTGTCCTGCTGTCTGGTGAATGAGGTTTGCCCCTCTCTCAGCAATCCCCATGGATACAGTGTGGCCAATGCTCTTGGCTCCTGGTGGTGGTATGCGCTTCCCTGCCAAGCTGGACTGAGAACTGTAACCAGGATCATATGACAGAATAAAGCCTCCTTGTTCCCCTCAGCTCTCTGGTAGTGAATTTATCAGCAACAAGAAGAACCACCTGGCTACAGAAGAAACGGAGCTCCTCCAACGGGCTCAGAAACTGACGGGGGCCACTCAGCAAAGTCACGGGCAGAGCTATGTCCGGCCTCAGGCCAGCCGCTTCCAAGTTAAATAGCTGCTTGGTGGGTCGAGTCTGCCCTTAGTGTCAGTTCACCTCTTGTCTTTCTCTGTGCTGAAAGCGGAGCTCCTCTAGCTTAAGACCCAGCATAAGCGTGTCCCTGCCCCAAGGGTCTGACTGTGAATTATCTGTCCTCCACAAGCTCATGTGACTGGATATTTGGCCCACAGCTGGTGGTGCGGCTTGACAAGTTTGTAGCACCTTTAACAGCTGGATCCCTACTGGAGGACGTAGGGAGGCAGGACTTGAGGGTTTTGGTCCCCACTTTCTTTCTTGTTCTCTGTCTCCTGGGACCACTGTGTCCTGAGCTGGCTCTTGCTTCAGTTGCTATGCCTATGTCTGTGCATTCTCCGCCATCAATCCTTTCTGGAACTGCAAGCCAAGAAAAAAATCCTTTCTTCCTTCAGCTGTCTGGGTCAGAGAATCTTCTCAGAGCAAGAGAGGAATAACTGCAGTGACTTCATCTGGTTCAGACGAGAACTGCAGCTACCTGCCTCCCAACAGGCAAGAAGCCTCTGGTCACCAAGCTTCCAACTTCCTATAACCGTACACGATGACAGTCCGCTACCCGATCCAGAGTTGCACTGTTGGTTATAATGTCAGCTTCTTTCCATACTCTCCTGTTTCTGAAATACATTCCTTTTATCTCTTCTCCTTGGGCTAGAAGTCCTTCTCACCAGGTTTCCCTTTAGATCTATGAGGTCATTAGCCATACAAGCTAACGAGCAAACAAGGTGTGGCCAGTGTGAACTGAGATATGGTGTAAGTGTGGAACACACGTCAGCTCCTAAAGGCTTATCATGATAAGAGTAGAGTATATAAGCTTGTGTTAACATTGTGTGTGTGTGTGCGCGCACGCGTGTGTGTGTATACCAGAGATTACTCGAGTGTGTGTGCCTGCAGAGACCCAAGGGTGACATTAGGAACCATCTGAATTGCTCTACTTCCTTCTTGCTTTGCTCTGAGGTTTTCCCAGACTCCACCTTCCGGAATTACAAGCCACCACCATTTCCACCCAGCAATTTTATGTGGGATCTGAACTCAGGTCCTTTGGCTTATAGGCAGAGGATTTCACCCCTGAGCCATGTCCTCAGCCCTAGTTGACATTTTTATGGCGCCGTCATGTCAAGATGAAATGCTGTGGATATGGGTAAAATGAAATGCGATGTTGAAATAAACATGACCTAATGCAGAGTCTTCTTCTACTGGCTGAGACACTCACATCTCATACTCAAAGGGCACATTTACGTCCCTGCTTCCTTGTTGGGCAGGAGGCACAGAGAGCTACATCCTGCCTTGGGGAATTAGGCTTCTCACTAGAGCTATTTAAAACTCTGTGAGACCTTAAATCTAGTCTCCAAAGTCTGACTGGAGGCATTTCAATACATTATTGATCATTTTATTAAAATTCCTGTGAAATCCCTGCTATTTTCCTGCTATTTAGTTTGTACTCTGGGAAACTCCATTTCAACTAGTTTATGATAGCTTGGCTTCATTACTTTGTTCTTAAATCTGAGTTTCTTCTTTTCCTCTAGTTTTTAATTGTCACATGGGGAAAATTGTTCAAGAAGCTAGAGATTAGCCAGACGAATGGAAATTCAGGCATTACTCTCCATGGGCATATTGGAGAACATCATGAATTTTTGCTTGTTTGTTTTTGCAGAGCTGGGAATTGAACTCGGGGACTTCAAACATGGCAGGTAAGTGATCTACCACTGCACTACATCCTCAGCCTTTAGATAACATTGTGAAAGTGAAGTGAAGATGAGCAGGATCTAAAGTGAGTTGATTTCCCGAGAATAAACATATAGAAACGGGGTGGGTTCTTTGCATGGACACCCCGCCTGTGGGAACAGCCCAACGCCCTGACTTCACCGAGGTCCCAGCTGGCGGCAGGGAGCAGGTCGGCATCCATTTATCTATTCCAGTGACTCTAGGCGAGATGGTCCCTCATTTTCCTGGTTTCATTTTGATCCTTGGGCTAATAGACCAAGAGGGCACCAGTGAGAGAGAGAGAGAGAGAGAGAGAGAGAGAGAGAGAGAGAGAGAGAGAGAGTAGCCAGAGAATGGGTGCAAAAGGAACCAAGTCCAGGAAGGGGACTCTGGATCTGGAAGGCAGTGACAGGCATGCTCCTCCCAGGTGTTAAATGAAAGAGACCTCGAGGAAGATGCGAACGTGCTGGTTTGTGCCAACGAACTTAGTGCTTGTAAGCAGAGACACCAACACCACCGACATGGAATGGTGGTGGGGAGGGGAAAGAATCCTGGAGCTAATTCTAAATATGCAGCTTGACGTCTTTCGAGGTTTCTGGAAAATGCCCATTTAAACCCAAAGCACAGCAATCAATGCAATGAGTGACGCTTCATTAGACCCCACTTTGTTTAAAGACGTTCTTACGACAACTGGAGAAATGAGGACAGAAGTGAGGGTATACTGTGGGATTAGTTTTCATAGGCATCGTTTTAATTTTGTATTTCCACCACTTTGACAAGCACGTGATGAAAACAACTTAAGGAACAAGAAGATTTTTGTTTTGGCGATGACATCAGGTTACAGCCAATCATGGAGGGAGAATTACCAGCAGGGGTCAACAGAACTGGTCACTCCACAGAACTGGTCATTCCATACCCACAGCAAGCACAAAAGGGTGATAAGGACCTAGGCGCATACTTGCTTCCTAGTTTCCAGTTTGCCAGTTGGCCAGCTTGCCAGGGCCAACCGGTTCTCTCTGGACCTTACTCACCTGTCCAGGAATGGTCTCGCCCACTGCGGGATGAGTCTTCCCCAATCGACTAGACAATTTCCCCCAGAGAGCGCTCAGAGACGTGCCGTAACTAGATAATTCTTCCTAGGTGTGTCTCAAGGCTCAGTTCTCCAACAGTCAAGTCAGCACATGCATACAAGACTAACTCTTCTTCCTCCCTGTGCCAACAGTTCTGTGGCTTGCTGGGGACAGTGAGAATCATGGGTTCTTCATGGATGCAAAAGTACAGAAGTGTTGGTCTAATCCGCTGATGCTTTTGGGGGGCCCTTTCTGGTCTGAGGTCAAACCTGGGATCAAAAGGTGTGTGTGTGTGTGTGTGTGTGTGTGTAAATGAAGATGAAACCTGTCCTGATGTCTGAGCATGCACTAGAAAGCAGGAGGACTCTCCCATTCCCCCCATCTCCTTCCACCAAATCAGAGGTCTCACACCCGAACATACAAGCTGACTTCCAGCCTGTTATCATTCCTGTATGAAAATACAGTTGAGTAAGACAGATGGATTCTTCATTGGTCTCTCAGCAGGAGACTGATTTTTCCCCCATCCCTTCGGACTGCTTTGTTCTTTCTTATCTTGTATCCTGTGTGATTTTTTTTTCCTTCCTGTGTGTGATTTTTCTCCACCCAAAGGCTCTTTGTTAGTCATTGTGCTGGACACAGTATTCATTTCATACTGAGTAGAAAGTAAAAAGAGTTAAAAGTTATAGCAAGCCCCAAACAAGCCTTCGGATTTTCTAATTATTGTAGGAAGGTCCTACCCATAGTGGGCGGGACCATCCCCATGGTGGGCGGGACAATTCTCTGAGCAGGAAGCTAAGATGGAGGGAGCTGGTTCAGTATTCCGGTATGCTTTGGCACGCTCCGTCAGACCTGCAGTCTGGCAAATGAGGTTTTCCTCTCTTAGCCAATCCTGGGGACATAGGGCGGCCAGCTCACTCGGCTCCTGGTGATGGTGTGAACTCCCCTACCGAGCTGGAGTAGAGCGACTGTGAGCAAGAATAAACCATCTTGTTCCCCTAAATTGTTTGGTCATGAATTTATTGACAATATGCAGACGAGCAGCAGCGGGGAACGTGTGCCCTCCCTGGACTGGCCCGCTTTGGAAAGAACCTCAAAGGCTCCCCGCAGGTGTGTCTCCCAGCTGATTCTACTCACGTGGCAATGGAGATCGACTAGCACCGAAGGTTCCTACTTGCTGGATAATGGCCCTTGCGCTGTTTCTGTAGACTGAATACACTGCTACTGGTTCTCTCGTGTGAGTGGTTTGTTCAGCAGAAGTGCGGAGACATTCAGGAACTTCCTGGAGTTCATAACTCAGAAGTGGGGCGGGGGGAGCCACTGTGCTCAGCAGCACCCCGGGTAGCAGGCTAGGCAGGCCAAGGATGCCCCTCCAACTTGGCTGCAGGTGGGCAGAGCAGATCGTAAACACGAGCTTACTGACAGAAATGGCCTGTGAATGGACTCATGAATTAAGGGGAGAGACCATTATGGGAGCTTTGAGGCTGTTAAGTCCACGCTCCGGCAGCCTCATCAAGCCAACCAAAGAGACGAGTAACGGCAAAAAGCAGAGAAAGGAAATGTATCCAATGTGATCACAAGGAGGGATAAATAAAGGGGGTCCAGTGGTTCTCCAAACCCATCTTTGGGGCTACGGACATGAGGCTTAGGTTTCAGTAAGAGGCAAGAGGTGTGCATAACCAAGCAGTTATTCATGTAACACTGTCTCTCTGAGAACTCTGAGAAGCGGGGTCTGACTGACACCAGGGTTTCAGCCTTCCTCGGCTTAGGGCTCGGGGTTCGTGGAGGAATTTGAATTCTTTGGGCCCATTGTTTCAATAGCCTGGTCGGGGAAGGAGGCATCAAAGCCCCTCTGCAGACTATCTGCTCTCCTGCCAGGGCAGTGACAAGTCTACACACTGTGAAATGGCTGTTTAAAGACTCTTGGAGGGCAACGGGCTATCATGGGTGTAGTCTGGGATTGCCATGGATGGAGAAGACACACAGGTAGGTACCGTGCCAGGGAAGTAACAGCTGACCTGCAGGAGGTACCCATTCACTCAGCACATCCCTTCCTCCTTTCCTATGGGAAACCACCACAGCTCTGGAGTCCCCTTCTGCAGGCTGGTGGTCCACCCTGGCCTCCCCGCCTCCACCTCCGCTTGAAATCCTTCCTCCTTATTGTGGCCACGTTACTCTTGCCAGGCGCACGGTTCCAGTTTCATAGATCCAGAAACAGCTCTTCCTCTCCATTGCTTGAAGAGGAGAACTCCGATGCACCTACAGCTCTCTAGGGCACACAGAATGAATGCTGCTGTGCCCACCCTACGCCCCCATCTGCTGCCCCATCTTTCCCTGCTTTGCTCCAGGGGAAACCTTTCCCCTCATTTCCTGTTCTGGAAGGTCAGATCCACGCACTCCTTCATCCCCGAAGCCATCGCTTCCAAAGAGACTCTGTCATGGTGGAGGATGTGGCTTTCTTCCCTTTGCCTTCCTCCCACAGCACGGACTTGTCCGCTGCAGAGCAGGTACCTAGAGTGCATCCTCGGAGGACGCGCGTAGAGTGCACAGCAGCATGGAGGCCAGCGAACAAAGGGCTGCAGCGACGAACCCAGAGGAATGGTGAGCAACAGTGAGGGGGCAGCTGCCAAGTCCTAGGGAGTGGGTGGGGAGAAAGGGTGAAAGGAGCAGCAGAGACCTGCTTCATGGGCCGATCTGGCTGCTGTGTCGAAGGGCAAGCCGGGTTCTGGACACCACGCCTTGGGAAGAGGGTGAGGCCTGCGCACACCACTTCTGCATCCAGGAAGCTGCCCGCAGCTCGTCTGAAGCAATCTCCCCCAGGAATGTCCTGAGATTCCTACCTGGACCCTCCAGCGCCCTTCCCCCAAGTCTTGCCTGGCACCGCGAGTTTTCTAGATCTGGAGAGGGCAGCGGTTGTCAGGCAGGTGGACAGCGCTGCCCCACCCTTCCCTAGTGGGCTTCATAGGCTGGAGAGGGGCCCTGAAGCCCTCGGGCTTGTTTTCTCCAGAGGCCTGGAAGCTTCAAGTCATAATCTGGGAACCTGCTCGAGCCGGCCAGGCAGGGCCCTAGGATTCCCAAGAAAATGAAAGTCTCTGGCCAGCGACCAGCGCGGGCAGCACAGTTGCCCAGCCCCTCCCCTCCGCAGCCCTCACCAGATGCAGGCACCCGAGTTTCTTCCTCTCAGAAGAAATATCTTTCTGCGAAGTCTCCTGCAGGCTTTCTCCAGACGCCCAGATGCATATAGACCCAAACCCAGATCTCAGCCTGCCTCGGGCTCCACCCACCCACTCTGAAGTCCACAGTCACCCTGGGATCCTGGCATGGCTTCCTAAGGACCACAGAGGGCAAGTGGCCACCTAAGGACATAGCCTTGGTGGTCAACACAGAGACCTGACCTGCCAGACCCACGCTCCCGGGCTGGCCATGGCCATCCGGTCCCCTGCCTCCGCCGCCCCTTCTTCCTCAGCGCCCCCATCGTCCCCAATGTCCCCAAGCCCTCGTGGCTTGCATCTTGCGCCCCAGCTCTATCCCCCATCCTCCCAGCTGTTACCCCCATTTCCTTTCTTTGGGGACAGAAGGGGGGCACTGGACAGCTAGGCTTGGTCTTGGGGCAGGTGGGGGCTTCATTCCTCAACGCTTTCCAGCAGGAGCAGTTTGAGTTGGTTTTTGTTTTTATTTGCTCTCCCAGGAGGTCCCTGCACAAGGCAATTTCATGACCCACATTTTGTTCAAACGATGGAAGGTGAGAAACCACGGTAGGAAGTGCCGCGTTCCCAGGAATACCCCCATGTGTGCCTCCTCTTCCTCTACCCACAGCCAAGCACTGCCGACTTGTCCTCAAGCCCCCCACCCCCAACACTCCTTTAGGCCTGAAACTGGAATTTCCAGCCTTGGACACTCCCCTGTGACCTGTTCATTGTTGTTTTAGAGTCTCAAGTGGGCCAGGCTGGCCTCAAAGTCAAGGCATGAGGACCACCTTGAACGCACACACACACACACACACACACACACACACACACACACACACACACGCACGCGCACACACGCGCGCACTCACAAGTTCATGTGTTTTCATCCACAGCTTGTGTTGATGTTCGGGAAGGTGGTGGCACTGCCAGGAGGTGGAGCCTTGAGGGAGGAAAACATGGCATGGGTGGGCAGGCCTTGAGGTTTGGTAACCTGGCCCTGGTTTCTTTCCTCTTGCTTTGCCTTCTGATGGCTGCGGCGAGCCTCTTGTTTGTGTCTTTGGCCATGTCTACCATGTCATTCCCACCATAATGGACTACACCCCTCTGGAACCACAAGCTGAATAAAGATCCATCCTCTCCTGTAAGTTGAGTCTGAGCACTATCTCACAACAGAAAGAAAAGTAGCTGCAACTCCCAAGCGAGCACCATCGCCAGCCCGTTCCTCCACCTGAACCATGAGCCTTGCTTGGGGCTGCCCTGGGGAATCCTCAAGACTTGGCCTCCCCTGATCTGTCTAGCCCAGGCTGCAGCAGTCTCTTGCTTGGTCTTCGCTGGCTTGCTCTCCGCTCCCGTTCACCAGATCCCAGGCCAAATGACTGTTTCTCCCCTGCCCCAGCATCCCTCCCTGCCTAGCTGCTGTGACAGAAGCACAGGGATGCTCCTGCCCAGCTGAGCGGTGATGGAATTCTCATCTTAGGAGCAGGGATCTGTCCCCGACAGGATCCCACTGGCCAGACAGACACAAAAGCAGCTGCCAGTTGCAATTGTGAGTAAAATGGATTTCCTTTTCCTTCTTACCACTGCCTGGGCAGGTGGATAAGATGGAGCGTTTTGGCTCAGTAAGTTGGCATGCTTTGGTATACTTGGCCAGGCATCCTGGTTTGGCTAGGAAGGACTCTCTCTCTCAGCAGTCCTGAGGATATCATGTGGCCAGTTCCCTTAGCCTTAGTATCAGCGTGGGCTCTCCTCCCAGGCTGGAGTAAGACCTGCAACCGGACAATCATAAGCCAGAATAAACCCCCTTGCCCAAACTATTGGTCGTGAATTTATCTGCACCACATTGAATAACTCTGACACTGACCCGTGCCAGGCCCAAAGCTTCTCCACTTGCCCTCGCGCACAGGAGCAGACTGGGGGAAGGGGCCTTGGGACTGAGCAGGAAGAATCATCAGCACCCCAATACCAAACTGCAGGAGTGACTGGCCAACTCCCCGGAGCAGGTCCCCGCGTCCACGCACTGGGCGAGGTCAGATTCAGGAGACCCTCCTAGACTGCCAGCCCTCTCAGGCACTTCTAGACAGCCTGTGTGCCAACCTAGCGGACTTCATCACCAGAAAAGGTTTGGAGAGACACCCAGCGAGCTCTTTTCGCAGACTGAGAACGTCACTGAAAAGACGGACGTGTTTCCATCCCGTGACTGAGGTTGCGTGGCACCTTCACTTTCTTGTCACTGCAGACAGTCATGGATGTGAAGGTGAGAAAGAATGGCCCAGAGACCCGGGCCCGCCCTTGCTGATACACCACTCTCGATCGTTCCGACTCTAGTTTGGCCAACCCAGGGAACTACTGCTACGAAGCCTGGGAACCCAGAGCGCATACTGAGCCAGACACGGCCCTGATCCTGAAGATACGAATAGTGCTTTCCATGGTTCCTCACAGGAAGGCACTCGATCATCTAGGCTGGGGCAGATTTCCACCAAAAGGTAAGTGGATCATCTTATTTCATTAGGCTCCATTTCCCATTTAAAATTCAGACCCTGGCAGAAAGAGAGCACCTAGGGGAAAATTATGGCAAAAAAAAAAAAAAAAAAAAAAAGACTTACATGGAGCGTCTGTGGGTGCCTGCAGAATGGACAGCGACATTTTCAACTTGTAGGCAAGAATAGTATGTAAGATGTAACATGGAGCTATTGTGAGTAACTAAGGAATGCATGGTCACTCTTTCGACTCGAGGCCAAGCCAGCAGCTGCAAAAAGGCGATAAAACACAGCCAATGAGGCTGGGGGCAGCGGAAGACAATGGCCAGGTGCTGGGAAGCCTGAACTGCAGAAAGGAGAAGGGAAGAGGGAAAGCGGGCACAGCGACTCTGGGTGTCACTTAGAGTCTGTATCATTCTGACACCCGTCAGTCTGCATCAGCCCTTCATGGGATGGGCCTGCTCCCCTGTGGACTTCCACCAGGCAAATGATGTTTGCAGTCACACGAACTACAGGGAACAAGGAAGGGGGGAAGAGGAGGAGGGAGGGGGAGGAAAGGGGAAGGGAAGGGGGGAGGGACAGGGAGGAGAGAGGGAGAAGAAAGCCTGAAGCAGCATCAGCGTTCTGCATTGTGAGCCCGTCCAACAGGCCCTAGATTGGTTACATGTTTGCAGCCCTGGGGGGCAGCAGCCTTGATAGGAGTAGAGGTGTAAGTTTCCCATACATTTCATCAATGACAATATGGTGTCTTGAGAAAGAGAATTTTCCTTTTATCGTTTGTACAAAAATGTAATTTAGGCTAGGAGGGGACATGCATATAAAAACTACAACGCATAGATTTTAAGCCAAGTAAATCAATGGCTCACAGCAAAACTCCAGACCACCCACCAAACACAGCCCCAAATACAGGAAGAGGCGGCTGGTCCAGTAATGGGAGGGGGAGCCGCAGACTCCAGACAATGTAAACAGTTGTTCTGTCAACATAATTTACTACAGATCTCTGAAGTGTATATAAAACGTCTTAGTGCAACATCTTACAAATAGTTTTTCCTTTAAAAAAAGAAAAAAGAGCAAATCAACAAACAGCTCTCTACATCATGCATGGATAGTTTTTTTTACCCAGTCTCTTTTTTCAGTAAACGCAAAGAAAACTATTGTCTGAATATGAAAGTTTGCTACAGAAACACCCTGGTGAAAAAGGGTGTGGTCGTATCTGTGTCTTGGGATGTGCCCAGCACAGTGGAGATTCTCATAAATGCAAAGCAACATTGTAGAGAACAAGACTGTCGGGTTTTCTAGCGAACCCAGCAATGTGCAATGAACTCTTGCAGCCACTAGGGGGCATCATCCCCCATTCAACTGACAACACATTTCCATAGAAATGGCCACAGAAAAGGTCCTGGGGTTTTTCATAAAAAGCTCGAAATTGATGGTAAACCCCCTCCCTCCCCCAGCCCCAGCCTAACAGAAAATATGCACAAAAAAAGCAACTGTTAAAATACTGGCTTCGGTTTCTTTTCTCTTTTCAATTGCTTCCCTCTTCTATTGCTAAGAACCAATGGGAACTGAAGTCACACCCTGGCCAGCCCCCTTGGCAGTTTTCCTTTCTCAGGAGTCAATCTTCTCTTGTTGACTCAGCCTAAAAATCGGGAGTCAGCAGCTTCCCACTGAAAGCCCGCACCCTCTGAAATGAGGAAGCAGGCAAAAGACATTCTTCCTTGATGCCCGAGCCAGTTCTGGCACCTCTAGCACGCAGATACAGCACATTAACTGAGAATGCGCACAGTAGGCACCCGACGGATTAGGCGTCTCAGGAGTCTTGGAGGACAGGCAGGGGAGAGACAGTCTGTCCGATCCATGGCCACGGGGCTGCCTTGTCTCCCCTCCGTGTACAGCCCAGTGCAGCATCTGCTTCACGGTATGTGGTCCACACCTCTGCAGACACCTGGAAAGAGCTGAACACACATGGCCTGGGATTTCCCTCGGGGCCTCTCTTGGGGGGGGGTCTGTTTATACTCCACGTTTTACGGGACTCTCCTGCTAGGTTCACTTGCACATTCCTTAGCGACTTTTCCAGGTGGCATCCATCTTGGGTTTTAAAATGCAAGTTCTCGGGGGGGGGGGGAGGGGGGAAGGCCAACGGCACACTCGGTCAGTGACATGTGGGACGCAGGGGCATAACAGGATCTGCACGGAGCGAGCCAACTGAGTCCCAAGGTTCCAGAGCAGCTAAGCAACGGGCACATGGCGGGGCCTGGAGCCTGAGATAGGAAAGATGAAAGACCACCTCCACAAAAACCAGAGTTTAAAAGCACAGACCCCAGAGGGAAATGACAACCCTCCACGCGCCCCTCCCTGATCAACATATGTGCTGTGGGCTGAGACTAAGGAGCCGGTGAGGTTTACAAAGGGCCGTATGTGGCGTCACCTAGGACAATATCCTGTGGTAAGATGCGGAGAGAAGCCAGTGGCAAACAAGGAAGACTTTAGTGCCTCTGAGGAAAAACTCACTGGAAGGAAGACAGAGGCCAAGTGTTCATATCTCAAGAGGGGGGAGGATTTCCTCCAGGCTCCCCAACATCAGGCCCTAGAAAACCCTTTCCTCCCCAACTTGCACTATCCCCAGGTCCAGGGAGACGGCTCTTCGCGCTCCAATGGGGGAGTGCACAGTGGCTGCTCAGCTCAGGGCAGCCCCCTCCGGGTTCAACAGACACGTTCCCGTCAGCATTTGGCAAAGCATCCGCAGACAAAATCCACCTGTACGTAGGTCTCAGTCGGAGATGGCGCTTGCTGAACGTAGGTCCACCATCGGCCTCTCTCCCTCCTTCTGTAATCACTGGTTTGATCCATCTCAAGACTGGTAGCTGCTTGAATCAACCCTCTCCACACCAGCTCGGAAACAGTTTCCTTTGGAACTTCTGACCCCTCCTGCGTGGTAGCTTATTATTATTATTTTGGAAAAGAAATAGGAAGAAGCCACTTTCGCTTCCCTGACAGACCGGGCACTGTTTCCGCCCAGCGGGGATCCACAAGGTTTCTCTGGAGCAGAACTCTAATGCTTTCATCTATCATAACTCCCAAGTGGTTCCAACAACTCCAGCTGAGGAGAAAGATAAGATACAAACTGCGCCCACGCTACTCGCGTACCCCCCCCCAAGTCTTGATAGGAAAGTTAAAAAAAATGTTTGGGTGTATTTTGATCCATGGGTGGCATTTTCAAATATGCAAAAACAGAACGTCTTGGAAGAGATCCCTTAGTACGATGAAGTTGTTCTTCCTCTTGCTATCGGCTGTAGAAACTTGTCCACGATCGCACAGATCCAAAGGGATTTAAAAAGCATACGTCAGTTACAAAGAATAAAGAACCCCGTAACAGTGATGTGAGAAACACTGGGTGAACCGGTGAGTAGGTGCAGCACCTGAAGCTACTCACTACATTACCAAAACTAGAAACCTAGGACGGCACGACATTGGGCGCGGATAGCTAACGGAGACTGCCACTGGCAGCGGTCATCTGTGACGGACTGGGAGCTTCGAACACTTTCCAGGGCCCACTGTTCTCTGCAGGGCACCGCAGAGCTTGGGTGCTGTCGACTGTCCAATCACAGAGCAAGAGGCAGAGAGGGAGAGTCCCGGCTGCCCCCACCCCCCGGCTGACGTCCACTGAGAAACCTCTCTCTTCCTTAGTCTATGGCTCCCGGGTGGATGCTGAGCACAGGGGGTTCCAGGCAAGTGGGGGAGTAGTTGAGGTGGGGTTCTTTGATCCACAACAGGGGCACCCCATTCTTCCCCTCGGAGTTCTTGCTGGAGTTCCGGCTTTTGAAGCGCACCAGCAGGATGGTGATGATGAGGATGCCAAAGATGGGAAAGGGGTAGAAGAAGACGAAGTAGAAGAGGGCGTCGTTGGAGCAGATGAGGGACTGGAGGGTGGAGCCTGGAACAGAAGCAAGGTGACAGTGCGTAAGGGCTGCGGACTCCTCGTCCCAAAGACCTGTCCTGCCCCGACTGAGGCATCCTCCCGGCCTCCCCCGGCTCCCGGTTCTGGGGAGATTCCCCTTGCATTCTCAGCTCACAGCCCTTCCCATTCATGGCTGTAAGTTCAAACAAAGTAATGCTTTCATCCCCACTGAGATCCATTACTTCTGCTTGGAAGGCCATATAATGAAACGGAGCTTATTGATTGGGAACTTGACCGCGTCTAGCACGGATGGGCCCCTGCGGTTACAGTGAGCATGAACCGCTGTCCTCAGTTCTGCTAGAACTTCCTTCTTAGGGAATGTAACACCTTTGCCTTCCTGCCAGTTTCAGGGGGCAGAGGAGCCAGGAACGACGATGCTCTCCTGATTAACGTGGTCTACTCAGATGTGATTATGGGCCGCTGACCGCACCCAGCGTCTGCAGCTACACTGGGGGGCGGTCACGGCTGCAGAGAAAAGAATGACACTGGCAGGTCAGGGCTGCTCGATACTTCCTAAGGATGTGACAGGGGTTCGGCCCCTGGGTGAGCCCCTGGCCTGGTGGAGCTTAATAATTACAGGTGTCCATGGTGGGTGGACAAAGTGTGGCCTCCACACCTTCTCTGTCGACTCCAGCTCCACAGGAGATCATTAGCTAGTCTCTATGAGTTCTGGGTCATTTCTGTTTTCCCTTCCACCGCATGGCTGTAGATCACAGGTGCTTTCCAGAAAGGAGGACACACATTTAACACTTAGCTGGATTTCCTAAGTCTGTCGGACTACTGATGGTCAGCCACGCTCAGCCGGTCACAGCTCCGCTTCATTTCCTGCAGTGTTAGCAGGAGGGGACCAGGCCAAGCAACAGCTCAGCAACTCACAACCTCAAATCGAGATGATGAGGTCATGTTTGCACTGAAGAGCTGAAAATTCCAGAGAGTTGTTTTTCATTTCTGCATTCGAGGCTAATCTGAACTAGGAAAAAAAAAACCACCATTTCTCAGTCGCATACATTCCACATTTAAATTTTTTTTTTTTTTTTAGAGAGAGAGACACAGCACATGCATGCTATAGCACAAAGGTTAAGAGGTCAAAGGATGACTTTCAGAAGTCAGCTCTTTCCTTCCACCGTCATGGGCTGCTGGGGATCTCATGTCCCCAGGTTTGGGAGCAGATGTCTCCCAAACAGAGCTATCCCACTGAGCTATCTGGCTGACTCTTTGATACTATCTACCAAAGAGTGCTTTGCACATACCACATTCATATATAAATAAAATTAATCAATTAATAAAAAGTGCCCTGCTAAAACATTAAGTTGAGGTACCAAGTATTTCTTCCAGCTTCAGTTCAGAATAAAAGTCCTCCTACCCATTGAAAACTGTATCCAGGGTCGGAATGCAAGGCTGGGGCTGGGGCAGGAACCTCCCGGCCTTCCTGTAGCCAACCTGCCTTTGGGGGCTGGGGCCCTTCCAAAATCCGCCCAAATCCCCCATGTCATCTTTCAAAACAACCATGACCTAGAACCATGGGAAAGCATGTGTGATGGGAAGGCTGTCAGCTCTCCTTCCTCTCATGAGTCTGAAGTACCTGCTGCTTCACTGGAGAGGGACTGGGTTGAGGGCTCTGAAACTCAGCAAAGGACCTGGGCAACACAGCTCAACACGTCTAGGTGTCTGCTCGCAAACTTGGGGACTTGAGTTCAATCCCCGGAAGCCCACATGGTAGAAGGACTGAAGTGACTTCCAAAAGTCCTCTGACCTCCACCCGTGAGCATATTCTCTCTCTCTCTGAAAAAGTCCTCTGACCTCCACCCGTGAGCATATTCTCTCTCTCTCTCTGATAATAATAAAGTATATGTAATTTAAAAAGTGAGGGAACGGCATCAAACAGTATACTTGTGCAATGAACTCTCTCACCAAGAGACTCCAGTGGAGCATGAAGGCAACCCGAGGTCAGATGCATGGAATAACAGATCAAAGCCTATCGCCTCTCTAGTAAATGCGCACGACAGTTAGGAAAAGTGTTTGTTACCCACAATCGAGCTCCGAGTTATCAGACACTCTTGGAACCAACAGTGACACCCCCCACCCCCACCCCGTGGCTGGGGAAACTCACTCGTGTCCAGAACGCGGATGCCAATGGGGGCGGACTCCTCCTCCGTCAGCCGGTACCACTCCTTCTGAGGGCTAGGCAGCCACTCCTCCACGCGGCAGGAGTAGTTGCCCGTGTCGTGGGGGCTAGCCTGCAGCACCGTGAGCCGGTAGAGCAGGGGGGACAGCCTCTGGAAGCGCAGCCGGCCCTCCCAAGGACCGCCCTCCGGACCGAAGACAGCATCCGGGCCCACGCTCAGTAGCACTGTCCGTTCCGTGGGCTCCTCAGAGCTCTCCTCTTCCTCCTTCTCCTCCTCTTCCTCCTCCTCTTCGTCTTGTTCTGCAACGTCGAGGCTGCCCCTTTGCCCTCCGCCCCTAGTCCTCAGGGAATACCAGGCCACGGCAAAGCGGGAGTCCTGGCTGGATCGAGACAGGATGCTGCAGTCCAGCTGGAAAGCTGCCTTCTCGGACACCGTAGCATTGGGGACCACCGTGTCCACCTGGAGGGCAGCATCTGCGGAGGGACAAGGAGCAGAGAAGGGAGCAAGGCTGACCGATCTGCTTAAAACAAACGCTATTTCTATTATTGTAACATCCATATGCTACCATTCTGTGCAACTAAGGCCTGCACAACAGAGCTGTAGAGATGTAAGAAAACCTGAACCCGTGCACTCTACATATTGCTATCTATAGAAAAAAGTCACTTTTTTCTGACTTATCTATCTGCTTATATGGGCATCTAATACCCAGGCAAGAATTCACAAGAAGCTGGCGCTGCCCGTGCTCGTGGGAAATCAGTGATGAAGGCACACTTTCTCTCCCTGTGGTCTACTGTGGCCTCACCGTGGTTCTGAGAGTCTGACTTAGACCCTCAGAATGTGACCTTATTTGGAAAGAGCTTTGCACACATAATTAGCTAAGTCAAGGTCACGCTGGATTAGGGTAGGCACTAAATCTGATAAATAATGTTCCTGTCAAATCCACACGTTGAAGCCCCAACGGACACCAGGACTCTATATGGAGATGTGCTTTTTAGGACTTAATCAGGGTGAAGTCAGAAGGGCGGGGTCCTGGTGCCGGCCCAGGCGGGGATGAAGGAGGATGAAGCCATCTTCAAGCCAGCAGTGGGCTCGCTAGGACACAACTGGGTCAGGACTGTGTCCTCAGACTGCCAGCCTCCAAGACTGTGAAAACTACGGTTCTGCTGTTTACGCGCCGGTCTGCAGTATTCTGTTATGCCAACTGAGTAGACCAAGTGCCCTCGTAAGAACAGAAGAGGACACGCAGAGAGAGTAACGGCCCGGCCAACGGAGGAAGGGACTGGGCTGATGCTTCATGTGACACATCATGTGTACCCCATCGCCCCAGAAAGCTTGGAAGCTGAGAGGAGAAAGGGAAGAATCTCCTCCAGGAACTTTGGAAGTTTTGTTGTGATGGCTGCCCCTGCTATGAACCTCTGTTTCCCCCCAGAACTAAGAAAGGGAAAAGTTCTTGCACACTACCGCATCTGGGAAATCTGCTGGAGCAACAGGAGGAAGCTAATATACCCACTCTGCGACTTGAAGGTTGAAAATGTGTGCACTCAGCTCATTACCTAAGCTGTCGTGAACTCCCGAGGTAAGAACTTCACTGAGACAGAGGTCAAAGAACAGTTAATGGCCCCCATGGACTTGTCCCTCAGAGCAGACCCTCGGGGAAGATGGATGGGGACAATTGTCTTCCACCTTAGGTGAATGACACACGGTAACCACAGACAAGTACCCCCAGGCTCACAAGCCCACACACCAGAAAGGTTCCCAAGAACCTTGTTTTCTGCCACTTTTCTTGGGTGTGTACGTGCCTGTGTGTGTGTGTATGCTTGCACACGTGTGTGTATACAAGAGTGCACTTGAGTGTGTGAGCTTGTGGAGACCCCAGGGTAACATGGGAATCTCCTTGGATTACTCCGCTGCTTCGCTCTGGAGTTTTCCAGCCTCTACCGTATCTGTCCAGCACTTTTATGTGGGATCTAGGGAACCCCAAACTTAAGTCCTTTTGCTTCTGAGGCAAAGGCTTTAACCACTGAACCATCTCCCCAGCTCCCACGGGAGGTTCTTCACCAACAACTCACTTCCTAGATCCTCAAAGGCCCCAGCTGGGTCTGCTCATGAGCATGTGTGAAAGATGCCAGCAAGTGCGCCAGGTTAGATTCCACTGGATGAGACCAGAAGCAGCACTTCCCAAGTTTTGTCTTGAGCTTTCAATGAACTGGCTCAATGTCTCCTGCAGGTGACCACAGAGCTGGAGTTCCCAAGCTTTTGGGGGGCTCCGGGGAGCCCCTTTATGCCCTCTGCTCTTGGAGCATCTCCATGTGCTCTGTGGGTACAGGAAGGTTTAGTAAGCAGCAAGCGCGAGACACTGGCCAATCCCTCAAAGGAAGAAAAATGGAAGGACGGAGACCACCCATCAGCCCACGGGTAACTCAACCGAGGCAGCTCGGCAGCTTATCCTTCCGGACAGCACAGCTGATCTGACCTAGGGCGCTGGAGCACATTCCAGACCAAGAGGCGGCCTGCGGCCCTTCTCCCACATCCATCACAGCGTCTCAAAGTGGAACAGAGACCAGAAGGTCAGAGACCCGTGGACATCTAGTCCCCTCGGGGCCTTTCCTCTTCCTCCTTTGTTTTCTTCTCAACTACCTACTTCTGCATTTCTCCCACCCTTCCAAAGCCTCCCGTGCATTCGTGACTCGATGTAAGGTTTCTGAATGAAGTTAATTCCCCTTTCCCACAGTCTCCCTCCCCTCAACAGCCTGGCCTGCTAGTTTGGTTCCCTGTGTCTGTCCTTTCTAGGACACGTTACACTCTTTCCTAAGACACAAGAGCTCCCTGCCAGGCTCCCCCATCCTGGCCTAGCAGCTCTCACCATTCTCTTGACCTCTACCCAGGGCGCTGGCCGTGACACACGTGTGCTTTTCTCTCTTCCCCCGTTCTGAGAACTGAGCTCAACTCCTGACCCACTGACCGCAGCCCGCCGAGGGCAGGGGCCTTTCCTCACCTGGCTCTCGGCCTTCTAGACCTTCAGCTCACAGCTCGGCACAAATCTCTGAAGGACAGGCTCACAAAGAATGTCAGGCAGACAGGGAAAATGGCAGTTAGCTTTGAGTGACACCAGATGACGCTCACTAGTGACTGCTGAATGGGTGAAAAAAAATTCAGACAAAACTCAATCTCAGGCTGGAAATACAGCTCAGGGGTTAAGCCTCTGCCTCAAAAGAAGATGCAACACAAGTGGATCACAGAACATGGGCAAAATACATCAACTGGAACAGGTCTGAGAACTTCCTCCTTGCTGGACAGCTTACACTGTACCGAAGAATACTCTAGAAGCTACTGGGGTAGAGAAATAACCACAGGCCTCATCAACTCATGAGATCTACAAGTTGCAATAAAAATCATCATGACAACAGGTGACCACTAGTGTAATAGTGACATGAGCATCAAAGAGACAACCAACAGCTTTCTGATTGAACTCAAGACCCGCTTGTCAGAATGGAACACATCCCTGTTACTGTTAACTAGAACAAGAACCTAAAAATGGAAGGCAATATATTAGAGAAAAACAGCCAATGAACCTATAAATTTGTAAGACAGTACACAAAACTGCTCTGTAAATACTCATAGATTTTAAGAGCACTTAGCACTCAGCCTAGAAGTCTTCTTCTACAACTGAGGTAGAGAATCTCAACACCTTGACAAGATGGAGCCTAGGGCAGTAGAAGAGCAGTGACGTGGACATCGATGGCCAGCCATAATACAGAATACCAGCGACCTGGCAATGCTCACCCAGAATCAGGCCAACCTAATATCTCCCCATCCTAAGGCTTAGGGAACCTCTTGGAAGAGGGAGCAGTGAGATTGTAAGAACCTAAAGAAGGAAGGTCCACTGGCGGACAAGACAGTCTACTCAGGGTAGGACTACGCTGCATCCAGGAACTCAATGCAGTGAGACTTGTCCTTATCAGACCGCATAATGACTGACACACCAACATGTCCCATAGGTTATGAGGAACTCAAGAGAGATAAGAACATACAGTGGAAACCTTGGGGACTAGAGCGAAATGAATGAAGTGCCCCTATCAGCGGAGTTGCTCAAGGAGAGGCAACTTGGTGTGCCACAGAGGCCTGAACCCCACAAAAGTAGGTAGACAAGCCAGAGGGAATCCTGGGATCCATAGAAGCAGCAGAGCAGGAGGTGGGAGGGAGTGAATAAATTGATGGGGGGAAAGGAGGTAGATGGGAGAGAGGGGGATGGAGGGAAGCAGGAATTCATACTCAATTCCTTGCACCTCATCGGAGAGGAGGACCCAGAGGAAAGTCTGGCATGCACATTAAAGGATGCTCCGGGGATGGGAGGGGGAGGCACTGGGGGATGGGGAGGAAGGGGGAAGGTAGGGGGCATAGGGTGGTGGGAAGTTGGAGGGAGGGAGGGGACCGGTGTTACCTATTAAGTTTGTATGAGTGGAAATAAAAAATAATAATAATAACAATAATAAAGGCCTCTGAAAGAACAAAAATATATGCTCGTAAAACTGTAACAAATAAATAAATAAGCAAGCAAGCAATAAAGACAAAAAAAAAAAAAAAAAAAAAAAAAAAGGCAGAAGGAACTGAGTTTGGATCCCAGATCCCACATAAAAACACTAGGCTGAAATGGTGGCAGCCTGAACTTCCAACCCAGAAGGACAGAAACTGGAAAACCCCAGAGCAAAACGAAAAGTAGAACAATCCAGGATGATTCCCAAAGTTACCCTTGGGCCTCCACAGGTACACGTGTCCTCTTCTACACACACACACACACACCCCACACGCTCATGTGCATTCACATGCACACACACCCCACTAGGGGGGGGAAAAAAAAACCACCTGATAATCTCAACTTCGTTGGCACCAGGCCCAACCTGTGGCCCAGCCCGGGACAGCCACAATGTAACCACACACAAAACTGTAAACTTACTTAAAACCCTTAGATTTTCTTTCCTGAGTTTTTTGTTTTTTTTTTTTTTTAATGATAACTTGACTACTCAGTTCTTATGCATAAATGTTGTAGATGATGATATACAATGATGTTAAAGGGTTGAGCACACCCGGACAAAGGAACAGCAGGAATATGAAGCCACAAAGCAGACAAAACCCCCACAACAATTAGCCAAAACCACTGTAGGTGCTGAGACTGTGGGTTGCTTTTCAAAGCAAACTTTCCTGTCTCCAGTGTGTTATAATTTGTACATCTCATTAAACCAAGGAGGAAGGGAGAGAGGGAGAGAGGGAAATGGTGGAGAAAGTAGGTGGATCTAAGTGACTTGAAGGCACAGCCCCAGGTTTACCGGAGCTCTGCAGTATCTATTCGGGCTGTGTATAAATTCCATTCAAGACTGCTTCCCTTGTGAGCAAAACCTGCCATTTGGGGTTTTAGAAAGATTGAACGTAAATCCAACTGGCAGGCACAGAGTTGGTTCTTCATGTCTGTCTGCTTCCTCCCACTCTACAGGTGCTACAATTCATCTGCATGTTGCTGATAAAAATCATCAACAAACAGAGTAAGGAAACAAGGGGTTTATTCCCTTATGATTTCTGATTATAGTTCTTAGTCCATCTTAGTAAGTGAGCTCACACCAACAACCAGGGTCGAGGGAACTAGCCACATAATGTCCACATAATGGCTGAGAGAGGGATGATCCTCACTTGCCAGACCAGCATGTCTGGCCAAGTGTACACAAGGATATTCCTTTCTCACGCAGCTCCCTCCATTTTATACACCTGCCCTGAGACTAGTCCCAACCCACCGTGGGGTGGAAAAGACAAACCCACAAAATCATTTAAAACACAGACATGCAAACACATACACACACTGACGGCCAAGGACCAAAAGGGTTCAAACCCAACAACAAGGACGTGAGGAGAACTTCCATCCAATAGTACACAAATCCTGTGTGTGAACACCAGGATGCTCCAAAACGCACGACAAAGCGCACATGCCCAGAGAGCAAATTCAGTCCTATGCCCTGTCCTTAAAGGACCGATGACTCTGCTCTGATCCGGATCAATGATGCTGTGGTATAACAGCACAAAGGAAATCTGCACAGCGTAGATTTAATGATGTGTTAAATGCGGCGACAATTACACCTGGTAATTACATGCATTGAGATACATTAGAAACTGAAGTAGAGACAAGAGAAGCCGAAGGCCACAAGAAACAGTCATTAGCACCAATAAAATTATTGGAAGTGAGAGGTACAACTAGGGGCATTTATTGCCTAAAGGATCAATTTTTTTTCTATTGAAAAATCTGACAGCTTAACTTTTTGAACTATGCGGATATCGTTTCAAGATTTCTGTCATATTAATACCACTCGCTCTGATCTGAGTGTGTTCTTTAAAAAGAAGATTTTCCATGGCCTTCAGTAATTAACTGCCAGTCTGTATTCTAATTAAGAGATCATATCACCTGAGGTCAAAGCCAGATGTTCACTTTTCCATTCACGAGGAAAAAGAATTTTGAATACAAATGTAAAATATAAATGTTCACCTATTTAACTACAAATAATTTACTGAAGAAGCTGGGGGAGGGATGTTAATCTTCACTGTCAACTTGATTTGTAATCAACTAGGAGACACACTTCTGAGAGGGTCTGGGAGGGCATTTCCAGAAAGGGTTAATGGAGAGGGAAGACCCAGCCACCCTGAGTGTGAGTGCCGTCATCGCACAGATTGGGGTCCCTTACCAAATAAAAGTTGAGGGAGGGTAGAAAAAGCCACTAGAATGAGCATCAACATTCATCTTTTTGCTGACTGGATGTAACATGACCAGTTTGCCTCATACTATAGCCACCATGCCTTGCCCAATTCAAACCATGGGCCAAATAATCATTTCCTCCCCCCACCCCCTTTTAAAACCTTATTTATTGTGTGCGTGTATCAGAAGGCACTGTATGTCCCTGTGGAAGCCCAAGAGTGACTTCCAAGAATCATCCTGGATTACTTCTACCTCCTTTTTGTTTCACTGTGGGATTTCCCAGGCTCTGCCTTCCAGGGCCAGAATTCAGACCATCACCATATATGCTCGCTTTATTACGTGGGATTTGAGGCTCTGAATTCAGGTTCTTTTCCTTTCAAAGCAAAGGCTTTAACCCCTGAGCCACATCCCCAGTTCTAAAATATTATTCTTATAGTGGAAACACAAAAGGGTGTAGATTCAGGGGAACACGGGCCTCACCTGGTCGCATGACTGTGACGGCCGTCTGTCCAGCTGTGTCCTCGGCCCGTTTATACCACATGCCGCTGGGGCTGGGCAGCCACTCCTCCACGCGGCAGCTGTACGTCCCACTGTCCTGCACTGCCACGTTTTGGATGAAGAGCCTGTACACGCCCGAGGAAGGACTCTCCAGGTGCAGCCGGCCCTTCAGGTTATTTTTGGCAGCCTGCTCCCCATAGTGGAAGGTGGCGTCCCGGCTCAGGTGGGCCACGGTTTCCCGCTCTGGGTGATTGGGCTTCCACACAAACCACTCCACTACGAGCTGCGAGGCCATGCTGGTGCGGTTCAGGACCACGCACTCCAGCTGCACCTGCCGGGTCTCCAGGACCGACAGGTTCCCCTGGGCTTGGCTGAGTTTCAGGCGGCTGTCTGAACAGGAAGGAAAGAGATATCGCGGCGTGAGAAACTGCTCACGGCATCCTTGCAGGGGTGGTTGCCGGGGGGACTGCACGGATGCCCTCAGAGCATGGGGGGGGCGTTGAGGAGCATCTCGGATGGATTCTCAGGCTTGACACTCAAGGCAAGATGAATCTCCAGTGCTGTGTACAAAATGCCTACATTTCTAGGAGTCCGTTGCTACAATAGCCGCTGGGTTAGGAGGTTTGGGGGAGGGCAAGACAAAAAGCCATGACAGACTAAACATCCAAATGGCAACAGACCCCGAAGCATATAGCTATGGATGGGGTAGCTAGGAAGGGAGGCAAGGGCAGAGTGGCAGCCCCCCCCTCACAGCAAGAGTGAACTTGGAACTGAACCCAGGACCTTGCACGTGCTAGGTAGGCATGCAGCGTCCATCTAGGTATCTCCAGTCCCTTTTTGAGACAGGGCTGGTACAGGTTGGTTGTCCAGGTTTGGCACTGAGCACATCCTATAGCCAGGAAGGCCTTGAACTTGTGAGCTCCCTGTTAGCTTCCTGGAGACCTAGGATTAGAGGCCTGCACCTCCAGACAGCTGGAGTGACTGGGTTGTCAACTACAGAAGAATTGCACGTAAACCCAGTGTAAAGTGCTTCCACACCAGGCCTCAGAGTCACTTCCCTTTCAAGGTGAGAACTGTCAGCGAGACAAGAGGATGCTTATGGGATCCGGTGAGTCTAAAAACTCATGACCAAGGTTTCCATCCAGTGAGGAGGGAGAGCGGAGTTATAAGGAGGGTGAAGTTACAAGTAGATGGGGTTGAGGGGGTTCCCCAAAGGTCAGGCTAAGGTTCACAGGGAGAGTCTTCCGGTCATCCTGTGTGCTGCCTGCCTGTCCGCATCTTACAGACACCATCCCCTCCACCCCCTCACCACCACTTTTCTCAGCATCTCAGTGACAATGTCGCTCATGAGACCAAGTCAAGGATGCTTCTGAGTGCCATGGTGGGTCTAGCAAAGAGCCCACAGTGCATCAGGACCACAGCCTGTGCACTGAGCCACAAACGGGGTGCCCACTGCAACCGGCTCTAAGAGCTCCAGAAATCCCTGAAATCCACAGGCCCGAGAGGTCACGCTGCCGGCCCTTACCTGGCTGCTTCACAGTGACCTCCGTGCGTCCCGACACCTCCTCCGCCAGCTTGTACCAGGCATAGTTAGGGCTCAGCAGCCATTCTTCCACGTGGCAGTAGTAGCTACCACTGTCACTGACCTCGGCCCTCTGCACGGTGAGGCTGAACAGACCCCCAGACACGTGCCTCTCGAACTGCAGCCGGCCACGCAGACCCTCCTCCTCGGCATAGGTGCCGTACTCGAAGGCAGAGTTGTGGGTGGTTTTGAGGATGAGCTTGCCGTCGGCGTCCAAGGGCTTGTGGACGTACCAGAGCACGGCGAAGTGCGAGTTCTGGCTGGTCTGGGACTTGACCGAGCAGTTGAGCTGAATGGGCCGGTTCTCCACAAGCGTGAGGGTCCGCTTGGATTTGCTCACCTGCAGCTTGGTCACTGTACAGAGAAGAAGGGGACGCTCGGGAGACCGGCCGCACACACTGGTCCCGTAGACCAGACTCCCCACCCCCCACCCTGGCTCCCTTCCAGCCCGGGAACCTGGTTCTGTCCAGCGCGGGAACTGATTCTAGCTCAGTCGGAACCACGGACCCCTCCGGGCAGCCTCCCGGCTAAGGTCCTGGCAACTCCTGTCCATTCTCACCCATGCGCACACAGCCATGGTCTGATCCTGTCTAGGTTGAATGGCTAACTACCTGGAGAGTAAACAAAGTAATTCCTTTTGCCAGCATGAAGCCCCTTCAGAAGCTCCTCTGGCCACTCTTCATCACTCCCACCTCTCCCTCCCCAGCCCAGGCGCTTTCTCTGAGCTTTGGCCAGTGCCTCTGGCCTGCGGTCCTCTCTGCCTGTCTCCTGTCACCTCCCCACCAGACCCTTCTCTCTACTCAGCCTCTTCGCAGCCTCTGCTTCCTGTCCCGCCAGATGAGGAGATGACCTTCTTTCCCAGTGTCCCCATACCCCTGGCTGGTTTTCCTTCTATCTCCCAAACCCACTCAGATCCTAAGTGACCAAGAACATAAATCTGCCTTTCTCAACAAGTGACCCCTCTCCCATCCTGAGCTGCTAAGATCTGGGAGCTCCCTAAAAAATAAGATAGTCCTAGGGGCTGGAGAGATGGCTCAGAAGTTAAGACTCTGCCTTGAAAGCAGAAGGAACTGGGTTCAGATCCCACGTGAAAACACCAGGTGGAAGTGGTAGCAGCCTGGGAAATTCCAAAGCAAAGCAATAAAGGAGGTAGAAGCGATCTAGGATGACCCCAGAAGTCACTCTTGGGCCTCCATAGGTGCACACAGTGTCTTCTGATACACACGATCAGTCACACATGACACACAGATACACACAGACAGACAGTCCTGGTTTCACAGAGCTCACGGTGGGGGTTTGGAGGGAGGAAAGATTTTCTCATTTCTACACCCCAGACCCTAGCATGGGACTTGAATTTTGGAAAGCAGAAGATACTCTCTCAATAGTTGTTGAAGTATCGTCAGTAGGTGAGCCAATGAGAAAGCCCCCGAGGGTTACAGCAGCAGACAACAGAAGGGAGTCAACGTGGACCTCCCAGAGATGGGAGACCGCCGAGGAGACAAGACAGTGACGACGGAGCACAGCGACTGCAGCTTCCCTGTCCCCTCCCCTTCGGCCTGGTCTCCGGCCTGGCGGCGGCCCTGGCTGTTTTAGACGCTGCACACCTCTGGACGGCAAGAAGCAGCTCTATTAGAACGTGCCCTATAAAGGTAACCGGAGATCTCGGCCTCTGCCCTTATTACATTTGGCTCCGCTGTTCTCCACCTGCCTGCTCCCTTCCTCCCACCACGGATGAAAATGAAAACGAGAAAGGGGGAAGAAGCGATTCTAAGTTCAGGGCACTGACAGTTGAAAGCACCATTACACCCCGCCCCTTCCCTTCTTCACACTTGGATTTTTGGGCCACTTGCCAGTCGTGGAAAACCCAGGGTGAGGTACAGGTCCGACACAGGGGGAACAGCCTGTCTTCTGCCAAGTGGCCTGGCACATCTCCAGCAGTCCTGCTGGGCAGCTCTGGTTGCTTAAGGCCAAAGTCCAGTGGCAGGAAAAAAACTACATTCAGAGGCAGGTTCAGGGTCTGGTCCCGACCCTCAGGTTCTGGCCAGCTGGCTGGGAGGAGAGGGGGCTTGCTTGCTTAGAGACGGGCTGCACGACGGCCTGGAGGGCTGAACTCCGTGTGTCGGGCTTTTGGAAGCATAGGCTGCCTGCTGGTGCCCCTAGTAACAGACAAAGCTTTAACAAGAAACCGTGGCCACGCCCCACACCCTGTACTACTCTTGAAAAACATCGCCTGTTTCCAGGTAGGACTTTCTTCACAAAGTTACAGGCCCCTATTTAACGGGCCACAGCCACGGCCTCTGGTTTCACCGTTTTGGTTAACAGGGCTGGTCTTCTGCCTTCTCCCTTCTTCAAACACAAAGCCTTCAGGCTTCACTGGAATCCAGAGCAGGGTTTACCAGCCCTAGAAACCAGCCGGACTGGCATTAACCTGCCGGCTGACTATTCAGAGTGGATTCCTGGAACGCTCCAAACAAGCAGCTCTCTTTACATTCTTTTCCAACCTAATTCACCACATGCAAATGATATCTCTATCCATGCAAATGACACCACCTGAATTATCTGGTTTGGGGCCAAAAAAAAAAAAAAAACTGGGCTGTTCAGTGTAGAGTAAAAAGAGCTTTAAAATGTATTATTAATTGGGGCCAGATTATTTTTTGCAACAGTTTCTAAGGAAACCTCCATTGCTATAGTAACTGCATATGTTAAACTGGTATCCTATGACTCAACTTCAATTCAGTCACGTGGTCTGAGGCCAAGAATCCAGGGTAGGGAAATGTTTCAAAGCATTTTCATTTTTTTTTTTTTCCTTTCCATGTCAAAATATTGTGAAGTGTTGGGGAGCTTAAAAGAGGCACTTTTGAAATGTGGGACATGCCTGACAGGTGGGCAAGGGGTCAGCTCTCATTATAAACTCTGCATTTCCTCCTCTGTCTCAGGAGCAGGAAGAAGCACTTGTCCTGCAGCCCGGGGGCGACTGGAGGCTGTGCACCAAATTAGGAAGCGCTGGCTAGACCACACTGCCCCCGGGCACTGTCTGAGCGTGACAGCCCGCACCCCTCAAGGATGGGTGTTCTCATCTTCAGTGCGAGCCACAAAAGCCAGATGTCTCGTTTATCAGGAGTGCTGGCAGGCTGAATGCACTCTCTGCAGACTTGAGTATGGGCCTAGTAGATTGTAAATGCTCAGCGGTTTCTTTTTAATTTTATTTACTTGAGAGAGAGCAAACGAGAGAGCGAAAGAGGGAGAGAAAGACAGAGAGAGCACGGGCATACACACAGAAGTCAGAGAACTCTAGAAGTCGGTTTTCTCCTTTCACCATGTAGTTCCCGGACATGGAACGCAGGTCGCCAGATTTTCATACCTTTAAATTTTTACCTGCCAAGTCATTTCACCCACCCAACAATGACTTTTAACTTTTCTCATTCTCTTTCTGTTCCAAATTCAAGGATCGATATTAGATGGGACATTGTCAAAAGTAAGTGGCCATCCCGTGGACCTGGAGGATGAAATCTAACAAGAAATGCAGATTCTAGAGCCCACCAAATGCAGAACCTGAATTTGAAAAAGGTCCCCAGGTGATTCAGATGTGCCCGAAAACATCCTTGGGTTTGCTACGTCAGCCAAAGGACTTAAGAGAGGCAATAAGTGGGGGTGAAAGGAGAGGCTGAGAATAGAAGCTTGTTGCATCAGCAGCAGAGCGGACGGCCCAGCAGCAGGCAAGGAGGGCTCGAAGAGGCTGGGGGGGCAACACTCTACACGTGACCTCAGGTGCATCTGCAGCTGACCTCCCCACCCCTCATCTCCCCCACCCCTCCACTAGTCACAGCAACAGTCCTTTCTTTCTGTAGCTAGACAACTACCTTCCCAGGTTTCAGACCAAAGTCAGAGGCATCCGTCTGTCCAGGAGACGCTGTTATGCTCCAAGTCCAAGCTAATGTTGCGTTGAGGTGAGTGAGAGGAGGAGGAAAAATCCACCAGAAAGATGGCAGGCTGCTTTCCCAGACAACCTATCCAGCCCTTTGGACTGCCTTAGTGTGAGCTCTTTTCACGCTAAAAAGCATTTATTTCATCAGCAAAGGGTTGCCGTAAACTCACCATAGCTGCCTTACATTGAAGGTCTTCTCTAAAAGGTCTCTTTTTGCAAAAGTCTAGACGAAAGGGCTGGGATCCAATTGTGACTAATCACATTAGTAAATGGGTGATTGGATAAAAACATGATTCACCTTTTAAAAAAGGGGCAATTTAATGCTCACTGTGATAAAACAGAGGGAACTTTTCAAAAAACGGCGCCCCCACCTCCCCGACCCCCAGAGCTAGGCTCTAAGAAACAGATGAGCAGGTGGAAGAGGTGAGTGAGTGACCATTGGGGAAGAGCCAGGGGTCAGGCGCGAAGATGAAGTCGGTCAAGGAAAGCTTCAGTCGTACTGTGGAGAGACCAGGGCTACCTCTCTATCCTGTCTATCCACACCTGTCAGGCAGGCACTCGTGGGTGTACAGCCAGCTTACACAGAAATCTGATAGAATCCGCTGGGTCAGAAACTAGTCAGGGACAGCAGGAAGGGTTAAGGTCCTGGGAAGGGGGACAGGAACAGCCAACAGCCTGAGGGTCTACGAGCCCGTGGGACTCCTGAGGCCCTGAGTGTGAGAAGCCACCGATGTGGAGCTGAGGTATGTCTGGGAGGTCGGGGCACAGCAGTTCCTGTGCAGTGAATCGGGTGGAGGTGAGAACAGGCATCAGGAAGATGAGGAAGGCAGGCCGGGGCCTTTCTAAAACACCTGGCAGGAGTGTCGGGGACAGAAGGGTCGTGTTTGGTGCAAGAGGGATGCTTCAAGTGGAGGATGACAGGTGACAAATCAACCAAGAGACTGGCAGAGAATAAGGGGGTGGGAGGAAAGCTCTAGGGACAAGCACACACATATTCACACCACTCTCAGGGAAACAGGCAGCAAAGGCATCTGTCAATCACGCAGTTACTATACCGAGGTGTCTGTGTCCCTAACACTTACGGGTTCTCTGCACGGCCACGACCTATCTAGCTCTTCGTAATGTCTGTCACTGGAGGTTATAATCAGCCTCCACATGAGCCTCCAGCCTTAGCAGCCTGTCAAACGGGACAAGCTGGGAGCAGCCTGTCACTCTGCAGCCCAGAGCCCAACCTAGCTCCCCACCCCAGAGCCCAGTGCAGCCATTCTCCACAAGGCAGCCAAGTCCCCAGGCATCGTGGGAATCTAGAAGCAAGTTTTTGAGTGACACACTGATTCAAGAGGGACAGGTAGCTGGTGTATCGGCGCGGATGACCCACAGACAGCTCTCTGCAATACAGTTCTGCCTACGACATTTGCATGAGTGAAAATTCTGCCTTTAAGCTGAGAACCTACTTTGGTTTCATAGGAACACAGCTGCTTTTCACGACGTTAACACCTACTGGGTGCACGGGGAGACTTTTCCTTTGTTTACTTCTGAAACCTGTTGTGTAGGGACTGTCACTCTACAGCATTCACCCTCTGACCATGACGGTGTCTCCTGGTGTCACTGTCTCTGAATACTTGCATGGTGAGCCACAATGTTTTACTATGAAATATATTTGGGGAAAAAAAATTCTCCTTACTGGGTGGGTATGGTGTTATATAACTGTAATCCCAATACTGGAGGGAGACTGAGGGAGAATGATGATGAGTTTAAGGCTTGTCTGGGCTACTTAGCCAGTCTCTTTGGGGGAAAAAAAAAAACACCATTAGGACAACATACCGATTTTTAAATATTATGTTATAAAGATCATTAGGTTGACTATGAATTTCATTTTAGAATAGGAAAGTGAGTATTATAAATTGATATTTTTTTAAAAAGAGGGCTATAGGACACACTTGTATTCTAAAGTCCTGACTCCTAGGGTTTGGATACTCTTATCTAATTAACAAACTTTCATACCATGTCTTTATTGTAGGTGATAAGCACTACTCTAAGCATTTTTAAAAAATTGATTATGGGACTGGGGAGATATCTGCTTGTTCACATGCTTGCTGTGCTAGCAAGAGGAGAGAAGTCTGAGTCCCCAAGTTCCATGTAAAAAGCCAGATGGCTGCAACTATCCTGGCTGTAATTCCAGTCCTGGAAACTGGAGATTGGGAGTCCCCAGACCAAGCTGTCTAGCCAAATTAGCCACTATCAGCAAGCTCTGGGTTTTATTAGAAGTCCCAGTCTCAAAAAGAATAAGGACTGGAGAAATGTCTCAAGGATTAAAGCCTCAAAAGCAGAAAGCAGAAGGAACTGAGGCTGGATCCTAGATCCCACTAAAAATGCAGGGAGAAATGGTGGTGGCCTGCACTTCAGACTCTGGAAGGCAAAAATCTGACAAACCACAGAGCAAAACAGTAAGGAGGTAGAGCAACCCAGGATGATTCCTGACATTTTCCTTCGACCTCCATGGCCACAAACACTCAAGTGTCCTCTGGTGTGTGTACACACACACACATACACACACACGCGCGCGCGCATACAGAAAAAGAGAGAGAGAGAGAAGTGAAAGGAAGATCAAGGATGATTCCAGGTATCACTTCAGGCCTCCAGGATCTGCACACATGCACGTGCCACACACACACAAGCGTTCACATATACATGCATTCACCCCACATTTACATAAAAGTGTGGGCCACACCATCAGCTATGTAGTAGACTTGCAATTCTGACCAGGCCATGCGGTTCACTCACCCTTACTCTTTAACTGTCACATATGGTGACCCTCCATCCTTGCGAATGCCCGTTCTGTGTTGGCTCCACGCCGAATGGAAGGTGTCATAGTTTGAAATGTGTCCCCATAGTCTCATGTGTTTGGAAAGGGCATGGCACCTTTAGGAAGTGGAGCCTTGCTGGAGGAAGGCAGTCCCAGGGGTGGGCTTTGAGGTGGATTAGTCCCATCCTACTTCTGGGAGAGGCCTGCTCTTGCAGCTGGCAGTCTTACAGCTCTCTGCCTCCAAGATGTCTGCAGTGACCTACGCCTACTCCAGCTTTCCAGCTTCTGCCGCCAGCCATACCGCTTCCATGAAAGACTGTATTTTCCCTCTGGAACCATAAACTGAATAAATCTCCCTTTCTCCCTTAAGTTGCTTGGCTTTGGTTATGGTCTCAGAGCAACACAAGAGTAACTATTACAAAAGGCTTGGATGTACCTCTCCACTCCCAGGCTGCCACCCCTCAAAGCCTGCAAGGCAGGATCCACATGATACCCACTCTATGCTCTCAGCAGCTTGCCCAGTACCTGACATCCAGCAAGTGCTCAAACGTGCTCAGAGGTACAGGCAGGGTGGGGCAAAGGGAAAGCAGCAAGGGCTGGGAGGTGAGACAGCTAATTAGGAGAACCCAAGCACACTCCACCCTGCCTGACCTATCTGTCTGCAGACAGAGCAGTCAGTGACCCTAGCTGGCTGACACCAGAAACAAGTGTACCTGGTGTCACCATGGCAACAAGGCTGCGGCATGGACAGACTGCTGGATGCTCCTCCTAGGGTTTTTGAGCTCAGGTTGGTTTTATCCTGCCCAGACAATAGGCAGAAGGAGAACCCCAGCCTGCCGTGGAACCAAGAACGGCCATCCCTGAGGACGGGAACAGCCCGCCACCTGCTATGGAGCGACAAAGGAGAGCCGCAGTTCACGTCCTGGACTCACGGACATCAAAGAAGCTCTCAGCTCGCCGGATCTGCCAGGTCAGCAAGTAAGAGAGAAGACGACGGATTTGGCAACATCCAGATCGTATTAAATATTCATCGTTGAGGGCCCACTGGTATGATCCCAACATGGCACACGCCCGCCGACAAGACGCTTCCCACCACCGGAGGCTGTCCCCCTGGAAGCTTGTTTATTGCTTTGTCGATTTTAATGCGCAACATTTAATAGCCAGACCTGGAGACAGTCGTAAACATTTGCAAAGTGAGTGCTGACATTTCCCTTATTGCTTCTGTATTTAGACATGTGTCACTGGAGGGTGACTTTGGAACTACAGAAAATCAGAAGGGAGCAAGGTGCCAATTCACAATTAAAAGAGAAAATAACCAATTGTGAATGGAGTATGTATGTGGACCTGGCTGAGAGGCTTCTCTTTGGGGGTCACAGTACGTGATCAATGGGATACACTAGGCTGAATGGGGGACAGACAGGAAGGATACTTCTGCATTCGTTCCCAAAGGATTGCCTTGGGGATCCACACACGGAACAGAAAGCACACGGAATGGAGCGGGAAGCATGCCTACGGAATGGACAAGAATAGACCCACAGCGTCGTCTGTGCTGGGTAACCAGAGATCTTGATCTTGTGTAGTCAGCACCGGCAGGTGGCTATGGCAGGGAGGGGTCTGTGCAGGGACCACACTGAGCCTTTCTATCACGGCGGCAGAAGCTGATGATAAATGGACCGGTCTGAGCTAGAAAGCAGGCACTGGTTTCTACTTGATTCTCTTTAAATAGGAATGAATACTCGGCAAAATAGTCTTTAAAGGGGAGTCAGAAACATCCGTAGAAGATGCTAGAGCAGGGCTAAGAATACCAGCTGGTAGGGGGAAGCTATGCAGGGAGGGGTGGGAAAAATAAAACAGGCTGACACTGGTCTGGGGCTCTGGGCTCCCCAGGTTCTAGAGCCACCTTGTGGCAGAAGCTAGAAGAAATAAAGGAACTCCAAGAGGCATAAATAAAACATTAGCAACCCGTGGCTCGAGGGAGCTCTGGTGCCTTGGGAGCCCAACTCTGCACCACAACTGAAGGATCAGAAATCAGGACGGCAAACCAGAGAGAGACGGGGAGGGAAGAATGGAGGAAGAAGAGGAAGGGAGTGAGAGAAAAAAAGAAGGGAGGGGGAGAGAGAGAGAAGCAGGGAGAGAGGGAGAGAGATATCAAATAGAAGTACACAGTGGGAGGGTGTAGCACTAGGGATAGGAGTGCATAAATGAGGCTCTGCATTCTATCCTTAGCACACACACACACAAACATTCACACATGCATGGTGTGTATGCATGCACACACAATACATGATACCAATGAAAATTAAATGTTAAAAAAAAAGGTGTATTATTAGAAAGTGCATAATACCATGAAATTAAGAATCTGGACTCTGGGGGTCAGACTGTCTATTTACTTATGAATCACTAGGCAGTTTATTTGCCCTGGACAGCAGTGTCCTCATCTGTAAATCAAGACACTGCATGGATTAAGGAAGAACCCAGTGCATTATCTGGTGGGAAGCATTCTCAAGGGTGACGGCCACACTCAGGGCATGTCAGCTGCCGGTGGTGTCACTGCTGGGGTCATGCCTAATCGCACCAGTGCCGGGCACTGCACCAGGGGCCTGCAAGGGGAAATCTCTGCTGAAGAGACCACCAGAAGCTGAATGCAGAAGGAATGATGCGTCATCACAAATGGTTTTAAAAACCCAGGTGTTTACTACAAAGTCACACTGGGTTCAGATCCCGACCTCCCACTCCCTCTGATCTGATGGGTGTGGAACTGTTCATCTGTCATTTATTAAATGTGGGTCACACACCAAGCCACCAAGACTGCCCCCAGAGCACCGTCAGGCCTTGTGTCGCTTCCCGCTTCTGTGCCCCCTAAACAAAAGCACCTGTAGCTTCCCTGTACATTCAGGGAAAGGCTCTTCAGAAAGAATGAAGTGCTAAGTGCAACACTTAGGGGACGCACTTTCCTTGGTGTCTCGGTCCTGCTGGGAGTCAGCTGCTGCCAGGGGCGCTCTCTCTCTCTCTCGCTCTCTCTCTCTCTCTCTGCAGCCTCCAGAGGGCCAGGAAAGTGCACTGCTGAACATGATTTAGTGGCGGTCTTGTGACAGCCCCGCCCAAGGTCCCCAAAGCAATCGCTGCTCTAGTCACTTTACAGAGAAGTTGCGAACAGAGAAAACGAGCATGAGATACGAAGGCCGCAGAGGCCTGGGTTCAACTCTACAGCAGTGAAAGGAGATACAGTAACATCACGGAAAGTACAGAAAGACAGAGCTGAGGGACCAGCGCTCCAACCTCAGGCCATGTGTCAGCTGCCACTTAACTAGTTGGGTGGCCTCAGTGACCCCAGCCTCCCCAATCACCGTGAGGCTTGGCTTCCTTTTAGCGCAACAGGGACACAGAAAACCTTAAACCTGAGAAGATGACTCAGTGGTTAAAGCCTTGCTTCACAAAGCTAAGCAAGCAAAAGGCCCTAAGTTCCAATCCCCAGATCCCACATTAAAGAAAATGTCAAGTGGATATGACAGGACTTGCACTTCTGTCTCGGGAGGGTGGAGCCTGGGAAACCCCAGAGCAATGCAACAAAAAGGTAAAGCAATCCAAGACGATTCCTGATGTCACTCTTGGACCTCCGTAGGCACATAAACTCAAGTGCCCTCTCTCTTCTCTCTCTCTCTCTCTCTCTCTCTCTCTCTCTCTCTCTCACACACACACACACACACACACACACACAAGAAAGAAAGAAAACCTTGTACTAAGCACAAACTTGGCAGTCAGAAGCTACTTCATACATTCTCGTTCCTCTCTGACAAAAATACACCCCAAATTAATCCAGATGTAAACACTGAGAAGCTGCAAGGACTCCATTCCTCATCTGTCCTTCAGGAGCTCTGGTCTTTGATTCCAAGTAGTAACAGAACAAGCCAAAAGTAGGGGGTTTTCAGAGAGGCAATGACAGGCAAGGTCTGGGTCCTCTCTACCCTCCCAACCTGCGGAGCCACGTGATAGGCACAGCTGCTCACAGCGCTGACCTGAGTGACAGAGCAGACAACAAAATGCCCGGTGACTGACACTTCCAGAGCTGTCTGTCCTCTATGAGTCAGACATACAAGGGCCTCTGCATCTTTCGTGACCAGCACTGGGCAAATGGGGTCTCTGCTTAACCTTCCATTAACCCTGAGCATCCACTTAAGGGCAGCGTCCTCCCGGAGCGTCCTGTCGGCCCAGGTTCAGCTCTAATGGGCCAGGAATGGTGCTAACAACTCACTTGTTCCAAATGAGGCACAGAACAGGCCTCTGTGATGGGTTCAGATGGAGAAAAGACAAACTCACACATGCCCATTATTTAACCTTGCATTGCTGAAAACAAGACCGCGGCCATCTGCAGCGCCCAGACTGGGCAGTGACCAGAGTAGTTTGCAGGGGAGAGTCCTCCGCACAAGAGGTTTAGGCCATCTCTCAAAGTGAGTGGGTTTGGAAGTTGGGGAAAAAAGTTTCTGCAAAGACGAACCATCACCACTGGCTGCATAGGGGACTTTGCTATGCTGCACTTAAGCTGAGCAACAGGAGGGGTAGAGAAGCCTGGGTGGGCTAGCCTCTCCGTTCTAAGCAATGGAGGGGTGCAGGAGCCTGGGCTAGCTTCCCCTCTCCATCTGCTTCCAATCTAGCAGACAAGTACACACAAAAGGACCCCCCCACAGCACCATAGGCTGAACTGCTCCTCATGTTTTGAAACGCCACAAACTAGAGCCCCTTATCACCTGCTGTGAGAGCAATTCTGCCTGTTGGAATAAAGACTCAAAACTCAGTCCCGCTTGACAGGACAGGGGCCAAGGAAAGCTAAGACCACCAGCCTTTCCATCCTGCTTCCTCCACTGCCTACCCATGTGACCTTAGGCTAGTCCCTTAATCCCTCCCGGGGTCAGGAAAGTCTACTTGAATAACTCATCTTCCCCAGCCAGCACAATGCAGTCTCCTTTCTCCTCCGAGTCCCCTCATCTATACGCAGGGGATGACGAAACCTCTGTGTCACCAAGTTGTTGCAAGGACTGTGAGAGATGAAGTGGAAGAGTTGGAGCTGCCCACAAAACGACCTCCCTGCCCACTTCTTAAAAGTCAGTCTCAACACACGCACAGACATGTGTCCACGCACGCATATGCACACACAGGTGGGAAGTATTCTAGGTTAAAAGTGTGTGAACAGACCGTACAACTAAATGTGCTGTGCAGTCCCTGATGGAAGCTTGAAAGCAAAAACAATAGCGCTTCAAAGAACACTGCTGGGACAACCGGGGGATTGTGGGTAATGAGATTGCTAATGTGACTTCCCTGAGCAAGATCAGGGGGTGTAGCTGGGTAGGAAAATATCCTGTCCTAAGGCTGGAGTTATTTAGGAAGAAGTGCCTGGTGTCCCAATTTATCCGCAATTGGTTCAGAAGAACAAGAAAATATACAAAAAAAGCAGAGAAAAAACAAATTTGGCACATTAGCTGTCCACCAAGGAAAGGGAAGGCAGGCAAATACCACACACAATTCTAGCAACTTCTGGCTGATTGGAAATTTCTCAGAGATGGGAAACAGAGATACTGTGCCAGAACTCGGCCAACACTTTTCCTTCCTTCCTAACGTCTCCCAGTTGTGCAAGCACACATCCCCACGGACGTCATCAAGTGACATCAGCACACACCGCCATGTCTCATGGATCAGACACAGACAACCTCAAGCTTTTATTGTGTAAGAACATAGCCTCTGTCTCACGCCATGTAAACACCCACACGTTCTTATCATGCAAGAACCCAGCCTGAGGCCTCACCAGTTACGTAAGAACATATTCTGGGACAGGGAAGACGGCTTAGTGATCAGAGCACTTGCCACATAAGTGTGAAGGCCAGAGTTCAGATACATGCGACCTACGGAAATGCTGGGTGGGTGTGGCGGCACACCTGTACCTCCAGCCTCGGAAGACAGAGACGGAGCAAGCTGGCTAGCCAGACTAGTTGATGAGAGATCCCGCCTCCCCGAATAGAGAGAATGATGGAGGAAGATTTCTGATAAAGAACCTCCTCATGCATGCATGTATGTACACACACACTGTAAACACGTATGCATTCCATACACATATGCAAAAGAAAATCTGCTCACATCCTGTCATGAAAGAAGAAATCCCTGTACATCTCACTGTATCTTCGAAGAGTACAACCTTGCATCTCATGTCACGTGAGCATACATCCTCCTGTCTCATCATGTCACATAAACACCATCACATCTCATGTATCCTACAAGCACTTGTTTTCACGTGCCTCATCCTGGCACCAAATGTGCATCCTTGTGTGCCTCCTCCTGTCACGTAAGAACATAATCTTTGGTTGTGTGAGCATGCATTCTCACGTCTCATCATGGGGACGTACACAGCCTCATGTCTTTGGTTGTACAAGCGCGTCTCCGCTCATGTCTCACCGTGGCATGTGGGCGCACTTTCTAGTGTGTTTTACAGCGCCATGTAAGCACGGGTCCCACGGGTCCGGCAGCACCCACCTGGCTGCAGCACCCGGATCTCCAGCAGGTTGGAGGTCCTCTCCGCCAGCCGCGTCCAGGTGTTATTGTAGTTCCTCCGCCACAGCTCTGCCACGCACTGGTACTTGCCCGCCTCGGTGTCGCTGGCCCGGCTGATGCTCAGGCGGACGTTGTTGCTGGACTCAGCCTTCTCGATGGCAGTCCGAGTCCGGAAGGTGGATGACCTGTCCCCCCACTGAACCCCTCCATCCCGTGTGAAGGTCACCAGGTCATGGAACTCAACAGTGCCCACCGGCTGGAACCTCCACGTCACCGACACGGGGACGCGGGCCGGGTAATGGGGCTTGATGATGCACTGCAGGTCAAAGGAGTCGCTGTAGGTCACCCCTGGCGTCCGGGAGATGGCTGTGACCGCAAAGCCCGTGTCTGCAGGGAGAGCAGAGAGATGAGTAAGACAGGGCACCTGGCCGCACCGCGGCAGCGTGCCGTCCCGCGGCAGCGTGCCGTCTGCCGGCAGGCACAGCACAGGCTGGCAAGTTCTCTTTAGCTTGCCTTTCACACTCAAGCTCTTACTCTAGATATGCGCTTGAAGTACAACCCACCAACCCCCAAGACCCCACAGAGGCCCCTTCCCAGGGAGCCCCTTCTGTGGGTTTGCCTTATGCCTTCCTCTAGGGTGAGACCAGAGCCCTCTCGGGCTCATGCCTCTAGCCAGGCCATTCCTAGTTAAGTCCTAGGAGGACATACCCACCACCCCAACTCCTGGCCCTGGCTCCCCAAAGAGCAGCAGCTGGAGAAGGCTGTCAATCTCTCCTCTAACCACCTCCCCCCAACAAAAAGAGAGGCATGGAAGGACCCAGAATAGAGGGACTGATCTTCAGCGGTAAGGCAACCACCCTAAGTTCAGGGTTCTGCAGGCAGTGAGCTGGGAGCCCCTCACTGACCAGGCAGTGCCAGGAACCTGAGCGTCCATCTCTCAGCACGCGCACGTCAGCACTCCTTCGTGTGGAGAAACCATGTCGGACTGAAACTAGGGACCTCAGGATGTACCATCTACCCACCAGGCACGGTGACCGCTGCTCTGTGTTCCCCACATCTTCACTGAATCAGAACAGCCTTGAGGGGACAGGTGGGCTTACTGTCCCCTTGCTGTGCAGATGAGTTACATAGATGGCCCAATGTTGAGGTGATGAAAATGGGCACATTCGGGCTACAACCTACAAGTACCTCATGCCAGGGGCTTCTGGAGGTTGCTCTGCCCAGGGGAAGTGTAACAGCAGTTAAAGACAGAGACTCTGGAGACAGCCATCTGGCTGCGACGCTTCCTAGCTGGGTGACCTTAAGCAAATGTTCTAACTTCCTTCTGCCTCTGTTTCCCTTTCTGTAAAATGGGTTTCTGAAGATGAAATGCCTACTTGGCACAATGTATATATTTTGGTAAGTGTGTATTCTGTTCATAAAACCAGATGGGGTTGGTGAAATGGCTTGGTGGGTAGGGTACTTGTGTACAAACCTGGAGACCTAAGTTCAATTCCTGGAGCCCACGTGGTAGAAGAGAAATGACTCCCCAAAGTTGTCCTCTGACCACCACACATGTGCCAAGGCATATGTGCACCTCTCTTCCTTCTCTCTCATAAATAATTTTTGGAGGGGGAAAGAAACCAAATAGATATAAACTCTATAAGTGAAAGACAACGTAGAAAAAGAAATCTTCTGGATTTCTATGGAACATGTCACAAGATGGGTGGACAGAATTAAAAAAAAAAAAGAAGGCTCAGAGGCTGATCCTTAACCATGGTATGGCCAGGAGGCAGGGTGGGAGGTGTCTTGTAGCTACCCATGTGCAGTTTAGGCTCCATAAGAGCAGTGTTCTAGAGGGCACGTCAGTCGAGCCACGCCCACACAGTGCTAGAACAGAAAGCCAGAAGTTGAGGTCTTGGATCCTGAATTGCCTGCGTGAGTTTTGTGTGTGTATGCGTGTGCATATACATACATGTGCACATTATGTGGAAGCCCAGCAGACATGGGACATCTTCATTCTCCATTTTCTTCATTCGTCGTTCTCCACTTTTATTATTAAGGCAAGCTCACTCACCTGAACCCAGAGCTAGCCAGGATCTAGCTAGCTAGTTTGCCCTGGGGATTCTCTGCCTGTGTGTCTAGAATGCTGGGATTATTAGCCACAGTGTCTACCTGGTTCTTCTGCAGGTTCTAGGGAGCCAAACTCTGACGCTAACGCTTATGGGGCAAGTGGCTTATGACTGCAGCCATCTCTCTTTGTGTTTTACATCTGGAAGGCTTGCTTGAGTAGACACTGTTATCCTGAAAAGTTCAGGGACTTGTAGGGCAGAAAGAACGTAGATTACCCTTCTCATGGTGGCTGGAGGACAACTCTATCAAAACATAAACATATAAAAAAAAAAAGCAGGTAACTCTCATCTCAGACAGACGGGGGATGGAGGACTTGGTCTTGGCAGATGCACCCAAGGCTGCCATCTTTACTGGGTGCTGGACAGCGCCACCAGTCCCACCTGGAGCAAAGTGACGACAGCCCCCACAAATGGGCCTCGAAACTGCCGAGGTAACTGACATCCATCTCCTGACGCACAGAAAGCCTGATGAGACGCACTATCTTCCCAGCAAAGCAGGTTGGGCTTTCAAAATTTAATAGACTGATTGTATTTGGCAGATAAACGTTGACAGAAGCCTCTTTAGCTACCCCATGAGAAGCAAAATCTAATATCCTTTGGTTTTAGCAAATCTCAAGGTATCTTTCCACTTTGTGCTAACGAGGAAATAGCTTTCTTAAGTGGGGGCTTTCAGAACAGGTCTCAAAAAACATCTAGATGGAACACTGGGTTCCTAGGCTCTGTCGCTGGGCAAAGCTGGAAGCTTGGCGAGCAAGCTAGCCTGTCTCCAGCTCTGTTTCTTGGAGGAAGGGCTCCCTGCCTCCCAGAGGGAATCGGTGGGTCCACCAAACGTGCAGCAAACACTGAGTAAAAGGTGATGAGATTTCCTATGCACTCAGTCACTTCCAGTAGGGCTGGGTTGTGAGCAGAGGCCGAGAGACTTGCTACAATGCTTACTTACTTCTCTCCTCTTCCAGACCTGCTTTGCCAGTGACTCTGTTCCTACTGGAGGGAGCCTGACACCAGCCAGTCCTAGAGGTGCTAACAACTCCTAGTGGCCATTAGCCCTAGGTGCCTACCATCCCTTTTTGTTTTCCTTATCCTGGGCACACAATCTTAAAGCATCCTGCCTCCCTTCAATGAGACCCTTGGAAGATATCAGTTTCTTTTTTGTATCTCTGTGTGTGTGTGTGTGTGTGTGTGTGTGTGTGTGTGTGTGTGTGTGTGTACTTGAGTGTATATCCACAGAAGTTCAAGCATGACTTTAGAAACCATCCTGACTTTAGAAACCATCCTGGATTGTTCTACCTTTTTATTACTTTGCTCTGGGGTTTCTCATGCTCTGACTTCCAGGGCCGAAACTGCAAGCCACAACCATTTTCGCCTAGCATTTTTATTATTTCCTTTTTTGAGGGGTGTGTGTGTGTGTGTTTGTGTATGAGATGGGGGAGGGGGGTGTACTGTGTGTCCTCTACAGGGACTTCAGGAATCATCCTGGATTGCTTCTACCTCCTTTTTACTTCCCACTGGGATTTCCCAAGCTCGGAAGCACAAGCTACCACCTTTTCTGCCTCGAATTTTTACATGGGACCTGGTATCTTAATTCAGGACCTTCTGCTTGCCAGGAAGAGTCTTAACCCCTGAGCCATCTCTCCAGCCCCCAGTTAGCTTTTTTTTTAATGGGATCTGGGGGTGCAGGTCCTTTTGTTTGCGAAGCACATGTTTTAAACCCTGAGCCTTCCCCCTAGTCTGATACCACCGTTTCTGACCCCAGCTTTGGGGAGAGCTGGGGAAGGGGGCTTGCCAGCGATCCTTACCCAGAGCCGTGATGGAAACGAGCGTGCTGGCTCGGCGCTCCCCTACAATCTGCCACTCGCCGTCCACGGCCCGCACCCATTCCGTCACGTGGCATTCATACTGGCCCTCGTCCTCCTTCCTGCTGTTGAAGATGCCCAGGCTGAAGGAGTTGGGCTGCACCTGCTCCATCTGGACACCCCCGAAGTTACTGCGCTCCCAGTAAGACGAGCCCGGCTGCATGGTGCCGTCTCGGTCCAGCCACATGATGTTGCTGCGGCGGTTCTGCCTGTCCACGAGTTGCCAGATGACAGAGAAGCGGCCCTGCACCCTGCCGGCTGTGCGGACGGTGCAGGAGAAGCGCAGGTCCTCGCCCTCGAGGATGACGCTGGCGTTGCTGGCCACCTCCACGGAGACGCTGCTCTCTGGGAAGACGAGAAAGTGCCATGCTGGGAGTTCACGGTCTCCACGCTGCCCTCCCCGCGGATGCCACAGGAAGCGGGTACAGACAGAATCGTGTGGCTTAGAGGATGCAGAGCACCACACTGAGGTCTGCCTGGTCGTGGGCACTGCTTCCTGGCGTTCTAGATCTGAGAACCTAGGGTGCTCTTGGCTTCGTGTAGGGGACGGGGTTAATGCGGACCTGAGGCCTGAGACTAAATCGGACCCTAAGAAAGGTGGCGTAGTGACATGGCATCGATGGCATTAAACACTCTGTGCAGTCAAAGCTCAGGGCTTTCAAGTTGGATTTTCAGCATGACGAGTAACTCCCAAATCCTGCTCTACACCCCAGTCTTCTACCACTCGGTGCTATAGTGGCCAGAAAAAGCTATGCCATAATGTCCCTTTTAAATACTTTAGGAGGATATTAAGAAGTATGAAAAATGGTCCGTGCTTATACGTAGGCATGGAGCACAGATGGCCTCTGTCACACGGGGTGCGGGGGCTTCATACTTTCAGTAATGAACAGGAAGAGACCACAGCCAGTAGCTGGCCCTCTACCACCTTCCCGTCTATCCTCACTCAACCCCAGGGCTCCTTTGCTCTCTACCCTGAAACAGTCTGCCAACCACACTTGGGGATAAGGATTCCCCCTCCCTCCTCCATGCCAATCTAGTCTTTGCCTCTCATTTGACAAGCTGATTTCACTCAACTGAATGGCTAAACTCCACGTGTCTTAGTTCCCCCTCTCCCAGGTTAAGCAGAATGAGATTTTGATAAACGAGTGAAGCACCGTACACAGAGCACCTAACTCACAGTACATCTGCCACACGTGGTCATTACGATCCAGCTTGATGCTGCCATTCCTAGATTTTTCCATTTGTACAAACAGCATGGATATCTTAAGCTATCTTAACTACATTCAATATCTTGTAATATTACTTGCGTTGAATTCAAAAGGCCCACCATATTAAAGCACACAAAATACAATGTCAATAATCAATTTGGAGCCAATTTTCTGGGCACCCATTTTCAATCACTTAAGTCAAATCCCAGATTAAGAAGCACACCCAATTACCAAGAAAGCATGCGTACACATAATGACGCACTTGGATCGATCTTTTTTTCCCCTTTATTTCCCCCATAGGCAGAAACAGATATAGATGAGCATTGAGCCCCAGAGTCTTGCTTTAGTCATGTGAACATGCTGGCTGGGTTCGCTTGCTTCCCAACGAAGAGGACTGAACAAGGTGGGGAGTGGCCATCTCCAAGGGACAGAGAGCCCAGGAACCCCACAGGTGACAGGGCTCCTGCACCACCACCCCCATTATCATCCAGCCAGAGGTTGAGAGCATGGGCGCTCAGGGATACTACCTCCTAAGTGTGGAACTTGGGGTTCTCACTATATCTACTCAACTTTGGTTTCTCGTGTGCAAAATAGAGATGCTAACAATGCCTGTCATGACACCAAGGGCACTGGATGAGTTAGTGCTGGGATTGAACTCGGGGCCCCATGCATGCCAGGCAAGCACTCTTATCATGGAGCTGCAGCCTCCAGACCTTACTTCAATCATCATCAATAATAACACTATTCCTCTTCAGGTTCAATAGGCCTCCCCACTGTTATCAGTTCAAAGTGAGGGATTAAAAGCAACTTTAGTGTGAAGGGAAAAAAAAATTATTTTGCTTGTCTTAAGCAGAAGACTTGTAGAGTATCAGTCTTGTCCCTGCTGCCACCTCCGGCTTATTTACTGTGACAACTGCTGTCAGGAGCGAGCCTGGAAAAACCACAGTTAGGAGAAAAGTCGTTCTGGTAGCTGAAACACAGGCAAACACAGACTGGTGCCGTGTTGCCCACCGGGACTATTTACAAGGGTTTCCAAACCTGTAAAGAGGCAGCCAATAGGCTGAAACTCTCCAGATTAAGTGAAACTAGGACAGAACTAATGAGAATGGGAACACATGTTCACAAACACAATTTCCAGTCCGGAGGCTGCTGGTGGAGCCAGGCTAGGAGCAAATGTTTCCAAAGCAATCGCAAGCTTAACCACTGACTGAATGGCTGCCTCCGCCACTTCCCTATGTGCTGCTTTGTGGCTTCTTCCTTCAGAAAGGATGGAGGGGCGGCAGGCCTCCCCAGGGAGTAGAGAAGCAGGGAGCAGAGAAGAAGGTAATTTATGCACAAGCCCTTTGGACTCTTGGGAGGAAAAGCGCCATTAAATTCCAGGGTACTGTCACCATTCCCGAGCTGATTGTTGTTCGAGAGCAGACTTACCCAAGTGGCCTTGGGGCAGGTTCTGGTGGTGCTGGGGGACTTTAACTACCCAGTTATCTGCTGGAAAAGCAATACAGCAGGCCATAGATCATCAAACAAGTTCTTGGAAGCGCGTGGGGGAAATCTTTTAGTACAAAAGATACAGGAAGCCAAACGGCGTGGCTGCCCTCCTTTCCATCCTTGTGAAACAGCGAGGAATTAGTTGTAGATTTAAAAGTAGAGAGTCTGTGGTTAGGGGAGGCACAGGCCCACAGGAAAAGAGAGTGCGGGCATTCCGCTTGACAGTTTCCACTGCGCAAATACTCAGCAAGCCGCTACTATATGCAAAGCATCATGCGAGGCATTGCAAGGAAAGTATAAGAAACCAAGGTTGGGATCTGAAGGGGTATGTGTGTGTGTGTGTGTGTGTGTGTGTGTGTGTGTGTGTGTGTTAAAAAGCTATCCTGCTGATGAAAAGAGTGTGACAAGCCTCCTGTGTCCGTCCTTGACTTTTTGCATTTAAGGAGAAATACTTCCAATATAGGAAAGTATAAATTAAAATGTAAAAGAAATCGTTACATGGCTAAGAGAAAGAACAGTCTGAGAAGCTGAGAAAAGGTTAAAGGTTAGTTCTGAAACCTCACCATCTGGCTTAACATCAGAGCACTGTAAGGTTTTATTATCGTTTTACTGAAAAACAGAGCTATGAGAGAAAGAAGATTAATAAGAGCATCCTGACACTGAATATTGAAGACACAACATGCACAGACACTGGTCAACTCTGGAGGCCCCAGGAAGGGGTGCCACCCCCCCCCCCAGACAGCACCAGGAAGATGGAAGGAGGGTCCCTGGAGCAGCTCTCCGGGCATGCTCCCCACCCACTGATGGGTGTATCAACCTGGCACCTCACACCCGCTAGCAAGTGATCTACCACCCACTGGGTTTTCAACCGCACCATCTCAACTGGGAGGAGACAACTGGGTAAATGCCCATCTTTATACCTGGAAAAAACCCAAAAAGCAAATCCTTCCTAATCGTGCACTTTGCAATTGAAAACCCTCTCCTTGAGTGGGATTTCAAGATGGGCCGCTACCCGCTTCTTTGGGGATTTAATTTTCCCAGGAGAGCAAATGGCTTCCTGGTCTTCCTCCAAGCCGAGCTGGCACGGCTGGTGTTTACACCCAGATGCCTGAACTCAGGTCTGCGGGTCCCGTTTCCAGCCTTAGACGCCCCACTGCTCTGCAGAGCCGGGGGCAGCTGGATGTGGGCAAACGGAGGCTGTGCTCTGTCCAGCCGACCCGACCCCTCCTCCCCCTCCCGTTTCTGCCCTTCCTCCCAACAGCTGTCCTCTCACCCCCTACTTCTCGGAGGTGCCAGTATCCGCCGCATCGGGAACCGAGTGAGGGAGGCCAAGCGGGCGCGCGTCTCTACTTACTGAGGGGGAGGACGATGATGGGGATGTTCTTGGGCCGCTTGCTTTCCTTGTCGATGAACTCGCCCGTGACTGTCTTCTCCCGCTCGGTCACTCGACAGTTGTACTTCCCGCTGTCTTCCTGGCGGAGGTGATAAATCTTCAGCACGAAGACGCTGTCACTCTCTTTGGCCACCTTGAGCTGTCCCTTGACTTCACGGTGGGCAAACTCGCTGTTGAGGACTGGCACAGCGTTGGCCCCCATGGTGGCAATGAGGGAGCTGTTGAAGGCCCAGGAGACGGCAAAGAACCGGTCAGGAATGTTCTGGGCCTCAAGGATACATCTGAACTCCACAGACTCGCCCACCGTGTGCAACCGCTTCTCCGTTTCCAGCCGAACGGTGAAGTCTTTGTCTGAGGAAACAAACCAACTCTGTTTGCTCGGGGAAAATGAGGGCCGCTGCTCACCAAATCGCAAAATCCTATGTCCCCAGCCTTCTTTACGACGGCAGCTACAGAACAGGCTTCACAGCATTTACCTTAAGAGGAATCCAACTCGGGCCAAGCCCAAAGACTCTCTTGGGTCTCACAGCATCTCAGCTGGGCACAGACATTCTAAGGACTTTGGTATACCCCATCTAGACCTAATGAACTCTGCTCAAAGAATATGCAGTTCTACATTAGACCCTCTCCATACACACACACACACACACACACACACACACACACACACTCCAGCAGGCAAGTTTCTATCACTTAGGTAGCCAACTGCAAAAGTGTAGGCTTGGTGTGCACACCAGGTCTCTGTTAATGCAGTGCAATACCTCCAGCGAATCAAGCGGGGCTCCACTTAGAACATTCTGGAGACACGACTAGGCCCCATCCTAACCACCACTCAAAGACAAATACATTGACAATTTTCTCACCATGCTCAGGGTAAATGGAAACAAGATCTGAGTAAGACAAGGTAACAACGTAATACAGAGAAAATGAAAACCAGAGGCCTCCTTCCCCCAACTCCCACCCATCCACCACCTGTGCCCAGCACCTGCCCAGCTTAGCAGTGGGAAAGCATTCACTTTCACCAAGTCAGACTTCTTTGAAATGACCAAGGCCACAGGCACTCTTCAAAGACTTGATATCTTCCCAGGCACGGTAGGGGTGGGGTGGGGGTGGGGGGACCCAGGGAGGGGTCATCGCTGTGAACAGAATCATGGTACACTCTAGAAGGATGCCCAATAGCAGTCATCCAATCTCAGACAGACACACACACACACGGCAGAAGAAAGGAGAAAGGCAAAGGAAATGGAATCATCTCCCTGGCTATGGGGCACGGTAGCTGCCCTGTGGTACGAGCCCCAACTCCTTGTGGTTCTGCCTCCATCCCTCACCAGGAACATGGAGGCGAAAATCATGTGAGCTTCTGGCAGCTCCATCAGTTTTAACTCACTGGCCTCATCCTGTCCCTCTGACCTATTCTCTCAAGCACCTGAGAATCCTATGGCTCCTATAGGAACGGGGGCCTCCATCACAGTGAGCTACTTGAGTCGCCTCTAAGGTCCAGCTTGGCTTTCTCTACCCCTTTCCACAAGGGCCAGTGGCTAGCTCCTCCTGCGGTCACCCGAGCTTCCTTGCCGGGCCAACCCTCCCCAGTAGTTACCCCGACGTGTCTATGACTCCTCCGTCTCTGACCCAAGGGAACAGTCCTGGGATACACGAGCAGGAAGCGGTAGGCTTTCCTCCATCACTCCGCTGCACAGACACACCCAGATGGAGCTGTGCCGTGTTACCCACTCTGTTATTAGCCCTCTGGCCAGCCGAAGTACAATGACTCATAACCCACCATCGATGGTAAAAAGGCGCTCCCCTCTACGTGATCACCAGCATGGCCGTGTGTATAGGGTGGGAGAAGGCGCCAGGCCTCAGACCTCCCCATGAGTCCTCCCTGGATTGGCTGATACCACTGTGGCTTTCCTCTTTTGGCAGTTCAAGATGCTACTTATCCCATGGGAATGCCTTCATGATCTAAGGGGTCGTCACTTTCCCAGGCCGAAGACGCAAACCACCCGTTTAACTGCAGAACAGTGTGTTCTTGCGTATGTCGCACCAATGGGATCTCTGGAATTGGACTTAGATTTTTTTTTTTTCTAGTACCCTCACTCACTGAAATTTGGCTGCTGGCCTTTTGTCTGCAAACCACTGACCTTGCAAATGACACCACGGTTCATTCTGCCCTCATCCTCCTCAGCGAGCCCCAGCCTCTGGAATGTTCTCCTCCCTGCTTCCCCGCCATCCTCCCTCTCCACCTCTCCTCCGCCTTACTGGACTGCTCTGCTCCTTCCACAGCACAGCCTGTTCTCTGACTGCCTCCTCCTGCTGTGGGGCCCTGAGTTCATTCCTCTTCCTACTCCATGGGCGTCCCTCAGCCCTTCTGGCTCGCGGGTTTGGCCTCTAATAGGCTCCCAGATACCCAGGTGGGAGGACACAGTGGGTCACGTGCTGGCAGGACGGATTCCTCAGCTGGAATGTACAGAGATCAGCGCTGCAGTTATCAGAGTGTCAGAGACTTTTACATGGGACTCAGCACACGCACGCAACTGTCTCTTCTCTCCGCCGGCAGCTCAGGGAGCCACAGGAGTTGAGTCCAGCCCAATCTTGGGCTGCCGGCCAGCAGCTTCCTCCTAGCAGGTTCCTCTATGCTGCCTCGAGCACCAGGTCCTCCTCCTCAGGCTCAGCCCACTGCCTGGGCCTCAGACGCTCTTCCTTTCTTGGTCTCTTGCCCTCAGACCAACTTATTTAATCAACCTCCACTGCTCTCTCCCTGCCTCCAGGTTGGTCCTTCGGAACCCCTGGTCAAATGATGTCACTCTCTGCTTAAAAACCTCTATCGCCCTTATCCCCACAACTGGAGGCAGTGGGGGTGCGGGGTTCAAACCTCATTAGGAAAGGTGAGGGGAATGTCTTTTCTTTGTGCAAAAACTCTTTTGCTGTCCAATGTGGCCCTCTTTGCTTGCCCTCGATCCTCTGGCACCTACACACGCACATGAACACATTGACCTGTCTAGACACTTCCAAGGGCGTCTGAGATTCTGAAGATGCTTAGGAATTCCTTGTCCATAGAGCCAAATCCATGTTTTACCTTGCGGAGCTACGGGCACCCTTCCTTTCTTCTCCACCACTTGGGCTGGAGCGCGCATCCGGTCACATGACTGCTTGCCGCTAGCCAGCAATCCAGTGACCCAGGCCTTTAGGCTTGTCCTCCTGCTGTCTCCTCAAACTGACCTCAGTTTCCAGAATTACTGTGAATGGGTACCTTGTTCAGAGGAAACTTGCAGGAAGAACAGTCATATGCAGTGCCTCCCGGAGAGTTCTCCATGCAGATACGACGACAGCACTGGCTTACCCGATGTCAAGGGCCTTCCAACGAGGCTTTAGTCCCTGCTTATCATTTGCCTTCCTGGGTTGGTCTTAAGATCAGCTTTAAAAGTCTGGGCTAAATTTCAAGTCTTAATGCTTTTAAATTAGGTTGCTCAGTTAATCTTCTTTATTTTCATCCTTCCAATTTGGAATTAGGACATTTGGAATTTACCCGATAACTCTATCCAAACTAAGAAAGTAAAGAAAACTTTTAATGGAGGGGAGAGTGGATGGCTGGTCCCTCTGGGCTCAGGAGTCACATTCCCAACTTTGACCCTTCTCTCTCTTAGCTCATTTCAGCAAGCACTCGTCAGTCTCTTTGGTATCAAAGGCATCAGGGGATACCAAGATGAGAAACGCTGGTCTGCACGCTTAGGATGCTTGTCCAGTCCGTGGCCCAGTGGACTGCGCTGACATCACAAGATCCAGAAACTGCTAAAGGCACAGGGCCCGAGAGTAATCAAGTGTGTCCCGCCTGCCCAGGAACCAAATGCTCTCATTAGGCCCCTAGAGGGTCTCCTCAGTCCTCCTCCCTCCAGCGCTGTGCTGAACAAAATTTAGACAGAGGAGGAATCACCTGGGAAGTTAGGAGACATAAATAGCTTTCCAGGTCCCACCTTGGGAGCCTCCGAGTTGGGACCCAGGTGATAGGCCTCCCAGGTGAGAGGCCAGGAAGCAAACTATTGGGTGAGTCTGAGACACAGCTCTCAAAGTCAGAGCGCCCTTGTAAGGACCAGGGAAGACCAAGATATCTGACCAACAGGAAAGGGAGGTCAAGAGATAGATTCCCACGAGAGGACTTTATCTCTAACCCAGAAACCCCTGACCGAGTCATCAGGCCCAAGAGCACTCGCCAGAGGGGAACGGCCCCCCTCCAAGCACTTCCGTGACAGCACGAGGACCCCTCCAACCAAAACTAGTGATAAAGGTCCCCAGAAGAATATGTCTGCAGTCCCGTCAAGGCAGCCAGCAATAGCTGTTTCTACTGACCTGAGCTCAGTGATCTCAGAGATCAGGAGAGAAGCCTGAGGTCACGGGAGACAGAGAACCACAGCTATGGTCACTAGCTTAGCCCTCAACAACCTACTCGGGGACCCCCGTCCCGGACGTGACCCGGTCTTCTGCACTGGCCGCACAGACACGCTCTCCAACTGTCCCTACGGCAGGAGCAGAGCAGGCACGCTCGCCCAGGAAGTGTGGATGCCACCACGGCTGACGAGGGACGGGAGCGACACGTGAAGAACTTGGAAATCAAAAAATACCACGGCAGGAAAATTAATAGAGGAATGATGGTGTAGGCCAACGTCTCTGTAGTTTATCATTTTACGTCTCCCGAAGGCTCATCATCCTCATGGTCTTCTTAGAGCAGAGCATCATCAAATTTGGGGGAGGAGGTAACCTAAGCTAACAGGAATGGGAGCCCAATCCTAGGACAGGAATGTGAATCTCATTTTTAAGATACTTTTTAAATATTTGAGAGAGAACAACGGGAGAGAGACAGGAGAGAGAGAGAGAGAGAGAGAGAGAAAGAGAGAGAGAGAGAGAGAGAAAGAGCGCGCATGGCATGTCACTTGGATGAGGTCAGAAGTCAGTTCTTTTCATCTACCATGTGGGCTTATGGGGATTGGACTCAAGGCTCCAGGCTTACAAGCAGATGCTTTGCCCACTGAGCTACCTGTCACTAACCAAACTTCCCTTCCTCCCTTCCCTTTCTTTCAGAGGGAGGGGGAGAGGGAGAAAGCAGGAGAGGGCAGAGAGAGAAAGAGAGGGAGGAGAACACGCTCGTGCCATGGCACGTTTGTGGTGGCCAGTGAACAACTTGCATAGGTCAGTTCTCTCCTCCCACCAAGTAGACTTGTGCTGACCGAACTCACGTCACCGGGTTTGTGAGCAGGCGCCGTGTCCGCTGAGCTATCACTCCAGCCCTATGAAAATCTCTTTTATTCAAAAAAATTTGTGATCTCATACAAATGGAGGAAAGGTGACGATGAACAGTGACCCTTGCGGGCAGCACGAGTGACCCTCTAGAAGGTCTGTCCACCCCACCCTATGCTCCAGTCCCAGTCACCACTATGTTAGCTGCATACAAACACCTAGCACGTGGTATCCCCACACTCTCCCAGCATCTGACTCCCCACCAGGTGAAGAACGAGGGGCTCAGGGAGACTGACCAGTGGGCTGGATGTTGACGACGGCGCCCTCGGAGCGCTTTCGGGTCATGGCGTACCACGACCCATCCGGATCCTGGATCCACTCGGCAGCCTCGCAGTAGAACTCGCCCTGGTCGGAAGGCTGCAGGTGGAAGATGGTGAGGTGGAAGGTGGTCCTCCCCAGCTTGTCCAGCCGCACCTCTCCCAGGCTCTGCCTCTGGGCGTATTCGCTGCTGGAGTGCAGGACGAAGTCTCGGCTTAGGGAGATGACCTCCACGGGCCTCTCGCCGCCCCTCTGCCGCAGCCAGGCCACCGACAGGTGACTGTGTTGGACCGTCTCCGTGGCCACCTCGCAGCTGAGCTCCAGCGGGTCCTGCTCTACTTTGTGCAAAGTCTGGGGCACCGCGGTGGTCTGCAGAGAATCTGGAATCACTGCAATACAGAATGTCCCCAAGGGAAGGTCAGAGAGCCACAGAATCTGAGACTGGCCTTCCCCCCTCAACAGACACCATTGTGACTATCCCAACTGTCAGCAATCTCGGTCAAATGCAGGCCCCAAACAACCCCCCAAAGGCGTGTAACCAAACAGAAAGCTTTCTGTTATGATATGTGATATATATATTTTTTGGCATTGATTTTCACTTTGTTGGTATTTTAATAGCACTGCAATCAAACATGGGCTGTGTTTTTTTTTTTTTTGCATAATAAATGAACTCCCTAAAAATACTGTGCAAGAAAAATTTGCTTTTTGGTATTGCGCTGAGATCATCTGACCTCACTTCTGAAGCTGCTACGCTCCCTTCTTCTTCCAGTCTACTCATCTTTCAGTGTGCATCAGTTCAGCGTTGCACTTGCTTATAAGGCTATTTAGAAGAAAAAGAAATTGGGGAGGAGAAAGAGAACCCAGCAACATCCCATTTTTTCTATCTACAACAAGGATAGAATTCAGGGGGTCTACAAGTGCAATACCACAGTCACAACCTCAACTCCAACCTCTATCATTAATTATTATTATTATTATTATTTTAATTTTGAGACATCGAGTTGTCTGAGCTGGACTTGAACTCATCCTCTACTCCTGGCTAGAAGGAAGCCACATCATGCAGATGACCCAGGCCAGTGAACGTCAGAGGTTGTCCTGACCTCCCATCTTCCTGGAAACTAACATCGCTCCCTCTGTCTGATGAGTAGCAACGAGGGCATGCTTTGTCCCTGTAGTCATCTCAGCATTGGGCCTTACTGTCCTTGCCACAGTTTGAATGACAGTTGCCACCCACAGGCTCATGGGCTTGAATCCTTGGTTGGTGCTTGGGGAGGTCATGACACCTTGAGGAGGTGGAGCCTTGATTGAGGAAGACACATCACAAGGGACTGGCCTTCAGGCTGTTCAGCCCCGCCCTCCTCCACTAGCAGTCAGGTTCTTGCAGCTCGTCCAGCCTGCAGGATGTCTGCAGTGCCCTAAGCCTCCTCCAGCTTCTGACGCCACCGCGGCTTTCCTGTCTTAATGGACTGTGTCTCCCCTTTCTCTCCGTAAGATGCGTGAGTCTGAGTGGTGTCTCACAGCAGCAAGCAGCGCGAGTAACGGCTGCCGTCCTGCTGCGAGGACACAGGCTGATCACAGAGGAGAAAAACAAGAAGAGGCTGTGTGTGCGCTGCTGGAAGAGCCGCCAACGGGCCTCGCTAACTGTCATCATAAAAACCATCAGCCAGAACAGTCCTGCCACTGTCCTTCCTCCCTTTCACGCTGGCAACATGTGGCCAGGGATGCCCACGCTGAATGCGCGCACTTCTCTTCCCTGTACCTTTCTTGGCGGCCAAGCAGGGAGCATCGGAGCACACAGGTGGTCCACAAGACTCAGGGAGGTCTAGGGAAGGTCTGCATATTCCCGACCTAGTAGCCCCTTTGCAGCTGAGAGTCTGTCTAAAGGCCCCCTGTTTCTGAGGAATGGAGATCAGGAAATCACACCCCCAAATAGGGATGCTCAAATGTTGATTACTTGCCAATAAAGGGCCTGGGGAAGCAGCAGATGCTACAAGCCCCCTATCTGCCTGAGAAGCAGACCTGCCAGAGAAGAAAGCAATTACTTTTGGTCCCTTCTCTGGGTTTTCATTAACTACACGTGGGCAGTTTCTGTCACTCGCTACTATCCCTCTCTCAGGCCCATTCAATTCCCAAAGAGAACTATGGTCACAGCATCTGTCCGGCTCATTCATAAAAATGACTTTTTCCTCAAAACCCACCTTCCTCCCTGCTTTATAAGCACCTGGAACTCCCTGGGTTATTTGGGCAGGAACTCCCCTGAGGTTTCCCTCGTGCACATCAGTGCACAGTGAGAAACTACTCTCCCGTGAGCGCGCCTAGTGTCATTTCATTCCAGCCTTTGGAGACGCGGAAAGTTCTTCCCTTGCATCTCTCTTCTGGCTGATGTCAATCATTTTACCTTCTCCTCAGCCTCCCGAGTGTTGGGATTACAAGCAAGAGCCCCCGCACCTGGCTCTTACCTTGCATTCCCACTTTGTCTCCCCCCACCTTCACCCCCATCCTCCAGCAGGAAGAGTGGCTCACTTCTGCATGCAGGAGTTTTGATAAATTTCAGCCTTAACGCTTTAGTATTGACATTTTCTTCAGGGTCAAACCAATGGCAGGAAACAAAGGTTCAGGATCACAAAAGGGGCCCGGGCACCCAGTCTCCTTACCCACTAGGTTCATCTTGGCACTGTAACTCCCAAAGTAGCGCTCGTCGGTGTTGGGTGTGTGGCACTCATACTCCCCCGCGTCCCGGGCCTGGAGGTCTGTGATATGCAATAAAGCTGAGTTCCCCTGGACTCTCTCCACATAGATCTTCCCGCCTCGGACTCGCTGGGTGTAGATGGCGTAGGGGAAGGATGAGTCCATGGTGCTAACGATCTGCACCTCGCGCTCGGGGGCGGACGGCAGGTAAATGGACCACTGAAAGTTCTGCTCCGAGGGTCCCTGGAAGCCACTCACGTTGCACCAGATGGTGATGTGGGAGCCCTCTGTGCGGTACAGAGGTCCTTCCTGGACGGCGACCTGCCGCTGCGCCGACACCACACCTGCAGGGGAGACGGACATGTGACACTGCTTGCTTACTATCTCGGACCAAACACACAGCAGGCAGCGATCTTCCAACAGTTCCTTATCTGTGTGACATGACAGCAATATAAATAGCTCATTGGTCCTTTCGGAGACGCCCTGTGATTTATAAATATTAATTAAAACAACTCTGTGCCGCAGTGCCGTGTCTCATTTGCATATATTGGAATCTGATCGCCGGGGACATGGTTTTGTTACTTTCTCAACACTGACCCTTGTGAATTTCACTTAGTCTCTCTGTCATTTACACGGCAGTTTTATATCTATTTATTAATGCTGTTTATAAGTTTGTAATAAAGCAAATAAGAAAAGTTGAGTCCTTGGCAGAAATGCAGTGGGGAAAAAAAAAAAAATCAAAGCTACCCTTTTGCAATCTGGCTGCAATTAAAAGCACCTCCCTTTATGTGGGCTGGATGGAGAGACCTTGAGCTCTTGGAGGGGCTGTAGTCTTCATCTCCATCCCATCCCAATGAGCACTGCTTGCTTCTCTTCCCGTCATAAGCAGGGGCGACTGCAGCTCCCCAACTGCTGCCAGTTTAAGCTGATCCATTGGGAATGTGAAGCCCAGCAAATTCCCGCTGCCCAGAGTCTCACTGGATAACAAAAGGGAAGTGGACAGCATGCAGCAAGACCTCACACGAGGGTATTTGGCTGCCCGGGAGCACCAAGCCCTCATCTAACATAGATGAGGGTCCTCTTCTGTCTACCTTCTGCATGCCCTTCCTATGGCACGCCCATGCAGGGCGAAGATCACATATGCTGGTTTCATTTCTCAATCCATACCATTTACTATACTTGGATGTAGTTTGAGCGTCCAGCCAGGGTTCACATGCTGGAAATTGAGCTTTTCGCGTAGGGAGGTGACAGGTGTTGGAACTTTTAAGAGGGAGAGCCCAGGGCAAGGTCACAAGGTTGCTGCCTGTGAAAGACTTTAGTGTTGGCTGCCGCGTGAGTTCGCTCCCATCAGAAAGCACTGTTACAGAGCAGCAAGACCAGGGGCCGGGAGATGGCTTAGTGAGTCCAGGCGGTTGCCACACCAACCTGATCACGTGAGTTCAACCCGCCTAGAGGTGGAAGAAGAAAGCCTACTCCACAAAGTTGTCCTCTGACCTCTCTGTATGTGGGCTGTAGTATGCAGAGGCCTGCACTACACATTGTGGGCACGCGCTCACACACACACACACATACACACACACACACACACACACACACTCAAAGAGCAAGATCACAGCTTCTGTGTTTCCTGCCTCACCATGTCATCTCCTCCTCTTGCACATCTTCATACCATGATGCCATCTGCCAAGAAGACATCCACCAGATACAGAACCCCTACCCCTAAGACTAATGGTCTTGGATCTCTTGACCTCCAAAGAAACCGTTTTTTTTTTTTTTTCAAATGAAGTACCCACCTCGGGTATTTTGTTACAGTAGCAGAAGTCAGATTCATGCCCCATCACAACATTGACTATTCCTGCACTGCTCAAAGATAGGAGGAGGCAGAATTTTGTTCTACCAGCAGCAGCAGCAGCAGCAGCTGGCTGTGGCAGCCTCAGGCATAGCAAAACAGTAAGAAGAGCAACTAAGGTCTGGTCTTAGAGGCTGCCACAGACTTGAGCAGATTGGCTGTATTCGCTTGGACAAGCTGCTTTTTCTCTCTAGACTTCTACCTTCTCTTTAAAAGGACTTCTACATGGAGCAGAAAGAATACACAAACGACCCTCAGCCTTCAGCAGGGGACCTTCTTGTTGACTGGAGTTGTTGTTGTCTTGTTGATAAGGTGCATGCAGAGACTCATGAATGCATAAGATGCTGAGAATAAATGAAGGTCGGGGATTCAATCCTCAGCACGGCAAATGAACTACCCCTGTGGGCTCCGAACCTCTGCAGAATCCGGCGCAGAAAGAATGTGAAGAGCCCAAAGACAGGGACGGGGTTATGAAATGTCATTACAGTCACAATAATCATGGGCCCATCACAGAGGTGGTTACTGACACCAAGCCTTCAGTGGAACCACCTGCCCGATGAGTAGCTTGACATTCACAGAACCTCAGAAAGTACTGCTAAGCAAGTGGGCCGCTTACAGATCGGGAGATGGGAGAAAAGTATCCAGTTGTAAACACATGGAGGAGAGAGGACCCTCTAGGCTCCAAGAGATTACCCTGGCCCTAGCATTATACAAAGGGTCCTGATTCAATCCAGTGGACACAAAACAAAACAAAGCGACTTGAATATGGAAAGACGACTCAAATGGAGGAGATAGGGTTAAAAAAAAAGTGGCAGGGAAAGTGATTTGAATGGTTGATATCCATGCATGAATTGTCAAAAAGATTGATCAATGGAGAAAAGTGAAAAAATTAGGGGCTTCTAAGAAAGCGTCAGGGAGGGCTAGCAGGTAGCACAATACAGGCTCTGTCTTGTCTGTTGTGACCTTAGTTAAGTTAATTACCCTATGAGTCTCAGTTTCTCCATTTGCAGAATGGGATTCAAATGAGTTATGCGAAAGACTGAATGCATCTACAGAGTCCCTAGCTCAGGGACAGTCCCTAGCACATAGTCAGTCCTCAACAGAAACCTGCTAAGACCCAAACGAGTTGGAACATTTTGTGTCACCAGGACTTCAGAGACAGGACATGGCCAGGAACTGCTCAAGGACACTTCGGGGGTCTCCTGACAGACGCCAAGTGTGGCCTGTCCAGGTCACTCACAGACATAGCCATGAGAGGTCTCCTTTCATCTCTCAGGGGAAGGCGGCCGCCCAGCAGGCTTCTGCCTGTCTCAAGCGGATCAGCTGGCAGGCACGCAGGGCCACTCCAATCCCAGCAGGAGGCTGCTCAGTCCAGCCAGGGGGCCTGTGGACCTGAAAGCAAGCTGACCTAATAGGCCAGATGGACCTCCGAAAGCCGCTGTGCAAGGCCAGGCCTGCGGCTTACAAACTTTCATCTATGCAGAACCTTTTCTCCAAAGTTTCACAAAGAATTTCATCTTGGCTGCAGTTCAAGTAGAAAAATGAAAGCAAACAAGCAAAAAATAAGCTTTATTTGTGTGCGTGCATGTGCATGCGTGCGTGCGTGCATGTGTGTGTGTGTGTGTGTGTGTGTGTGTGTGTGTGTAGGTTCACGGGTGACTTCAGGAATCACCCCAAATTGTTCTACCTCCTTGTGGCTTTGCTTGGAGTTTCCCAGGTTCCACCTCCACCACTGCAAGTGCAGCCCACTGCCATTTTCACCTGGCAGTTTTACATGGGATCTGGGATCTGAACTCAAATCCTTTCCCTTTTGAGGCAACGGCTTAACCCCTGGGCCATCTCTCTAGTCCCCAAATAAGTTTTACTTTTAATAGGGGTGTAGGAGCTGGGGAAATGGATTAGTAGGTACATGCTTGCCATACAATAAGGACCTGAGTTCAAACACACAAAAAACAGGGCGAGTGGGGCTGGGAAGCTGGCTCAGGGGTTAAGACTGTCTGGCAAGCAGAATGTCCTGGGTTCGGATCCCAGGTCCCATGTAAAAATGCCAGGTGAAAATGGTAGTGGCCTGTACTTCTGACCCTGGTAGGCAAAACCTCGGAAATCCCAGAGCAAAGCAAAAAAGGAGGTAGAAGCAATCCAGGATGATTCCCTAAATCACCTTTGGTCCTCCACAGGGACATATAGTGCCTTCTAATACATACACACACACACACACACACACACACACACACACACACACACACGACACCGTCATATACACCTCTACTCTCAATACTACAGAGGCAAAGATAGAAGGACCCTTGGAGCTGACTGGCCAGCCACTGTAGCCCAAGGGAATTTCAATTTCAATGAGACCCTGTCTCAATGATAAGATAGACAAAGATGACCAATGTTGACCCCTGACCTCCACATGCATGTGCACATGTGCACATATACATGTGCCAAAGAGGGGGCGGCTCAGCAGGACAGCACATCATGAGTTTTTATGGCACTCATTACTATGAAGTGGTACAGACGACAACTCGTTAGTAATTTTTCAGTACGTTACAAATCGGTGTATAAACATTAGTTAAGTGTACTTTTTATGACAATTTAAATGCCCACATGCACATTTATTGTGACAGTTGAATCAAATGTTTGAAGACTCATGAAATGCGCAACACTCTGAAAACAACTTAGCTACAATCGTAATATTTAGGTCTCCTTAGTGTTTCAGTTCTGTGATAGAGCAACCACAAATGTTCCACGCCCATAGCAAAGAAGGTTGGGGACAGGTCAGAGAACCCCAGAACTTTCCTATCTATGACTTATTTCTCTATCTTAGACCCTCACAGGAATCATGGAGGAACCCAGAGGGGGATGCTTCAGGAAATAGTAATGCGTGAAACTCCTCTTCCTCTCCTAGCCAAGACGTCATTGATTTGAGAGACCCTTTAACCCCAGGATTGTACTTCATGCTTTTCTGTGTGTGTACTTGATGTATGCATGTGGACATGCAAGCCAGAGGACAATTTTACGGAGTCAGTTCTCTCGTCCTGCTGAGCCACATCTCACCGAGCCAATACCATCATTTTTTAAAAGCACCCATGTGATTCTAAACAGGCGCATCAGGATCAAGAACCATCTGCCTTGGGGCTGGGGAGGTGCTTGCCACTACATGCAGGACGATCTGAATTTAGCTCCCCGCACCCACATAAAGAGCCGAGTGTGCTGAGGCTTGCTAAGCCTGGGAAGGCTGAGATGCAAGGATCCTTGGGACTTGCTACTATCGGGTCTAGGCAATCAATGCATCAATTGAGAGACCTTGTCTCAAAAAAAAAAAAGAGAAAAATCCGGGCCTGGAGAGGTGGCTCAGAGGTTAAGCCTCTGCCTTGCAGGCGGAAGGTCCTGAGTTCGGATCCCAGACCCCATGTATAGACCGGGGCGGAAGTGGGGGCGGTCTGCGCTTCTGGTCCTGGTAGGGCGGAGCCTGTGAATCCCAGGGCAGAGTAAACAAGGAGGAAGTGGAGGCGGTCCATGGTGGTTCCTAAATTCGTCCGTGGTTCTACATACACACACGCACACATATACACACACACACACACACACACACACAATTGAATAAATAATAAAATAAAAAAAATTTAAAAAAAAAAAGAAAAATTCAATGTTAACCACATGCATGCGCACACACACACATACACGCGCACACACACACATACACACACACACCTGTCTTAAGATTTCTCTACCTAAATGGTGCCAGGCAGGTGCAATCTCCCGCCCCCAATATTCTACAATGATTCTATTGAAGCAAATGTCCTTCGGTTCCTGCCTTGCTGAGGTGCCCTGAGATGCTGCCCATCCTGGTGACAATGAGTCTGCTAACAGCGTGTTCTCTTATGAACGTCACAAAAGCTCTTGATTGGCAAATCACGTAACAACCCCCACCCAAGGTAAACAGTGTCAGGGGCCTGAGTGAACCAGGGCAGCAGGGTCAGATGACTTGCCCAGGCCAGAAACAGGTTATAATCAGCGCCAATGAATAAATAAACATAGGACGATACTTGAACCACACACATTCGGCCACATCTGTTTATGAAACAGCCAATTTCCCTCTAGCCTACGAATGGCCATCCATCCCTGAAAACAGTACTTTCTAGTGTCTGTCATTTGTCTGTTTGCTTGTTTGAGACAGAATTTTGTGACATATCCTTGGCTGACCTTGAACTGACAGCAATCCTCCTGCCTTAGCCTCTCAAATGCTGGGATTATAGGTATGCACCACTATGCCCAGCAGAAAGTGCATCTTAACACAGAACTAGAAATGAATTTTCTTCTCAAAAGATGAATGAATTCCCCTCCCACTCTAGCCTCACAATATCCTCCCGGAGGGCGCTGTATGCTCATCGATGCTGCCCTCAAGGAGTCAGGCCCCAGACTTGCCAAGACAAGGCTTGACCACCTCGAGCTTCTCCCCTTCAAGGATCATTTCCGATAATAATAATAATAATAATAATAAAAATAATAATAATAATAAATTCTGTATTCTGTGAGCTGCTTTGCAATAAGCAGTATCACTTCTGTAATGAGAAAAGAAAGATCAAAGTAGTATATATATATCACTACATAAAAAAGACTAAAAGGAATATTGGGCATGGGATACCAAGGGATTTTTTATCTTTTTCTTTCTATTTCACTCTTCTGTAATGAATATAGACTAAAGCTTCATCCTAAAATAAAAGTAATGCATGACTGCTGTAAATCTTTCTTCTACATTTGCTACTGTAGCATAATAAACATTTGCATATACACATAGAATGTATATATGCATATGCACACAAACCATGCATGTATATGTGTGGGTTTTGTTCCCAGTTCTGGATCCTGAACTCCTAAACGCCTTGAACATGACTGACAGGAAACATCTGTCTCTTTGGGCCACATCAGGTTTGTTTGTGCTAATGGGATGATTCAAGGTGGACCCTTGGCTTCCAAGGAGGCTCTAACTATGCTTAGCAGGTAGGAACTGTCAGTCGTACCCCAGAGACAGGAGAAGGGCTGGGGGCTGAGGGCAACGACCAATGGTTTGACAAGAACGTCGAGTGGTGAAACCTCACACAGAGAACCCTCCAGTGCTGGGTTAGGGGTTAATGAACACGCTGTGACGGGCCAGCGCGTCACACCTCCAGGGCTGGTCACAGAGAGCATAGAAACAGTGCACACGACTTCTTGCCGGGGGAAAGGGGGAAGGGACATGTCTCTAGAAGTGACCCATCGGCCACAGAAGTGTAGAAACAATGCACATGACTTGCAGGAGGGGTGGGGAGATGCACACCTGGCTTCCTTAGATCATGTCTAGAAAAGCAGACTGCTAAGAGAGGACATGGAAGGAGCCCAACATTCACCACACTTGTTGTGGTCAGTCAACACTAACCGGCCAGCAGGGGACAGGGTCACCCTCAAATGGAACTTCTAGCCCCCAGTCAAGCCTTCACGGGACATCCGGACAGCAACCCACAATGCTCAGTTAAGATGCTACTGAACACCCAAGTCACAAAGATTCCACAAGATATAAGTGGCTCCTCCCTCTATTAGTTGGACCTAACTCATCTTGGGCCAATATACATGTAACAAAGATTCTGTCTGATCCTGGGGTTAAATGTAAACTGAGTCCCCTGCCTATATGCATATTGTAGGGAAAAGACCCACAGATGTCATAGGATCCAAGATCCTCAAAGGGCTTCAAGACGCAAGAGAAGATTATAAGTCACAGTCAGTGGGAAGCACCATGTCCTCTGACATGGAGTCATTCGTTGGTCCCAGCCACAAAAAGCCGGGAAACAAGTTTCTACGACCTTGCTTGTCCAAGGATGTGGCCTTGCTCACTGTGCTGCGGTCCCGGAGTCTGGCTGGGGGTGTCATGGCTCAGTACTTAATAAGCAGGGACTGAACACAGTCTCCCGTTCACTTTTGAGACCATGCTGACTCGGCGGCTGACATCTCTCAACTGGATTTTAAGTTTCTGATACTTGACCAGAATGTCACAGGGATCTGCCAGGTGACCTCCAGCCACTCTCCCAGTGGCAGCCTCCCTACCCCTCAAAGCTCACCCACACCCTGCTCTTCTAGATTCTGCATGTGACTCGGGTATGGCGGCGTATTAATTTATCTAGAAAACAGGAATGGGGCTGCGGAAAGGGTTCCATTGGTAGAGTGCTTTTGCCACTTCAATAAGGAGGAAAAGGAGGGAGAGGACGAGAAGGAGGAAGAAGAGAAGGAGGAGGAAGGCATGATGGTATGTGCTTCAAATCCCCGCATCAGGGACGTGGAGACGGACAGATCCCTGCTTGCTAGCTAGCTAGACTAGTCTACATGGTGCGCTCTAGGCTAAATGAGAGAGAACGTGTATCAAAACACAAGACTGGGGCTGGGGAGATGGCTCAGCTGAGTAAAGCACTTGTTGTGCAAGCAACCTTTTGCCACATAAAAGGTGTGGCAGCCCGTCTGCACTGGGCCTCAGATGACAGAGCCTGAGACTCCCCACATCAAGTTGGTGAGCCAGCCCTAACAGCAAGTTCTGGGTTTAGAAACCCAGTCTCCAAAGAGGAAGGTGAAAAGTAAGTCCCAGCAATATCATGGGATCTACATGTGCATGCACAGTCACATGCGCATGCATCCACCCACACACATGTTCCCATCTACCCACATGTTCCCATGCACATGCATACACACGTGCATTCATACATGCACACACACACACACACACACACACACACACACACACACACACAGAATGTGAGACTGATGTAATGCACCGTGTACCAATTCTCACAGGGAGCCCTAGAAATCAAGTGATACTGTGAAAAGCAACAAATGAATGTTTTAAAAATTTCATCTTCTTTTTACTGATGTGAAATATCAATCTAAAAGCAAGTGTGTGAGTACTAAAAAGAACATGAGTTCATCACTTGGGTTAAAGACACAAACCTGCAAATGAAGTGAAATCATACTTAGAAAACTGTGTAACTGGAGCACGAGAGAACAAAGCTCTGGTAACAGCAGACAAACTACTGGGTAGCAGGGTGGGTCCCTCTCACGAGCTATGAGAACGGTATGTCATGCTCTCCGTTTTCTCATTCTTCTCAATTTCCCCCATTTTTAAATAAGCAAGTACGTGGTCCTTTGAAGATGGAGAAAAAACAAGCCGATGATGGATCCCGTCCTTTCCTGCCTTGCATACATCATAACCTGAATCCTCTCGGCGACTGAATGAGGTCAATTCCATTACAGCCACGCTCACCAGAGGAGGAAATGTCTTCAAGGTTAAGCAACTTTCTCCAGATGAAGAACATGACTAATGGGCTCACGCTCAGCAAGCATGAGTCTCGAAGTTAAGGGACAAAGCGCCTACCCGCCCTCTAGCCCCACTGGTACTGATGGACAGAATGGAGAGAGAGAAAGAGAGAGAACGCCACCGGAGGCTGGACAAAAGGGACAGGCCAACTACGTGCTTCGTGACAAAAGCGCGTGGGTCACTTGAGCTGGCACATGTGGGATTCCCATCTAGTCTTCAGCTAACACAGGAACACACGTGGCATGAGCTGAAAGGTCCTTGGTCAGACGCCTTCCCGGTCAATGCACAGGCAGACAAAGCTTGAACTTCAGGAAGAATGTCAACCAGCACCCTTGGAGCCCCGCCCAGGTGTGAGGCACTGGCCTCAGTACCTGGTGTGTACTAACTAACTCTAGCTTTCACGGGAAGTCACACACTTGGTGCCATCCTGGGATAGAGGAGAAACCCGGGGCCAAGACTCAGGACATAAGTAAAACGGGACCAAGTTGCTTGAACCAGGCAAGGCACATTAAATACGATGGCCGCCATGGGGAGACGGCTCTGGAGGTTAAAAGTTGTTTCTACATTTTTCCAAAGGACAAATTTCCAAAGATAACTAACTGCTACATGTGCTACACTCTGAGCTGACATGTTTTCAGAATTTAGCATATGATGGATACCAAGATAGGAACCGTGAGGGAGGGAGGAACGAAATGCGCTTTTAATCAAATTGATAGTCTGGATATTGACGATTCGGATCCAACAGGTTATGAGGGCACTGAGATGGCCGGCTGAAGTCCTCCCAGAGCGGGAAGGCTGGTCCCAAAGGCTTCACAGACGCAGCGACACCTGGGTGGTCAAGGTGGCTCAGCCGGTGAAGCCCCTGTGTGCAGACCTGGCGAGCCAAGTTCCATCCTCAGCGCCCACACGGTAGAAGGAGAGAAGTGGCTTCCGAAAGTTGCACCATGGCACATGTATGCTCTCTCTCTCTCTCTCTCCCTCTCTCTCTCTCTCTCTTTCTCCTCTCTCACATAAATTAAATGGGTTTCGTGTTTGTTTTTTGTTTGTAAATCAGTACTGACAACAGTTGAACCTTGATGCAGGAGGAGCTCACATTGCAGCTGCTCCAGGAAGAGCAGGAAATAAGCCCCCAGGCCTATCACAGGACTGTGGGCTACTTCAGCCAAGAGGAAAAGGACGCCGAAAGACACTCCACAGAGGTGAACACCTCCTTCAGGGAGGTAAACAGGGGGACAGATCAGGTTCATACTTTAGAATCGTCACTCTGGGAGCCGCTGGAGAACAGAGCGGAGGGCAAGACCGGAACCAGGAGACCCAATTAACAGTCAGAGGAGACAAGCAGCAGCCTGGCCTGGTGTGAAGGCCGAGGGCAAAAATAGCGCCCATTCATCTTTTTAGTCTGTTTTAAAAAAAAATCTGAATCTCCTCCAGTGAGGCCTAAAATAGAGATGGCCCACAGATGATTAATAAATGTTAAATTATGGATGCCATTTCTAAGAAGGTAGAGTTACCAAAGAATCGCTACCCCCGTGCCATCGCTTGCACTACAAGGGCAGCCTGACCTCCCCTACCACCACCACCAACGCCTGCACTGGAAGGGCAGTCTGTCCCCCCCCCCACCAACGCCTGCACTGGAAGGGCAGTCTGTCCCCCCCACCCCCCCACCAACGCCTGCATTGGAAGGGCAGCCTGTCCCCCCCACCACCAGCGCCTGCACTGGAAGGGCAGTCTGTCCCACGTGGAGACATTCGGCTACTTCCAGAAGCGACCTGGGTCCTTGCTTCCAAGTGGCCGCCTACCACACCCATTTCTAAATGCCTCGAAGCACACCTGAGGGGGGGAAGGTGTTCCAGTAGATAAGGCCTGAATTCAGATCCCCAGCACCCCGGTAAAAGCTGGGGGTGGTCACAGGTGTCTTAGACCCCAACATCAGAGAAGAGGGGAGACGGGCCAATCAATTGATGACTCGCAGACTGACCAAACTAGCCCCAAACAGTAAGCTCTGGGTTCAGGATGATCCTGTCTCAAGGGAATAAGGTGAAGAGTGACAGAGCATGACATGTAAGGTCCCCCTCTGGCCTCTGTGCATGCTTGAGTACATACGCACGCACGCACGCGCGCACACACACACACACACACACGCACACCACAGATGTGATAAACCTTACTTAGATAAGAATATGAGTTAATTTCTTTTCAATCAGAATTTTACATGCCGGCTCGCAAGCTCTTCTGATTACCTTCCTACTGATCCTGCTTCCTCTTCATTTTCTCAGATTGACACAACCATACCTCTCTAGATCTTTTATATATATAATATACAACCACTGGGGAAAAATACAGCATTGCTCAGAATTTTACATGAATACTATTATTTAGATTGACTTGCAGTCCTTGTTTCTAAACAAATACAGTTCGAGTTAGTTCTTGACTTTCCTACAGCTATATAGTATTGTAACAATCTCATCCCATATTGATGATACATAGATTGTGTGTGGGAGGTGTTTGCTTCTTACAACCCAGAAGACCTTCTTCACATGTCTCCTATCTGTCTTGTCTTTTCTTCATCTGAATTTACACACAGTCTCAGCTTCTGTGTCCGTGGCCATTTAAACCAATGGTTTGGTATCTCCAGGCACCATGAGGATGAAGGTGGTGTCCCAGGAAAAGGACCATGACCCAGAAGTGACCAGGGGTCTTACTCTTTCTCACACGCTGCCCCCAGATGTTCCTGGCTCTTCTGTGGCCAGCTCAGCCAGCTCAAAGACCAAACCTGCTCTTCCAATCTGCCTTTCCTCTCCTGCCACTTACGCCAGACATCACCCTCCCCTTCTCACCAGAAGACTTGAGGATGGCTCCCCAGAGTTCTCCCTCCCCCTCATTCCTCACCTGCGGCCTTCTCATCCCACGCTAAGGATGGTGTGAGAGAAGCACCTGGAAGGACAAGCAGCATGGAGACCTGCCCTACACCATCGCCCCAGGCAGACCCTTTCTTTCCCTGCCTGAACTCAAAGCAGGCACAGCGCTGCCGGCTGCGTGTAAATGCCAGTCTTGCCTCCCAGTTTCTACATGGGGGGGAGATCAATGATGGTATCAGATTACCTGCCTGTAAATGCTCTCTCTGTAATTACCCTCACCACTCTTTCTCTCCACTGGGTTTCAGAGATAACGGAAATGGGCTGAAGTCGGGCTGCTTGCTGGCGAGGGCAGCCTCGTGGCACCGCCTGACTCCCGAACCACAACCTCGGTGAGAGTTCCTGTAAAGGATCGTGACTGGGAACCACCCAGGCCCACCGCCTCCCGGTACATCCCGGAACCATTACCGCTGCTATTTCAAGCCCCGCATCCAGACTTATGACACCCCAGTTTCCCTAGATTCTCGGTCTTATGGAGAGGTACCTGAAGGAAGCTTAGAATGAATAACTAACTACCAGTATGAGATGCTGTCAAGAAAGAGGAAGGAAGGGAAAAATGAAGAGAAAGGAAAAGAAAGAAAAAAGAGAAAGAAAAGGGAAAAAGAAGGAGGGGAGGGGAGAGAGGAAAGGAAGAGAAGGAAAGGAAAACACAGGCAGAGACGGGTTCTCCCTCAGTTCCTGGCACCTCTCTACGGAAGCTGGCCGAGTGCCATCTGTGTACCCTAGATTCTACAGGGGGCCAGGAAAGAGGCTGTTAGCCGGGTTCTTCCTGAAGACAGGCCGGGGGCTCCTCTGACAGCAGGCAGCTATCACTTCCTGGGCGAGGCGGAGTGACGCCTCCTCAAGACCTGCTGGGACGGGATGCTCGTCTGTCGGTCCTTCGACACAGCATCCCTTCAGTCTGTCCCCCAGACTGATGTCGTACCAAACTAGAAAACGGGGTGCTCACCCCCCCCCCACGGGGCCCACAGGCTTTGTGTTGGGGTATTCAGAGGAGACTCAGAGTATTTCCTCCTCTGGGGCAGCTCTCCAGCCCCCCAAAAGCTCCTCGCACCCCTTAGAGGGTCCTGCTGACCAATCTTCCTAGCAAAGTCTCCCTGGTCCCCTGGAGCCGCTATGGTAGGACCTCTGTAGTCAACGGGTCCCCCCCAGTGGATGAGCCCACAGTCTACCAGATACTAGCTGGATAACCACCAACTAACAGGAGGGTACGGGGTGAGCCTGAAGGGAGCAAAGACCCAGCCCAGGGCAAGGACCACAGCCCAGCAGCACTCGAAGGACCAGAAGAGGACAGCCCCATAGCTGGCCCAGCCACAAAGGGGTCCCCAAAGCACATCCTCCCCCAGCCAGTATGTGAGCTCCTGACTCCACTCAGACACGCCTCCTGCAGTGAGCACATCTGCAGCCACCACTGCAAACGCCAGTCAATCTCAGCTGACAGAGCAGCTTCTCACCAGACCCCAGAGCCGCGGACCTAGGGGCCACCTACGATATTTCATCCCACCTGGGTCTAGTGCCCTGTGTGACCAGATGGGCCTCTGCAGTCTGTCAAGGAGCACAGAACCTCTTAGGACAACAGGGACTAGGGGCCTCCCCCTGCTCGCATGTGGGTGGTCAGGCACCTTGAAATATGTCTAACACTGCACTCAACTAAAACAAATCGTCATGGTGTGGATAACCCTGCCGGGGATTTTCCTGGGCACCTGCTGCCTGTGCTAACAACGCAGCCATTCACCTTCTCCCCATCCCCCCCAGTGGCTCTCCTCTCACTGTAGGTGGGCCGGTCTCCTGCACTCTGCCCTCACCTGTGGGTGGCCCCGGAGTTGCACAATGCAAGGAACAAGTTCTGAGCATGACAAGGAGCAGGGAGTGAGCTGTCGGCCCCTCTGAGGTGCACCAGGAAGTCAGAAGTGCAGGAATAGTGGGGGTCAATTCTGCAGCAACCCAAGCTAGGGGACAGAATGTTCTGAGACTGCAGAAGTCTGTTCATCGACATAGAGGTTTCTGCTGCTCTATACAGAGCCAAGGACGCGACACAGAGCTCGGGGCTGTTTTTAAATTCCCAAGTAGCACCAGGACCCTGCAGCAACCAAGACTCACGGAATGGGACACAGTACGTGTGCAGGGATTTGAGGCCTCCGCCCCACCCTGCCAGCCCACCCAGTTCCCATTCTGTAAGGGGCTCCCCAGCAGACACCCTCTTGTCTCGGAGCAAGATTTAAGAAGCCCTCTCTGAAAGAAGACAAAAGCCACATCTCCCCAAAGGAGAGATGAGGACCAGCTAAGTGCGTGCAACGCCGGACACTCTGCATGCCCATGGGAAAAGTGTTCTGTCCCCATTTTGCAGATGAAACTGTCACAGCGAGACACAGAACCAGCCTCACAGTCTCTGCGCTCGGCTCGGCGCATGCGCTCATCCCATTTCTTCTGCTGGACACCAGGAGGAGCAGCCAAACTACTGCCCCGCGGAGGAGGGGGAGGTGACGGCGCTGGGAATGATACCAGGAGGGGGCAGTCGGGTGTCCCTCCTAACCATCAGGGGCAGGAAAGGTTTCAGGGAAGACAGGTTTCTTCTACCTGGTTTTAGGAGGCGTGGGCACTTCCACATGGGGACACGGGACCCCATCAGAGGGCAACCTGAGGAGAAGATGAGCCATGTTGGGAGCTGGAGGTCCAGAGAGGACAGTGGCAGCTGCCCAACAGGCGGCAGGTGCAGGGGAGGGCAGGTGCAGGAGGAGGCAGGAAGGAGCCGCCTCAGCCTAAGGCACTGGCAGCAAACACTTGACGATGGGGCTTTGACCCGTGTCCTGTGGGCCACTGAGGAGTGGAAATAAGAGATCGTACATTCCTCCTCGTCTCGGAAGATGGTTCTAGCAGGAGTGATAGAACAAGGGTCCTGGCAAAAGAGTCTCGGAGACCTCGCTGAAAGCTGCTAAGGACACAGGAAGAGACACCACCGTGTGGACATGGGGCAGGTAGAGGGCATTCTGGAAGGGAGGATACTCCGGAAATGCAAACATGAAAACACAGATTGTGCGGGCGTCAGCTAGTCTAGCTGTCAACTTCACATGCGAGATGAGCTCTGGGGACACTGAGGAGGAATTATTTAGTTAACGCAGGCTCTGGACACATCTGTAGGAGACCGTCTTAACTGCATGACTGATGTGGGAATACCCCACCCCTTAGCTGAGTGGGGAAACTCCAGAGAGAGGTCAGCATCCTCAGCAAAGCTGTGGCTGATAAGCGTTTGTCCTCGCCCTCTGCTCCTGCTGTGGATGTGGCATAACCAGTTCCCTTGGCTCCGGGTGGTAGGACCAACTTTCCTGTCCCCACCAGCAATAACTTGGGGACTCAAGAGTGCAAGTCCCCTGTTCCCTTAAGTTGTTTGGCTCAGGTATTTATTACAGTGATGTTATGGAATTAAGGCAGCAGGGGTGACCAGGAAGAAGCTCTCCAGACGCCCTTCCAGGTCTTACTGCTGGGGCCAAGGGGTGTACCCTTCCATGTACCCCTAAAAGTCATCACCTGTTGCCAGTACTCAGTAGACAGGAGGAAACAGCCATACAGCTGACGGAGGGTGAGCATATCACGGACCACAGAAACCTGTCCCATCGACCTGAGTGAGATGCCAGGAGACGGTTAACTAACTCAAGGCTGCTTTAAAATACCTGGCATCTGATCCTGGGTCTCCGGTCAGCTGCAGACTCCAAAGCTCCCAGATGAGCTTCGCGCGCCACAAAGGTCAAGACACAGCGAAAGCCACTGAACCAGAGTTCATTCCTGGAAAGTGGAAGACTCCAAAGCTACATGGTCAAGTGAGGAAGGACTGAGAGAAGAAAGGAAGGGCAAAGAGCTCAGTCATGCTAGGGGGCATGGCTCAGGGGTAGATCCAGTGCTTGGCAAGGAGAAGGGATGGAAATGCATTTCCTGCAACAGACGCACACGTGATCCCATGAATAGAGGTTTTTCCATGTCTTTTGTGTCGAGTCAGGTGAGTTAAGGATAAGACAGGAGGGAGAGGAGTCAGCGCCCCTCAGCGGTTAACCTGCCACTGGTTAGTGACATGGTCTCTCAAAGTTCAATAACATCTCAAACACCTTCAAGATAACCAAGACCTAAGAGTTCAACCTTCGCAATGTGGGGCCCTTGGGGTGGTGGAATAAACCTACAGGAAAGCAGGTTTGTGGGTCTGAAAGTTTTTAACCTTCCCCACCTCCACACAAAGATCTGTAGATCTTTTTCAGGCATATGTGGCTGTCTTCCCAGACTTGGGAAGGTCATTAAAGAAGTTCAGGCTCTAGGGGGTAAAAAGAGAGATGCTCGTTAACTATGGCTGACCTTGTTTGGCAGGATTAACTGGCCGTACCTGTGCAGCAGCTGCAAGGCCCCGCTGAAGCATGGGGGGGTGGAATCCCAGGAAAGTGAAAGGCCAAGGAAGGAACAGACAAAGCCACAGACAGACAACAGCTCCGGGAAAATTCTAACCCTCCACTGAGAGGGAGGATGGCACGGATGTGTTGAGTGCGCTAAAGCTAAATTCCAGAAGAAAGAGAGCCCAGGCCCGTGGGGACAGTCTCCCCACTGCCTCTAGCCCGGCCAGGCTAACTGTAAAGTAATGAATTTTATGGACATTTGCGGAGAAAAATAGCTATGAATGCCACAGATCGATGAGACACTGCAGCTCGGCTTCCACCAGGCATGTATGGGGATTACACAGAGTTCAGGGCAATCTGTCCCTCGGAAGGTCAGCTAGGAAGTCAACCCCAGACCTGAGATTGGCACTGAGGTCCCAGACTCCAAACACCCAGGAGATCCTGGGCCCAAGCACCCCTGTCGCAGCTGGATCCAGGGCTCCCCACCTCTTGCTGGGAAGGTCACCTCCATCCCAGTATGCTTAGCAGAGTTGGTTGGGGTGTGCAGACTGTGTTTCAGGAGTTGGTTGATATTTTCATTTCTCTTCTAGGGATGAAATCTTCTACATGCATACATGCATATATATATATATATCACCCTTATAAATCTCTTCTCAGCGCCAAGGTTGTGTGATGCTGCGATACCAGTATTCAGAGCACTTGTGTTCCCCTAACCAAACATACTTCTCTGTCTGTGCTGGGAAAAGATGCATATAAGCAATGAAAGGGGGAAAACAGAAACCTGCAGAATCATGATCTGGGGACTAAAAGAGCACTAAGAAACCATAGAAAGCAAAACTGAAGAGCGACGTGGAATGAATCTGACTTGAATGAGGAGCAGCACTTCAAATTACAGGTTCAGAAGAGGCCTTGGTGAGAATCCAAGGCTGAGGTCAGCCCCGAGTCCACGGGCTCTGCCTTCTCTGAACCTGGGCGGACCAGCCTGGAGGAGGTGCCCACGGCCCTGGCAAGCCAAGAGGCCGAAAGAACAGACCAGCTACGCAGGAGGGAGCAGTCCACATCAAAGAAGCGAAATGGTAGGGGAGAGGCTCTGAAAGAGGAACCCGAACAAGAACAGAGGTGGTGGGAGGAGGGGAGGGGGCGTGGACATGGTGCGAGGCGAGCTTAATTTGCACTGATTGTATATCTGGTTGAACACATATGCGTGCATTCCTTACTCACTCAAAAATAAACGCATAAAAATACACACCAAAGTAAAATAGAGAGATGGGGGGGAGTCAAGGATAATTTATTTTTTCCCCTAATAAAATGTTCCTTAAAAACCTAAGAAAAGAAAAATAGGACTGAGGGGGTAGATGGAGCTGGCAGAGAAAACTAGAAACAAGCGCACATGGTCCCGGCCAAGCCCACCGCTTTCCCATCCTCTCTCCCTCACATCTGCCGTGAGCACCCACAGGGAGTCTGGCGGCGAGCCCAGAACACCTTCTGACTCTCCTCCTCCACCCTGTGCAAGGCGCTCAGTCATTTGCTGCGTCCTGCCTGGCTCTCGGGTTGCCCACCAAACCCTCAGGCAGCATCTACCATGCCAATGCTAATCACACAACAAGGCAGCTCACCGTCCCCCTTCCCTGCCCAGCTGAGGAGGGCCGAGCTCTGTTTCCTCCCTTCAGTCTGACGGCCGTGGCTGGCAGTGGTCACACTCTCCAAACTGAAGACTAGGTCATTAAAAGTCACATGACTCCCAACAGCACTCTGTGAAGCTGACTTGATGCCCTGAGCTGCTGGGTAGAGGGTCCAGCTACTCTGTGCCTGCCATGCTCCGAGGACCCAAACCAGCCCTTGGGGATAACTACAAAAAGTCCTGTGCTCCATCCAGTTCCATGTACACACACACACACACACACACACACACACACACACACACACACACACACACACACACACACCTGACTGCAACCAACTGAGAATCTGAGCCAGAACTACCACCCACTCCTTCCCAACGTATGAACCTTCAGGATGCATTTGAAAGAGAGAAACCAAATTCTGTCCCCACTATGAATCAGGATGACTTGTTACACAGCACTGGATAACACCACTTGCCCCTCAGCAGCAAAACCCCAAATACTTGGGTCTTCTCTTACTCCCTTCCCTTACTATTTCCTATCGGTTTAAAGATCTTGAACCTGACTAACTCCCCCCCCCCCCCGCCGCCGAGTCACCAACTCCAGACACTTGGTTAAATAAATTCACATGTCTGTCTAGCCTGCCCACATCTCCAGATAGTCTCATTGTCTCAGCTTCCCCCAGCTCTTCCTGGCCTACAAGGGGCCTGTTCTCCTTTCCTAATCTGACTCTCACTGGGAGAGCCGTCCCTAAATTCTGTTTATTCTCCACACCTGCAGCCCTGGGCTTCCCTCTCCCTCCCACTGCGTGGCTTGTCCACTTCTGCAGGCCTCTGCACCTGGGGCTGCATCGCCGCCTTCCAGAAATCACCCTTTCCAGCTATGCACAGGGGGGGAGGGGTTACTTCCCACCCACATCGTTTCAGAAAAGACTTAAGGCCGCAGTTCAAGAGTAAGTATTCTCCTCCTCCAACATAATTCTAATGACCACATGGGGGGGGCATTAAAATACAGCCCTGTCACTGCCAAGAGTTCAATAAACACGTGGCCATGGGGTCTCTGGCCTGCATCTGCGATGGACGGTGAACTCAAAGCCTTGCAGAGCCCTGCCCCTGGAGGGTCGAGTCCACTCTGTGCCCAGCTGATGCCCACTTACATGTCAAGGCCCGTTTGTCTTCTCTGCTAGGAACGTAAGCAGGAAGGCCTCCCCTCCGTATTTCCTGCGCTCACACACACCACGGGGCAACTCATCTCCACACCCACAGAGCTTGAGCCGAGCTCTCCTCTGCGTCCCTCTGGCCCCAGGCGGCAATAAAGAAGTCAATAAAGACTTCTGAGATGAATTGCCCAGTAAGAGCCTCTCCAAAGAAAAGTTTTCCCTCACCATGAAGCTTCTCTGAAGGCCTCCCTGAGCTTCTTGTCAAACAAAACTGGGGTCCCAAAGCCCCTTCCACAACCACCTTCCCTGGGAAGAATCACTCCACCCTCTCCAGCTTCCTTCTCGGTCAAAGGTACTTCGCAGGCATCTAACTCGACCACGCAACAGAGCTTCCCCCAAAGGCCCCCTTTCCCCTTCCAGGACCCTGAGGCACAGTAAGTGTGCAGGCTGGAGACTACTCCTACGCTCCGGCCTGCATCTGTATGCAGTCATTATGTCTGAAGAAACGATGCTAAGAAGCATGGAGACTACCTGAACTTCCAGTGTCTAGGATGAAGTATTATTGCACGGAAGAAAGCTCCAAAGACACAATCGAAGCAACAGTGAACAGATAAATGGCTGAACGAATGGTTCTCTTGTCCTGAAAAGGATGGGCTGCCTGGCCCCTCGGCATCTGGCATCGTGGCCCCCTGAGCTGCATGACATCACTCAAGTCACCGGCGAGCCCATGAGGTGCTGGGAACCCCGTCTTCTGCCTGACTGCACAGCACCCTCCTCCGCCCAACCCTGGATCTCACCACTCCTGCCTTCCCCAGTCCCAAAGCACGTCTCCACGCCAGGGTCTGGGCCATATCCAGGGATATTAATCTTCCAGGCATCAAAACAAATTGTGACAAATGGTTCTGCAGATCTACTGGGCCATGAGACCGAGCAGATGGGACCACCAGTCACGCCATTAGCTAAATTCCACCCGAGGCCGTTTCAAATGAGGGCATTTTATCTAGGAAACTAATAAAAAGCATCGTTTAGGGGCAGGGGGTGCGTTTGTTCGAAAGTTTGCCAGTAGATTCTGTTACAGATCTACTTGACCCTGGCCGCCCTCAGGATTCTAGATTCCAGATGTCCCAATCATGAGGAGAAGGTGGATCCCTGGAGGTCCACAGGTGTGACCACCACTGAAGTTTGACTTCTGACTCCTTGGGTACATCCTGAGGAAGGTTCGAGTCTCCGCTGAAGACAGCCCAGGTGGGAAGCTCCGTCAGGGGCAGAGAGGGGCATATAGTTCAGGGGTGGGAAGCTTGCTTGGCATATGTAAGGCCTAGATTTGAGGTAGGGAGAAGAAGAGAGAGGAGAGGGGAAAGAGGAGAAGGGAGAAGAGGAAAAGAGGGGAGATGGGAGGAAAAGGGGGAGGGGAGGAAAAAGGAAAATTATGGGAGGAGGGAGGGAAAGAGGAGGAAAAAAGAAAACCCTTTGTCTTTGAGCTGCAATTGGGCTCTGGGGTCTTGGATGTGCGACAAGCCAATCTCACTTAGCTGACCAGTGGGCAGTAGCTAAGCACACACCAGAACGAGACACTTGGCACTGGCATCAAGGCGCCTCAGAGAAGCATGGAGACAGTCTGCTGTCTGGGGTTAGTGCTGCTCCCCACTTCTTACAAACAGGCTCCAGTCTGCCGCTGTCCCTGTGTGTCGGACGGAACCACATGCTGCTTCTCTTCTGCTCCGACCAGGGCAGACCGCTGTCTCCCAGGGTAATAAGACAGCTTTGTTTGGTGGCCACGCCACATGGCGGATGAAGCCAACTAAAAGCCCCGCCACCCATGCCATCGCCCCCGCTACAGCGTGCAGCAGGATTCAGGGCTCGACACACCCGGAGCATCAGCCTTTCTCACTACTTGAGCCCGCATATCAGCTGTCCCTTCATGCTTTAGGATCTTACAGATGAGGGCTGGTAGCAAAGCTGCTAAGAGCGCAGCCGCCTGGCATGGCAAGTTTGCCAGTTAAGTTTCAGCTGTCACTCCTCTGGGCACGTCTATGAGGAATTACCTAGTTAAGTCAGGCCTCTGGCCAAGGCTGTGGGAGGCAGTCTTAACTGCATAACTGATGGGGGAAGACCCAGCTTAGAGTGGGTGGAGCTGATCGGTCCCACGGGGTAGGCGCCTTCACTAAGGAGATGTTGCGGCCAGTTCCCTTGGCAACTGCTGGTCCCTAACTCTCCTGCCGGGATGCTACTGTATCCTAGAATTGTAAGCATGAGGAAAAATTCCTTGTTTCCTTAGGCTGCTTGGGTCAGGGTTTTTTGTTTCTGTCTTTTAATTCCGGAGAGAGGGAGACGAGGAAAGGGAAGATAGAGAGGAGGACGGAAGGGACAGGGAGGCAGGAAACATGCATGTCACAAATCAAGGGCCAAGTGTTTATTAAAACAACAATATGAAACTGAAACAGAGAATGGCAGAAGGGAAGCTGGGTGCTGCTGTGAAACTCAGAACAGTGAGGCTCCAGGTTCAATCCTCAAGTCAGGAAGAAGAGAAAAATCACAGCTGACTTGGCATGACTCGGGAGTGCGTAACCTTCTACCTTTGTCAAACTTCCCAGGAAATTCAGGCAAGTCAAGGCAGAACCCCTCAACCTTTCAATATCAAGATACTGAGGGTGAAAACATTCTCTGCTAGCATACGCGGGCTCCCTCATCCTGCCGGCAAGGATATCAGAGGATGGTCTGTTTCTCTCTCGCTGGCATCCGCAGCAGCTATGTTCAACGAATATGCCTACTTGAGCCCCAAACCTAAGCTACTCCATGAATAATTTAAAAGGAGAACTCAAGCTGTAAGTGCAAGTACCTAAGGCCAAACACCCAGGTGCTGAGACAACACAATCTCTTAAGTCTTGGAGTTCTAGATGGGCCTGGACAATGAAATCCTAGTAAGCGAATGAATGAATGAAGTGAATGAGTGAGTGAGTGAATGAGTGAGTGTGAGTAAATGAGTGAGTGTGTGAGTGAATGAGTGTGAATAAATGAATGAGTGAATGAATGAACAAATGAACGAATGAATGAGGGAAAGATGACAGGTGAGCAAGGGTCACAAAGGAACCCACTACCAGAGGAGGATCCTGAGCTGTTACTATCAGCTGCAGAAGTTGGTTCCAGAGACCCAGTACCTCTGCCCATGCTTCACACATGTGACAACTCTTCATCTCCACCACAGCTACCAGAGGCAGACAACACTCTCAGCATCCAGTGGCAGGTGAGCCAGCTGGGGGGTGCTGTACCTGCCCTGCATCACACATAGCATCTGCACCCCCTGAACTGGGAAAGCCCAGCAAGGGAGACAAGCCTGGGATGAAGGACAGAAGCTGGCAAGGCACGTGTGTCAGGTGCTGTGGGAGGGTAGGTCGCCTGGGAGACACCTTGACAAGTGTCTAGAGCGAGCAGGTGAAAGTGGCAAGCAGCTCAGGGGTGGGAAAGGGGGCCACAGGATTCCATTCTACCCGAGCTGTCAGGGCACTTGTGCGGCCAGAGGACAAAAGTGAAGACCCTTGGAGAGGAGTGTGGCGTCTGCTGGAAGGAGCGGGGATCAGCAGCTGTGAGAGAAGAGGGAGGGGCCGGGTCAAGGGGCAGACAAGCAGGGAACAGGACCGAGGTTTAGACTTGCTAAAGACCCCACCCCCATCCCCACCCCCAAACATCTATGTCCTCTCCTCATCCACCTCAATTCTGCTGCTCTTTTGCAAGATCAGCTCAGCTACCGTCTCCTCTACACCCATCAGCCCTGCTTCTGCACAAACTACAGGTGTGGGAACAGGTGCAAGCCAACTGCAGGTGGCAGAAGGGAAGCCGCATCTCTGCACAGAGGCAAGGAGCATTTTCCTGCCCAGCCCTCTCTGTTCCAGAAGGAGAATGAGTATGGTGGTATCGCTTCCTCCAAGTTGATGCTAATACCTAGAGCAGAGGCTCTTTGCTTTCTCAATAGTGATTACTGTAAGCATCTAGGAAATACTTAGGAACTCATTACCTTATGGAGGATCGTGAGCTGTTATCAGTACAGGATGAAGACGGTGCACATTTCTTCAGCATCAAACAACTTGTAGCTGGTGACAAGTAGGTCACCCTACCCGCTGTGGCCATCTCAAGCATTGAAGATGAGGGATGATTAGTCAACTTGTAACCTTTAATTAATATATCCTCTCTCTTCCTGTCTTCCCCCACCCCCCTCTCGTTGATCTTGGACACTCTCCTCATCCTGCTGAACAACTGGGACCACAGACAGGCATCACTATGCTTGGGTTCATTTTCACTTGCTTTGTTTCTCACTTTTTTTTTTACTTCATTTGAGAAAGAGCACACAGTTGTGGCAGTCAGAGACGACTTCTGGAGGTCACTTTTCTCCTTCCACCATGTTTGCTCCAGGGATAAAGTCGGGTCCCCACGTTTGTGTGCAGACCCTTTACCTGTTTCAAGCAGTTTTCAAGCAAAACTCTGTACTGTTTATGGTTATATCCATGAGTAGTAAAAGCACAAATGCGTCTGAGTGGTCAATGCTGAACTGACATGTTTGACAAGCTGTCATTTGTGAAATGAGGGTGACAGGCGCAGAAGGGACGCTCAATCCCCAGAGTCCACATGGACCGCCTTCTGAAAGTTGTCCTCTGGCCTCTACACCTGCGTACCTGCTCTCAGAAATAAATAAAGGTATTTTTAAACCTATTTAAAATGCCATCACTCTGCATATAACACGTGTGTGTGTGTGTGTGTGTGTGTGTGTGTGTGTGTGTGCGTGTGTATCAGAGGGCACTGTGTGTCCCTGTGAGGACCAAGGGTGACTTCTACCTCCTCCTTGCTTCCCTCTAGGATTTTCCAGCTTCACCACCAGGGCCAGAAGTAGCGGCTGACGCCGTTTCCACCTGGTGTTTTAACGTGAGCTCCTTCCGCTTGCAAGGCAGAGTCTTAACCCCTGAGCCATCTCTCCAGCCCAGCATCTTTCCTTTTTGACTTAACAATATGTTTTTAGAACAATCCTCATTGGCATGTCCCCTCAGTGCAGATATTTCAACTGCTGGATGGCAGAGCCCGGGATGTATTCATCAGTGCATCCATCTCCTGCTGGCAGTTTTTTTTAACTTTATTTTATTTACTTACTGTGTGTCTGTCTGTCTGTCTCAGAAGGCACTGTGTGTCCCTATGGGAGAACAAAGTGACTTCAGGAATCATCCTGGATTGCTTCTTCTACCTTTTTACTTCACTCTAGTATTTTCCAGGCTCCACCCACCAAGGCAGGAAGTGCAGGCTGCCACTGTTTCCGCCTGGCATTTTTATGTGGGACCTGACAACTGAATTCAGGACCTTCTGCTTGTGAGACAGAATCTTAACCCCTGAGCCATCTCTCTAGCCCCTTGCTGATGAACTTTTCAGTGACTCCCCACTTTTCACTGCAATAACTGGTCTAGCAGAACGTCATCCATGGGACCCTTGGCCCACACTAGTGCACTCACATCGCTTAGCAATACTCTGAGATTAGAGTTCAAGTGATGCCTTTGCTTTGTTTGACATTTCCACCGACCTAAGGGGCATGAGATGTGCCTTCTTACTAGTCTGGAGATGAATCTTTAAATAGGAAAATAAATAAAGGCAGCTTAACCAACTGGCAACAAGTGGGAATGCACTAGCATCCCCTGTGTATTCTTCGAAATTCTGCAGGAGGTGGGGAGTGAGAGAGGAGCAGGTAAAACAAGGGAGCTGAACCAGATGATGGGCGTGTGACGGTTCATTATCTTTTTCCCTCCCCTTCCCCACACATCTGACATTTTTCACGGTAAAAGGTTAAAAGAAAGAAACACTGCAAAGCATCTAGAAAGGGAGCTGACTCAGCCGAAAAGGCGCTTGTCCTGCAAGCATAAGGATTGGGATTCAGGTCCCCATGACCGATCCATATAAAAGTCAGGCAGGTGTGATAGCTGCCTATCATCCGGCAGCCAAAGACAGGGGATCCCCGGCTGGCTAGGTAGCCCAGCCAACTGAGCTCTGGGATCAGTTGAGAGACTCCACCTTAACAGTAAAAGTGGAGAGCAAGACAGCCCGTGTCAGCTTTGAGGTGCATGCATGCATGTGTACCCACTGGTGCACACGTCCCTACACACACACACACACACACACACACACACACGGTTGAAATCAATGGTCATCGGCCAGCATCCTGACCTCAGGGGCCTGAGCGCGGGAGGGAAGCGCTCTCCCGCAGCATCATCCATCATCACTCCGCACAGGACCTTGGGAGCTCAGATGGCAGATGGCAGCAGCCCTCAGGGCCACCTGCCAGCGAGGCCTGGGCAAAACTGCTCAGGGAGGTCATGGGAGCGCCTCGGCCCGGCGCTGCCCTGCGAGCATCTTCCCACCTGGAAGCCGTCTGCCCGAAGCAGGCTGCCCTCCTACCCCAGCTCCACCCTGAAGCAGTGACTCATTAACCACGGGGATGTCCCAGAAGCAAGACCCTGTAAGCTCATCTGTGCTCATGCTTCCCACCAAACAGCACGGCGGGGACAGAAGAGGCTCCTCCGTGGAAAGCCGCGTGTCACCATCAGGACTTGTCCTCATCTACAGAAAAAGAAATGGAAGTCAACCGCTGCAAGGTTCCAGGGCTAGCTCCTGTCTGGAAAGGGGTTTGGGAACCCATAGATCCACCCAAAGGCCCTTCCTTTGGGCTACAGTCATGGCTACTTTTCCATCCACACCTCCAGATCACTGAGGAATCCCATGCGGGAGGGTCACCCCGACTCGCTGTCCTGACGGCCCTCCTGTCCTGTGCTGCCAGCCACTCCCCGGCAGCTCTGTCTCCTCGCTCTGCACTACTGTCGCTATAAGGACCCAGCAGGATGTTTCCAAGCCCAAGCAGGCTACGCGCAAGGGGCCAGTCTGCAGTTGCTGAAAGGCACGTGTGGGTCCTCCTGGGAAGGCAGGGGAGACTGGCAGGATAAAGGAAGGAGTGGCAGGTGGCATCCCGGGAACTAGCTGTGCCTCCCCCAGCCAAGCACACTCTCAGGGACATGGCCACCTTCAAGTCTCATGTTGGCAGAGAGGTTAAATGACCTCTGGGGCCAACAGACCCTCTAACCCCTGTGAGATGGAAAGCAGCTTCTACTCCAAGGTGAGGAAGGTAATGTTCGGGTCGGGTGAATAATTCACAGTCATTAAAGCTAACAGGAATCAGGAGAGGCCAGGAACAAGATGCCCCAATTCCAAGGACAAGTAGGTGAGTTCCCCAACCTATGTCTACCCTCCCCAACAGGCACTGGTTTGGCGGGGCTGCTTTCAGACTTGTGGCTGCAGAACCAACTTCTGAGGTCAGCACTTTGGCTGAGGCAACAGTTCTTTACAAAACAGGACACAGGGGCTGGGGAGATGGCTCAGGGTTAAAGCTTTTGTCTTGCAAGCAAAAAGACTTTAGTTCAGAGCCCCAAGTCCCACATGAAAATACCAGGAATGAATAGCACCAACCTGCACTTCTGGCCCTGGAAGGTGGAGCCTGGGAAGGCCCAGGAGGCAGAGCAACCAGGATGGTTCTCATGTCACCCTTGGGCCCCCACAGGTACACGCACTCAACTGCCTTCCTGTATACACACCTGCACACATGTGTACACCCATCACATGCAAAACTATACATACACACACAACACACACACATGCAAAAAAGAAAAGACAACTCATGCTTTCCTTTAAAGGGAGGGCCCCCAGACCAAAGAACCCCTAATTATGAGTCACCACACAAAGAAAAAAGTAAACTCAACCACATGTTCCTGCTCCTTTTCAGACTCCACGCGGAGCAGAACTGTAACCTGAGAGCGCCCCTGTCTGGTTTTGGCTCTTTCAAAACACCAGGGACCTAACAGGAAAGCAATGCAGGAAGCAGCAGTCTGGCCATGGGTCAAAAGGAACCCCAAGCAGGGAGCACCAGGCCCCAGGTGGGCTCTGACTCAGGACGCACGCCAGCAGACCCTCCCCCCATGCGCACTGCAGCCGTGCTGAGGCTGTGGTGGCGAGGACGCGAGAGATCTGGGGTCTGTCACTCTAGATCTGGCCAGCAGCCAGCATCGCAGCAGCAGTGAAAGCTGAGGAAAGGAGTCACACGAGTACGGGTCGTTCTAGTGTCCACGCGCTATGAGTGGGTCCCTGTGATAGTATTGGGTATGCTGTCTTTTAAATATACCTATTTTGCTTACTTTGAGAGAGGGAAAGATGAAGAGGGAAAGAGAACATGGGCGTATGCATGCCACAGCGCACGTGCGGAGGTCAGCGCTGACAACTTTCTGAAGTCGGCTCTGTCCTTCCACCATGTGGGCCCCAGAGATCAAACCCTGATCACCAGGCTTGCACACAGGCTTGAGCACTAGGCCCAGAAGATCAAGTCTTTGTACACACATGCACAGGTGTGTGTGTGTGGATGTGTATGCTTTTGTATGTATGTCTATAAGTGGGCACTTTGTGTGTGGCTATGAATGTGAAAGAGTAACACTGGGAATCACCCTGAATTGATTACTTTGTTCTGGGGTTTCCCAGGTTCAATGTTCCAGGGACAGAATTGAAGACATCTATATCCTCTGGGCATTTTTACATGGGATCTGGGAATACAAACTCAGGTCTTTTTGCTTGCGGGCCAAAAGCATGTGCATGCATGCACGTATGGATGGACATGAAGACGGACGGACACACGCGCGCACACACACACACACACACACACACACACACACACACACACACGGAACCCAGCACCATCAACTGACTCCCAAAGGTCACACACTCCCCATGTTAAAGGGCAAGCCTCAGGACACACTAACACTCATCAGCTAGCAGCACTAATGCAATGAGTCTCCTCCATGCAGGACAGGTGAAAGAGTGCAATGATGTGGCTGCTTTACAAGATGGTCCGGAGCACCTTATAAAGTTAAACACAGACATCCTGATAGACCCTGCGGTCCCATAGCAACCTTATTCCAATAGCCATGAATTGGAAAAAACAAACAAATAATGTCCAGCTGCTGTGGAACAGAAAATACATGGCATTTCCTAACCGTGGATCACTACAATAAACAGGAACGAACTAGCCCCACAACGACATGAAGGAATCTCAGAAAGACCACACTAAGTGAGAAAAACCAGAACTAAAAGACAGCATTGCATGATTCCATGTATGGCAAAGTGGGCAAAATCCTGCAGGGACAGGATTCCGATCTGCCGTTGCCAGGGACCTGGCTGCTGGGGTGGGAGTAACTACAAGGAGGTCCAAGGGACAGTTTGGGCGAGATGAGAGTTCCAAGTCAGATCACGATGGTCATTGTGTGAGTGTTCGCACTTGACAACTCGCAGAGAACAAACTATTCATGTAACACAGGTGAAATTTGTTGTATGCAAATTATACCATATACCATACCATATGATAACTGGATTAAAAAAATATTAGGTTCTTTTTCATTAGCCAGAGCTCAATGACATAGATGGAAAGCTGAGGACCCGTGCTGGTTATGAACTGAAGAAATCACATGACCTTGCTGGGCCTCAGTCATGACCCCCACCCCCATCTCATGGACAGGTAAGGAAATGGAAAAATCAAAGAGCTGCACAGGGCCTGAAGCAATGTGGGAGTTCCAGAAACTTCCACCTCTGCTTGCTTCCGTTCCTCAGTGTTAAGTCACCGGGGTGAACTATAAACCTTCCAGCCATCTGGGTCAAGGCCAAGCTAGAGGACTCGGTAAACTGAAACAATAAGAAGCACAAGAGACAAGGGGCTGAGCACAGCCAGGTCTGAAGAGCAACCTGGGTGGGACAGCTGCAGATCAATGGAGGCCAGGGAGAAGTCACAGGTGCGGGGAAGCCATAATGAATGATGGACAGAAACCACGGACACGGAGAAGCTACGGATATGAAGTAATTAGATGCAAGAAGTCAGGAATGGGAGGAAGTCACACCTACAGGGTAGCCATCTACCCAGGCTACTGGGGGTCTAGGTTGGGGGAGGAAAATAAGGGGATCAGAAGTGGAGAACAGAGAGATTAACTCTGACTCAATACTCCTTGGGGCACGCCCTCCTACAGCCCTGGCCTCAGTCCAGCCTGTCTCCTCCCAACAGAGCGGAGCCCAGCAGGAGTCTCCTCTACGAGGCACTGTGTGTTGCCTGGGGCTCTGGTGACATGGAACAAGAGCTTCAGAAATTCTCAGTCATTTCCCACAAGCGCTTGGACAGACCAAACATTTCTTTGCCCATCCTCGGATGAAAGGTCTGGGGTCTGTGGGGGAGCCAAAAAGAGAACAGCTCTAAAACACTTCTAGACGCTTGAAAAGGGAGAAAGTTCAGGATGCTACTTTTCCAGTATGTCTAATTTTATTTCAAAAGTTCTTTTTTAGCACAACTTACCCATCTAAGACAAGGTGAATTCTTGGCTCCCACACAGTGAAAAGAGAAAATTCCAATTCACTGGATCGGGCAGAAGGGAGTCTTGCAGAGTATTCCCGGTGACCGAAACAGCCAGAGGCATAAGAGAGTGAGTTGTCAGCCGTGACAAATGCAAGGAGGACTAAGTCGGCTGAGAAATGAAACGCAGCTAAGGGAACAGGCCCAAGGGAACAGGCCTCGGGCCACTGCCACCAGCCAGGACAGCCTGCTGGCTGACCAGCATGTTTCCGCCCATTACCTGCTGTCTGCGTCCCAAGCTGACGCTCCCTAGACCCTCCCCGCCCAGTTGATAAATCGCACTTTCTCCAGGTCAGCTCTCACTGAGTGCTTTGCCACTTCTAGGACTCAAAGGACTAATACTGGTTCCTCCCTCAGACAAGGCAGGGGGTGCTAGATGATGTCAGTACTGCTCTTATCGTAAGAGAGAAAGTCAAACAAAGGAAATCTAACCAGCAAGCTGGAGAGCAGTATGACTGACAGCAACCTGGGCAGACAGAGAAAGGTAGAAATAAAATGATCGGACGGGGCTGGGAGAAGGCTCAGTGTGTACAGCCTTTCCCTCGCAAGCAAAAGGACCCGACTTCAGATACCCAGATCCCACATAAAAAAAAATTCCAAGTGAGGGCTGGAGAGGTGGCTCAGAGGTTAGGCCTCTGCCTTGCAGGCGGAAGGTCCTGAGTTCAGATCCTAGACCCCACATATAGACGCTGGGCAGAAGCGGGGGCGGCCTGCGTTTCTGGTCCTGATAGGGCGGAGCCTGTGAATCCCGGGGCAGAGTGAACAAGGAGGAGGTGGAGGCGGTCCATGGTGCTTCCCGAATTCGCCTGTGGTTCTACACACACACACACACACACACACACACACAATTGAATAAATAAAAAAAAATGCCAAGTAGATATATGACAGCTGCCTGTAATTCTGGCCCTGAAAGGTGGAGCCTAAGAAATCCCAGAGCAAAGCAATAAGGAGGCATAGCAATTCAGGATGATTTCCGATGTCACCCTTGGACCTCCAAAGTCACACTCCCTCAAGTGACCTCTTACACACATATACAACCATTCACATACAAAGCACAAATGAGTAGATGCATGCACGTGCATGCACACACATACACACACATGCATGCATACATGAAAAAAAATCAGATGTTGAGGGGTCATTTAACGGGGATAGTGGTGCGAAGTTAAGCTAATGCTGAAGGGCAAAGGAGACTGGGGCTGTAATGCCCGAACATTTAGTTCAGGGAACAACCTCAAAGTTGACAACATTCAAGGCTGATCAACTCTCAACAGGAGATTCAGACTTCTGGAGTCCAGTTACAATGACTTCGTTGGAGACTAAAACAAAAATATCAAGGAATCTCCAGGGAGTTGACAATGTGGTCCAAAGATCACGCCTTTATGGATTGGGACTCTGTACTGTGGCATAAATCCAACCTGGAAATAGCCATACCATGACAAAGGTAATCCTGTAGCCAGTCAGCTGATTAGGGTGCAACTCTGGCTCATGCAGATGACAGTCACCGCTGGCCAGAGGAGAGCTATGCATACACCCTGTGCCAAGTGCTTTCCTTTACAGCATCAATTCCCACCAAACGAGCATCACCTCATGTTGTAGACAAGGGAAAGAATTCTTAGAAGGGCTGAGGGGATAACTCGGGTTCATGCGGAAGAATCTGAGTTTGGATCTCCAGATCCCACATAAAAATACCAGGTGGATATGGTGGCACCTATAATTCAAGCCCTGGAAAACGGGAACTAGGGAAACCCCAGAGCACAGCAATAAGGAAGAACAATCCAAGGTGATTCCCAATGTCGCCCTTGGGCCTCCATGGGCACACGCAAGTGAAAAAAAAAAAATAAGAGTTAAATATAACTTGCCCAAATTCATTCTGCTGGCTCAGTAACCAGTGTTTACTGAAATTAGCTGAGTGGCCAGAGGACAAACAACCAGTAAGACGGACGGACAAATGAAAGGCAGGGCTGGCAGATGGTTCCAGTTTCATCTCTTCCGGGAATTAAACTGAGACCACCTTGGCCTGTCAGAAGGAAAGGGGACAGCAGGCTGTGAAATAAGAGTAGCTGCAGGCACTCAAAACGCCCCAAGTTAGTAGAACATGGTGGAGAAAGGACATTAGAAAGACAAACGGTGCCATCTCTGTCTTTAAATTTTCAAACTCAGAAGGAAAGGTCCCGCCCGAGTGGGCAGTGTAGTGGGCTTCCCAAGCCTGAAGAGTTTTCAGAGTCCTTCTAGCATTGAGGAGTTCAGCAGGAGGCTGGGGATCACCCACAGTGAGGGGGCGGGTGGGAGAGGGGCTCACTTCTGACTGCTTTGTTTAGAGTCAGATCAGATCCCTCTACAGACTCTCACTCGCTGCCTGACAGAAACCAGATGCCAAATGCCCCCGGCACTCACTCGTGGGCCCCTCTGCTCTTGGGAAATAATGCAAGCCAGACGGACAGAGCGACCACAGAGCCGTAACAATGTGTGCAAACTTCAGCGCCTCCTGGGCTCTGGGTTCTGGAACTTTTAAAGAAGAGACACTGCAGATCTCTTGGCAGTGGGCAAAAGACCCGAAGATGGGCTCAGCAACTCCGTTCTTAGTCTGCTTTGGAAGGTCTAGAGCTTTCTCTTGAAGCTTCACATTTAATTGGATGATTGAGACTCTCAATGTGGTCACCAGGTCCTCCACAAGACACCTGCTTTCCTGGTGACCCTTGGAGAACCAAGATTCCCTCCTCTGGAGAACCGAAGGGACTTCTGGAGCCACAATATGAACCTGCAACGCAAAGCTCAGAGAGTCGCAGAGACAGGATGAAGTTAGCAGCCAGCCCTGCCCACTCACTCCAAGTGCTGAGCAAAGTGCGAAGACTTCCCGCTGCTCGGACCCCACACGCCAGGCAGCCACACCTGCTTCACTTGGGCGTGTGCATGTCTGTCACACCGTGAACTGTGCCCTGTCACACTCGCTTCTCAATCCAAGAGTTGAGACGCTGGTTTCCTTTTTCTCACTTCAGCTCAGGCTGACTTGTGACTCCTTCTGTAGCCCAGGCTGGCCTCAAACTTCTACCTCACCCACCCCCCAAGTGTTGTCATTACAGGCATGAGCCACGGTGCTCAGCTGAACCCTGATTTTCACGGAACTCATGGTCTCCTTACCTGGATCTTTTGTCATTAACGCAAAGTCCCACCTTCCTAAACTCAGCCTCTTCTCCCGTTTCTACTGTGTGTCATTCCCACACCACCACAGCACTCCTGGAGTCGGCTTGCAGGCTCCAGCCCCCCTCAGTATGCAGATGGCCTGCCGTTCTAGTCCTTCCAAATCTCCCCAAGATGTCTAGGCTACCAACCCAGCTCTCGGCCTATGGATGACCTACTCCAGCAGCTTGAAGCTAGTCGCCTCCTTCCGTTCCAGTCGATCTTCGGTTCCTTAATCCAACTCTGAAGATCCCTGTTCATTCACCTTGCCCAAGTGCCCACAAGGCCTCGCCATACATAAACCTAGTGAGCTTCTATGCTCACACTCTGAGGCCTGTAGAATAACCTGCGGAGTGATAAAGCCGCTGCTCCTGATGGGGCCACACCCCACCTGCTTCTGCTGGTCCACTCGCGGGACTCCAGTCCTGTTTTAGGATCCAATCCCGGTGGGATCGCCACACTCCAGTCTCTTCTGCTCTTCCTGACTGACCTGAGGACTCAGCCCTGGCTCTGAGCAACACACTTTTGGATGACATTATAAATGGCGCTGTTTTACGGAAAGAACATTCCATCTCGTGCTCTCTTGAGGCAGTGTCTGATACATGTCGACGTCAACCATTAAGTAAACACCAACTCAACTGACTGAAATACAGAGGACAGAAAGCACAGGATGGGACTGCTCGGTCTTCAGGGGCTCAGTCGCCAATTCTTGCCACAGTTGTCATTTTGCCTTCCTCCTGCTGACCAGACAAGGTGGCTGCCGCATTTCCAAGCAGCTAGTGACAGGAAGGAACTTTCTCTTCTCCTACGCTTCTCTCCAAGAAAGCTGGATCTCCCAGACTCCCCTAGCAGAGTTCTCATTGGTCAATCCTGTCCCAGGCCCACATCTCAACTACACACCGCTGTGACTGGCTCAGTTTGATCAATGGTTAATCTAGAGGTAGAAGCAGGGTCACCTTTCCCGCAGTGGCGCAGTGGGCAGGTGTAGAGACGAAGCCCACGCTGGGCTGTGCCAGCAGGGAGAGGAAAGAACGCTGTTGCACTGATAATCCATTGTACAACCAGCAGGGTCCGGGTCTCAGATTTGCCTTTCCCCTCACGCACCACCCCCCATCCTGCACTTGGCACAGGAAGGACGCTCAGCAAATAGCTAACGAAATTGAACCAAACTAGAAATTATCCTGTGCGTGCGAGAAAAATACTGAGCATTATAATACAGGGGGCACAATTGGACATTTGTGCCCAGAAACTGCAAAGATAGCCATGAAATCCAAACAGATGGAGGAAAGCTCTCCGCAGAGAAGGTTTGGGCGGCCCGATCCTGGGCCCAACTCCCAGCTCTGCAGATAGGGAGCAGGACCTGGGCCAGAGAACTAGGTCCAGCTGGGCCTTCTCCCCAGTTCAACTCTTGCATCTGATGGACCAGTGGTTTCCAGTCCAGCCCATGACTCACTATACGGTAGTTCCGCATTCAAAGAAGGCATGTTAGTGCCCAGCAAGTAACTCAGAGTTCTGTGTGTATGCGTGTACCACACAGCCTTGCATTACCGTAACAGGACAGCTGAGACATCCATCCACTTGGAGGGGGAAAGCTTTGAAGGCTCGTGATTTCAGATGTATCAGTCCCGCTGCTTTTAGGTGTGTGGCAAGCAGAATGCTCACAGCAGGGAACAAAGCTAGAGCCATGGGGCTCACCTCATAGGGACCAAGAAATAAAGAGATAAAACAGGAAGTAGCCACTTCAAGAGCATGCCCCCAAAGACCTAACTTCCTCCTACTAAGGCACACCTCTTTTAAAAAAAAAAAAAATTACTTACTTGAGAGGGGGAGCAGAGAGAGACAAACATCCAGAGTACAGACATGCCATGGGTCACTGATAGAGGTCAGAAGACAACTTCCAGAAGTCAGTTCTCTCCTTCCATCACATGCGCTTTCAGGGATTGAACTCGGTTCGTCAGGGTTGGGAGAGGCACCTTACCCACTCAGCCGCCCCACAAAGCGCACTTCTTAAAGGTCCCAATAACACCACAAGACCAGCTTTAAATCACATGAACCTTCAGTGACATTCAAGACCCAAACCATAGCTCTGTGGCCACACACCAATCTGTGAAATGGATGTGAAATGCACAAAGGCTGGTCTGCAAACCTGAGAGAGAGAGAGAGAGAGAGAGAGAGAGAGAGAGAGAGAACGTGCTTTCGACTGCAGCAATCCTCTTTTCCCTCCTTCCCTTAGGGCCCATCAGTTCCACCAGCCCCTGCCCCTGCGTCCTGCTCAGACTTCCAGCACACTCCCCCGGGCTTTCTCCAGCTACCCACACACAGCACTGCAGACCCACATGCACACATCTCCACCTGGAGCAGGAAAGAGTCCTGAACACGGGACACAGGGCTCCTTCCTATTGATCCCCCCCTCCCCAGTATCAGAAGACCATAAATGCTTCCTCTCTGAAGCGTGGAGATTCCTTTTCAAATACTATAACTGAAATTTTCTTAGCTAAAGAAAAAACATTAAATACTAAGATATTATCCAGCAGACATGTCTAACTCACAGTCCATGAGCAGCCAAGGAAATCATAAATGTGGCCCAACTCAAAATCATGAACTGACTTGGTTCTCGAGTATGAACTCTGCAAATGACAATTACATATCACGATGTCAAAAGGTTGGACAAAGCTGGATTATTAGGGCATGCACTCAACTTTCAGTACATATTAAATGAGCCACTACAAAGTTGAACCCCATGTCACTGCTAATATTTGGCCCTTTTTGTCGCGTGAAAGGCGGCAATGTCATGCAGTTGTCATGACCCTTAGCCAAGCAACAGCTAAGGGGAATCTTAAGACATCAAAATAAGTAATATGAACATAGTCTTTGAACTGGTGAGGCCTGCCATCAGTGTACTAAACCATCAAATACAGAAGTAACACACAGAGGCCAGCAAGTGGGCTCAGTGGGTACAGGTCCCCAAAACCCACATAAAGGTAGAAAGAGAAGCTGCCTTAAAAACTTGTCTTCCCATCCCCATACGTGTGCACGCGTGCACGCACACACACACGCACCATGTATACCAAAAATAATAATTATTAAAGAAAACTAACACACAGGTTAACTTCACTGCCATCAATGCATATGAACACGAATCTGCTTGCTGCTTGACTTCACTGCTAGCCATAGGCACATCCTTGTGGACAGTTTACTACACAAGGCTATGATGTATATGCTAGCAAAGACAGCTGTGTCTCATCCACACACATACTGCCCAACACATAGTAGAACACATTACACATGCTTCCTGCCATGGCAGATGAAGGTAGGTGCTGTTAGAAGCATCTGGAAGAAAAAGCTAACCAAGGGGCAGGGATATCATTAAAATGGACTCTCCACATTACTACAATCTACAGGTCTTTGCACAGCATATATAACTACCCACATCCAAGGGTTTCACCCAAGGACAATTTAAAATACTTAAGAGAATAAACGGGTTTCTAGCATCATCTAGCATTTCAGAAACTCTATTTACATCAACAATCGGCCTACTAATTGCAAATCATTCTTACTTCGCTCCTGAAGCGGGATTCCCCTAAGGATCTTTATTAGGCGCTCGATTAGCCTAGCTTGAGTTACAATATTTGCTTACAAATAATAACACTGAAGTTCTTGAAAAATATTTGGTAACTGGGTCTTGCACTAATTTGAACTAATCTTCCTCATTAGTCTACACTGTTAGACTTTTATTATCCTACTAAGGAAAAGCAGCGAAGATCGTACTCTGAGCCTCAGCCACCAAAGTCTCTGGGAGGAAACCTTTGATAGCTGAAACCTGAGCCGACATGAGGCAGGTAGGAAACAGAAAATCGATTCTTAGTGATTTGAAAACTCTGCCGCCATGCCACCCAGAGCGTACAGACTCAGCTGATCTCGGAAGCTAAGCAGGGTCGGGCCTGGTTGTTTACTTGGATGGGAGACAACTTGAGCAAGTGTAATCCAATTTAGACCAACACACTGCACACTGTGAAGACATTCGCACTGTAAACACCTCACAGGAAAATGCTGGCTCCTCCTCCCTTGATCTTGTGATTAACCCTATCTAGTTGTGAGCCCCAGGCCTCTGATCTATTTCTCGGCATCTCCCTGGGAGTCTGCCCTGACTGACTCTGCTGCAGAGTCCACGCTGCACCCAGGCTTCTTGCTGTACTCAGTACCAGCGCGGAGATTTACTAGCACGCTGGTCACATGCACAGGAGCATCTTGAACTCTCTTGACATGGCAAATGAGCAGCAGAGCAGGCTTTGTCCCCACGCCAACAGCAAACAAAAACCTGCCGCGGTCAGCAGGACTGTCTCAAGGATGCCAGGCCCCAACCATCCGCAGAGCTCACACAAATCTCCTGTATGCAGACAGGATGCTCATCACTAGGGGGGGGGACAGTGGATTATGCTCTGAATGTCTTAAAAGATTAGTTACTAAAAATCCTCTCCATGACTTCAGTCCTCCCTGCTACAGATCACAGAGTAAAAGCCTCCTTGATTAAAGCTCAATGCCTGCACATTTGCAGAAGGGAAAATAAGCAGGAGACGACAAGTGTCGGATTCTTGATGTGCCCAGTACCAGCGCTGCTGAACAGTGAAGATGGGGAGGGACTTACAGCCACTGGATCTCCACCGCCAAGGCTCTCAAATTCACTTGCTTTCCCCTCCCCCACGCCCCAAAAATGAGAGTCTACCCTTATCCCCAAATGAGACTTTGCTCTCCCCAAACACCAAATATGGGCAACTGCAACTCCTCTATGGTGGAGGTAAGTGGAAAAGCAGTGTTTGTATTCTGACTATTCTAAATACAAAGTCAACGTGCACCAGAGGCAGTATTAGAGGGGGTTTCCCAGGCCCCTTCCCTTCCTTGAACACACACCCAGCCACCAGACTGTTTTTTTGCCTATTTAGTATTTCACCTCTAAAGTAAGTTGCATTGAACAGGGGACCTGTAAAGGTCTTTCTAAAATAAATTCAAGTCTGGGACACATTAGCTCTGCATCTACTTTCTCCCTCCCACAAGCTCACCATTCTGGTCTCCCAGACAGTGACCACTCACCACACCGACAGAGGGACGGAGAAAGGGACAGCACGGAATGCAAGCTTTTGTTTGTTCTCTTTTGTTTTAGTTTTGGTTTTTTTATAACGCAATGCTAGTAGACAGACTGCAAACTATCTTTTATACCAAAACATGAGAAGACATTGGGACGTGTTGACAGATCATCTCTAAGCAGTGTCATAAAGGCCTAGTTTGGGGGTGCACCTGGAACAGATGCAAAATCACCCCTCTAATGAAATAACAAATGTGTGCCTCTGTGAGGCCGAATTCCCAACCAGCCAGCCATCTATCTCCAGACCATGACAGCACCGTTGCCAAACAAAACCAGTGAGGAAAACCAGAAAGGTCCCAGAGCAGTGCCGCTCATGGGGAGAAAGGGAGGCTGGCACAGGGGGCGCCAAGGCCACTTTCAGCAGAGACCATCTCTAACGGCTTGGACCCGCAGACGTGGGGGCTCCTGGAGGAGGGAGAAGCCCTCGAGGAGTCCAGTAGGGACTCAGGAAGAGTTGGCCCCAAGGAATGCAGGGTCCTGAGACTCCACTGAGCCCAACAACAGCGAGGCCCTGGGCTATGTTCCCATCAGTCTCTGCTCAAGGCTTCCAGAGGGGTCACCTGGGAAGGTGGGGTGGAAGACAGCACACGCTGGGCAAGATGAAGCATTCTCATCTGCACAGTTCAGTACGAGGGGGAAGCCTGGCGTGGCCCTAGCTCCTATCTGACGGGAATACATCGCTTCTTCTATTTCTGTTTCTCCTCCACTCAGTTTCTAGACATTCAGAGCCATGTGTGAAAATTGCTAGTTCTCAAAGGCAGCCAACACACACTGCAGCTAATATCCAGGGCTCAGGAGACTTGGGTATTTTCAAAAGAAAGAATTTTCCCTTTCTCTCTTTCGTATCTCAAACCCCCTGCCCCAAGACACGCACACGCACACACACACACACACACACACACACACACACACACACAGACACACACTGTTCCAGGTCTCTCTCCTAAGGATCCGTCAGTCAGAGCTACCCCGATGTATTAGAAACTCATAACTCTTAAAGAACTGAACACAAAACAGGAAGAAAGCCTGATAAAATGATAGCAAAGAAAAAAAAAAGACTTACCTTGGAGATAAAAAAAAATGCACTCTTTTATATCAGGGTGTTTTAATTAATACCTTCTATTTTTTTCTTAAAGATTAGAAATACTTATCAGGTGACTACTTAAAATGTTCCTCACAGGGTTAAAACGTTTAATTCCACAGCACTGGAGATAACGGAACAATGAGGGTTTATACAGTAGGCACTCAAATATTTGCTGAATGAAGGACTGCAATGTTTGGGGGGAAATCTTATCAGTAGGTTCCAACAGAAAAGAGGCGCCTCTAGGGGCAGCAGGTCAAACTCTTGATGTTTAAGAGCCTGAACTATGATGGAAGGATCTAACAAGGATCCTTCCAAAAGAGCAACTGTTTAAAAAAAGAAAATTAGTGGAAAGGCGAACCAGGTTTTGGACACCAGGATTGTAGGGAAAGTCACAGCAATGAACCTAAGTGGTAACTGGGCCTTTGGGAATGGCAAGCAGCTTCTCAGTGGACTAGCAGAAAAGTTCTCTTCTTGGGATTAAAGTCTTAAATGTGGGACTGGCTGGGCTTAAGGGCTAGACCCCTCGCTCCAAGCTAAAGGAGTCATCTGGAATTTGAGAATGTTGAAAACTCTGTTTTGTTTAGCTTTCTCCCGAACAAACAAGAACACTTGATTGAGTCAGAACAAAACCCAGTATTTATGGTCGTCTTCGTCCCGCATCCTCAATAGGCCTCATTTCCATTTAACATAATTTCAACATTATGACAAACTGGCCAGTGAAATATGAATGCGCTTAATTTGTCAAATTTATGTGTTTTCCAAAGAAAATATTGGGAATAAACGAGTCAATTATTCTTGTTAGAGGCATTAAAATGTAAGGGCGATGCTTCCATTCGGACCCTTGCTTGCCTGATTATGGCAAGATAAAATTATTCTGTTATATAGCATTGAAAGAGGTTCACTGCTCCCCAATGATTTCACAAATTACAACTTCAACGCGAGATAAAATAACCAAATCAGTTCTGATATGACTATAAAATTAAGCCTGAAAAGCAGTGAAGTAAATCACTCCGCTAACGTTGTGTTGATTCCATTTATGTCAAAAATGGTCTTTGAGCACACATGTTGATAAATGCCCCCAAAACATACATTCCATCATGAAGAATAGGGGTGACAGATGGCTCAGCAGAAAGGTACCTGTTTGAAAGTCTAGTGACTGAGTTCAATCCCTGGAAACCCATTTGGTGGAAGGACAGAACTGACTTCTGTGGCCCAGAGCATGCCTTAGTTTCGTTTCTCTGTCTCTACCTCCTTTTCTCTCTTCCTCAGATAAAATAAATAAATAAATCATAAAGAATATACTTTTCCTTTCTCTCTCTCTCTCATTAGAAGCAACATGCTAAGCAACCACTTTACTGAGCCACACCCCAAAACCCTACTTTCTGTATTACTTTGAACAATGTTCACTGCTACATCTTTCAAAAATGAATAAATACAAAATACAAGAAGGGTCGGAGAGATGGCTCAGCAGGTAAAGATACTTAACGGCCAAGTCTGATCACCTGAGTTCAATTCCCAAAACCTACGTGGGAGAAGAGCAGAACAAACTCCTGAAAGTTGTCCTCTGACCTCCACATGTGTACTGTGAAATACACACACCTATGGACACACAGACGGACACACACACACACACACACACACACACTCTCTCTCTCTCTCTCTCTAAATCAATGCAAACATAATTTTTTTAAAAATTAAAATAAAAACAGTAAGTAGGAAAATATAAGCCTTCATCTAAATTAAAACCAGTATCTCGTCATATTACTGTTCTGTAACATTCTACAGTATCTTATTAGCTGTTTTAAATTACGGCTTAATTCAAAGCAATAAAAATCCACATTTCCTATTGGAGTATCATCCCTAGAAGGTTGTAAAATCTCACCCTTTGAAAAGACTTTTGTCCTCTCTTTCTTGGCTTCCTCTTGGATTGCTATCAACTGCTTGCACAAATGTATGGAGCTTGTTGTAGTGTTTTGATTACACAATGTGTACATTCTCTAGAAGTCCTAGGAAAGCTATAAAGAGCCATCTGTACTGGGTAGCCGGAAAGGGAAGGAGTGGTCTGACCTGAAGCACAAGGTGATTGCCCAAACCGGGCTTCCCTCTCTTGGCGAGAGTACTTCCTGGCTAAGCCAATCAGCGTCACTAATGCAAGCAGCTTTACTTACCCAAGGTCCCTGAGGCCCCTAGCAACACTCGGGGTCAGGTTAGAAAGCCTCTTTGGACAGTTCAAGAACACTTGGCAATGATGTGGCCTTCCCCAGACTACAGAGGCGGGGTTAAGGATGCCAACGCTCGGGTGTGCCTAGACTTCTGCTTCTACAACCCAGGGCAGTAGCCTGGCTTGGCTTTGCACCTGAATCATGTGAATGCAAATAATTTAATTGCTATTGGACAGCTGTATAGTTAGGAATGTCCAGTCCTGTGGGAACCATGCCCACCACCCCTCCAGTCCTTACCTCACTTCCCTTGTAACTCTGGGACACTCATTAGCAACTCAGACTATAAAAGATTACAGCTCCACCCACCACTCTCTCTCCTTCCTGCTCTCCTGCCGTGAGGTTACATCATGGCCGCTCTGTCCTCTCCTAGTCAAGTACTTCTGGCGACTCTCCCTGTTCTCTCTGACCGTAAGCCACCCTCTCTGCTGTAACGCTCTCCCACCTTAAGACTATGGCTTCCTTCTTGCCTCCCTTGGACAAGCGTCTAAGAGTTTCTTATCCTCTTCTCTCATTTTCTACAAGAATCCCTGCTTTAATTTCTCTCAACATGTTCTGGTTTCAATCTTTGGCTCTGGACAAGAAGAACCCAAGGGAGTAAAACCCCGCAACGATGTTAAAGGTGAAACTGCCGCACTGGTTATTATAGAGGAAACACACTAATTACGACTAGCAGATGCTGTCTACACTGATGTGTGTTGAATGTATGTCCTGGGGCTGGGGCTGACAGCCTGCCTCTTGTCACGCCTGGGATCAGAGGTGAGGCCACGCCCTGGAGCGTGCAGATGGCATGAGAGGTCACAGCCAAGTGCATCTAGAGACAATGGGTGCGCCGGGCAAGGGCAGATTTGACACAGGAAACCAGAAGCAACTCAAGGCAAGCCTGGGCAAACTCTGGACGTGAGAGAATCATCAGAGAGGGGATTTTGCTCGTTTCCTATTTCAGTAAGAAGGTCCACCACTTGAAAGCTGGTGGAGACCCTGAGAGACCAGACACTGATTTCTCTGTGATCACAGTGCTGCTGGAACGTTATTTGGGATCATTATGAAATTATTCACTCTGGTACAGGGGGGCAGCCACCTTGCCTTCTGGGTACCCCCTCTTCAGTGACTTGGACACTTCTCCCATGGACAGCTTTCTGCCATTCCACACCTGTCTCTGGCCCCAAAACTCAGCTCATGGGCTGACCTCCTGCTCTGGCCCTTACCCACCCTGCTAAGTCTTCACAAAGTGTCCACACCACCCTCTACCCCACGGTCCCTGCCACAATGTCACGCTTCAGTACTCAAAAAAAGTCGAAATTTCCAGATTTCTCAGAAAGCCATTCCAGTTGGGCCCTTCAGCCACTCTGGCCTTTTCAGGAATGTTCTAGACAAAACCGCTCCCTTCTCTGCTCCTGCTAAACTGAAAACAAGCACATGCTAGTTTAGCATCTCTCCCCCAACAGGACACCCATCCTCTGAGAGTGCTGTCTGCCATATTGACCAGTCCATTTGCAAGTCGATGTCCCCTTTGTTGCTCTGGTGGGCTGGTTTACCAAATCCTAGTGGCCAGTGTGTTCAGCAAAGCCTCCTCCTCCTCTGCAGGTGGGGAAGGCAGTATCCACTGAAAGTAATTAAAGGGTTAGGCAGCCGCTTTGCCTGAACTCTCATTATTATATAGCCTATTATAAAGCTTTTTAGAACGCATCTGACCACTTTCTGGCCAGCCTAGAGTTAATATAATTCAATCTTTGATTTAGGATCCTACAGGGCCCAGGGCTCATCATTCTCCTCTGCCGACTATAATTACGGATGCAAAGGAAGCAAAGAATGACTTGGAGCCTAAATTCTTGACTAAATCCTTTCTCCTCGCCCTTTGGAAGATGGAGTCAGAAAATACAAACAAATTCCACTCAATCTGAGCATGCCAGTGACGAGAGAGACCCGCAGCCTAGGTCTTGGTTTGAAGTACCTTGCTTTTGCGGCTCACAATTAGTCGCTTAATAAAGGGTTGTTGGTGAGGGAATTTGGCAACATGTGATTTCCTCCAACTAGAAGCTTGATTTCGATGCAACCACTCATTTCTTTGAAAATCAGGGGGGCATTCACACGCAGGTGTCCTAAATTCTCTGAAATTGAAAAAAAATACCAACATTTTACAGGGAATAGATGCGCTCTGCTTTGAAGCAGCAAAGAGGTGTTTACTCCCTAAAGGAGCCTAAAAAATATGGATGAAGGAGTCATAAGTCTGCATGCTCGAGGTCCCCGAAGCCAGGGACCAACACAGTCCACACCTGGAGCCCTTTCCTCCAGGTACCAGGCCTCGGCTCAGTGAAAGGAATCGCTCTGGATTCTAAATCTGAATCCCAAATGCACTGTCATCTATTTGAAGCCAATGCTGCTGACCTAACACTTAAACTTGTGGCCACTGAGTCATTTCTTCTGTCCCTAAAAGATCACTCTACAGCGAACTGTTCACCCTTCCAAACCATGCCCACTTGAACTTGACCTTGGACTCTGCCAAGTCAGGAAGAGGGCAGATATAGGAGGCATGTCCTCCTGAAATGGGGGGAAAAGTCAGCGTCTTTACTTTCATTGGCTCTAAATGAAGCTTACTAATTCCTCTGATTCCAACATAGAAATGGTTCTGGTATGTGATATCTGTGATTAGTCACAGATACTGCATATTATCACATCAAATCAAATCATTTACATACACCTCAAAATACCATGGGCACTCATCACTACCCCAAAATTATTTTTTTAATGGGCTAGAGAGATTAAAAAATTTATATCTTGAGGGCTGGAGAGGTGGTTCAGGGGTTAAGCCTCTGCCTTGCAGGCGGAAAGTCCTGAGTTCGGATCCTAGACCCCATGTATAGACGCCGGGCAGAAGCAGGGGCGGCCTGCGTTTCTGGTCCTGGTAGGGCGGAGCCTGTGAATCCCAGGGCAGAGTAAACAAGGAGGAGGTGGAGGCGTCCGTGGTGATTCCCGAATTCGTCCGTGGTTGTACACACACACACACACAGTTGAATAAATAAAAAAAAAAATTCTTTTTTTAAATTATATCTTGAAAGCAAAAGGACCTGAATTCAGATCCGCAGATCTCATTTAAAAATGTCTGGCAGATGTAGCAGATATGGTAGTGACCTGCACTTCTGGCCCTGGAAGGCAGAGCCTGGGAAACCTCACAGCAAAGCAATAAGGAGGTAGAACAATTGAGGATAATTGCTGATGTCATCCTTGGGCCTCCGCAGGCACACACACTCAAGTGTCCTCTAACACACGCGCACACACACACACACACACACACACGTATGTCATCTGTTATTAGACCCAGTGTTACGAGTTGTTGATTTATGTGTTAACGAAAAGGCATGCTGCTATATCATAACGATGTTCTTTATTGAGTATTTTGATAGCTATATTTCAATACAATTTATTTTTTTAATTATGTTTATTTTATTTGAAAGAAGGTCTGCAAGAGATGGAAAGAAGACAAAGAAAAAGCGCACACACGCATGCTGCGGCACAGGTGGAGGTCAGAGGACAACTTTCATAAGCCAGTTCTCTCCTTTCCACCATGTGGGCTTCCAGGGATCGAACTCAGATCACCAAGTTCACAAGCAAGAAAAAACTTACCCACCAAGTTATCTCACCAGCCCCTGATTTGCTTTGTTCTCTTGTGTGTTTTATTCATCTATTTTTAAGTGTTATGCTTAGATGGTGTTCACAAGCTTCCCCAAACTTCCAAAAGGATCTGTGCATGAACAGAGAAGGTTAAGAACACATGTGTAGTGTACCCAAAGTCTCAGACTCCAAGCGAGGGAAAAAAAAAAAAAAAACGAAAAAACTTGAATTCAAAATTAGACTCTGTAAACTTGCAGCTCTTTCTCTCTGAGCAAAATTACTTAATCTCATTTAGTCTTGAACTTCATCACATCATGATCATGGCAGCCAAGGAAAACAACATCTGCCACAGAAGGGCTGGGTTAAGATCAGCCATAGACCACTTTCCTAAGCTTGCTCAAGATCCAGAAGATCATCCCCAGTACCCCAGCACCACAAAACAAGGCAAACAAAAGGAAGCACTTGCCTTGTGAAACCATTCACTCGTGAGGAACCTAACTGAACTCCTACTTACTGTGCACAAGACTGAGTAGTGGGTAAAAGAGATGGTTTTTAAACACTTTACACAGACAGTCATGCTGTAGAAAGTATTCTACATGCTACATGGTACAAAGCACTCTATAAACACAGTATTCACTTAGAACACCACACACGCTATGTTTAATTATATGCTGACTTAGATTGCTTCCTAGGTAACAACTGTTGGTTTATCCATGCCTTCCCAATAAGGCCTGGGTCTACTCACAGTGGGTTTTGCTTTTTAGATGAAAGAATACAGGATTTGGAACCAAATGATTCTGGCTTCAAAATCCTATCCCACCACTTACAAGCTTGTGGCTGTGGCAGAGGCCCATTTTTGTCTGCCAAAATCTGCTTAAAGCAATAGAGCTCCGAGTTTTAAACAGGACTCACACACACTTAGGATAAGGATACTGCCCAGCCTCTCTTGCAGCTACGTATGGTCACATGACCAAGTTGTAACCAATGAGCATATAAGCAAGACTTATCTACAATGTACATTTTATTTTCTGATAAATATCCTTTAATGTAGGAAATATTTCATGACCCCTTCATTAATCCTTTCTTCCTTCTTGATGCCTGGGACTACAAAGGTCACATCGGACCCCAAACTTAGGTTGAAAATAGGTACCATGCATAGTGAACAATAAGGAGTCTGGGGCACATCAAACCAGTCAGTAATCCATCTCTGGCAAGTTACTCAAGTCTCCTTGCACTGTAACATCAGGTCTATAAAAAGATGATAATATAAGGGATCTATCTTGCAGGGCTGTTTTGAAACAGAATGATAGGGCTTGCTTCACAATGAGGACTAGAGTTCAGAGAGCTGGTATTACAGTTGCTACAGTTAATCACAGTAGTCTTGCTGCAGAGGAAAATAAAGCAACGGGGTGGCAGAACCCAGCTCTGAAGCCCAGAGGTGACTCAGTGATATTTGCAGCTAAAAGATGTTAGGGCTGAGGAGATGGCTCAAGGGTAAAGCCTCTATCTCAAGAGCAAAAAAGTACTTCAGTTGGGATTCCCAGATCCCACGTAAAAAAATGCTACCCGAAACTGGCAGTGAGTGGTCTGTAATACTTGCACTGGAAGACAGAGGCTGGGAAAGCCTAGAACAACACAATAAGGAGGTAGAGCAAATCAAGACGATTCTCAAAGTCACCCTTGAGCCTCTGCAGACACAGTCATTCAAGTGCTCTCTTACACACACACACACACACACACACACGTCAAAAAAACAAGAAAAAGAACGAGAGAAGATGTTATTGACTGATCCTTAAATGTTCCTCCAAAGGTCCATGTATTTATTAAGGTTTGGGCCACAGGGTGGCAGTTTGGGAAGAGATGGCACCTTTAAGAGGCGGGGCTTAGTGAGTAGTTAGGGTCACCAAGGGCCTGTTCTTAAAAGATATATTGGAACCCTGCTCCTTCCTCTTCTTCTCTGACATTTCTTGGTAATGTGGTAAGTGGTCTTGGTTTCCCCCCCCACGCCCTTCAGTTATATTGTGCAAAGCAACAAAGTCCATCCATGGTAAATAAACTGGAACCTCCAAAACTATTGAGTCAAAATGAACCTTCTAATTAATTATGTCAGGCGTTTTGTGATAACAATGAAAAGCTGGCTAAAACAAAAGGCATCCTAGCCAGTCAAGGCCTCCTGACAAGAATTCCTTTCTCCAGCACTCATGAGATGGTCTTAGGAAGCAACGTACCACTTCAGGAGCAGGTTTGGGACAGTGGAGTTCTTTGCATCCCCCAATCAATCCCCTCCCACAGAGTCCTCGCCTGAATGTCTCAACCCCTGCACTTCTCTCCTCTGCCTCTTCCTTCCCTTCTGCCTTTGATCAGCAAGGCCCTGCCTCTGAGTTCATGCCTGTCAGCACATCAAAGCTTCTTTCAGTTTCCTCTAGAAGCATCCTTTGACTTCTCCCTTAATAACTGGGAAGCCATCACTTGGCATCAGCCTCTCAAACTAGAAGCTTCCCAAACTCTGCAAACAAATTCTCATGCACTGGGGAGGAACGCAAGTGAACATTAGCCACCCGCGGGTTCTCCGGGGTGGATCTTTAAAGCTATATCATCTTGTCTGCAACATCGGCACCAAGTCTGGGAGGTAGAACTCTTCGTGGTTCGAAAAATTGCCATGAGCAGTCTATGTCTGCAGCCCACGTTCATCTTTCCTGCTTATTCTCGTCCTGTTTGTACAGATGACACAAATCCTATCTGCTCCTACACCTCGACCATCTTTCCACCGCACCTTCAGTGGTGCAGGCTGCAGACAGAGTCCCAGCCCCCCTGTGCCTCTCCCTCATTACCCCTTCTTCAGACTCAGAGCAGCCCTGCCTATCTCGCTGCCCCTTCTGGCTCCTTGCATTCTTAACAGTTAAGGTTTTTCTATCCTCTTGGCTCACCAGGCTTAGAGTGGCTTTGGAATTGTAACAAGAGGTGTGGCTCCAGGCTGGGTGAGGGGCCCGGAGCTGCAAAAGCAGCAACAACACAGAGCAGTCACAACAGCAAGGACGCGCCTGTTAAGACCACTCCAATGGATAGAGCGCTTGCTGCACAAGCCCAACGACCTGATCCCACGCAGAGAGAAGAAAAAACAAAATAAAACAAATAAAAGCCCTGTAATTCTAGTGCACCTAGGGAAATGGAAGGCAGAGACCAGATTCTCCCAGAGCTAGCAAGCCAGGCAGCCTGACTTACCGAGCAGCAGTGAAACACCCAGTCTCATACAAGGTGGAAAGGTGGGAAATGACACCAGAGGTTGTCTTGTGACCCTCACACACCACACAGCGGCACATGCGCACACCTTTGCACAGGAACACATGAAGACAAGAACAAAGGTTGTCCTCTGACCTCTACACACCATAAAGTGTCATGTGTGCATGCACTCACGCACACACACACACACACACACACACACACATACACACACACACATACACACACACACACACAGAGACTTGTGTAGGAAAAAAGGGAAGCAGAAAAGTGTACGTCTATTGATTGGAGGGGGTCAGAAGCCTCTCAGATTCTGTGTGGGGTCCCCACCACACCGTCCACACCTATCTCACTTCCAAGGCATTAAGCCTTATTCAACTTTTCCAACCAAAACTGTATTCCAGGTGTATGACCCACGTGGGTCCAAACCTTGGTGCTGTCTACTGTTCTAAATTCACACTACACATCAGTTCACATGACACAGCAAGAATGTTGACACATGAGTGGCCGTGACTGTAGCGCAAATGAGACTCCAGGGTGGGTTTTGTCCCTCCCCAAACACTCCTTGCTCCTGAGGCTGAGACAGCAGCAGCCAGGCCTTGTCCCTGCCGTGCGGCCAGGGATCCTGAGGTAAGGACAGCCCCCCAATGGGGCTCAGCATGGGGCGGACACCGCGGATCTGACTCCACCTCACCACACCTGACCTTCTGCCGTGGTTCTCCTTGATGCAGTATCTCGGCTTGTGAGGGTGGGGAGTGGAGGGAGCGGAGACCACAGTGCACGTGCCTGGCACCCGAGCCCCGGCTCCCTTCACAGAACAGTAGGGACACCAGCAGGCAGCCCCCACCCCCACCCCCCTCACTTCCTCAACAGCCAAAAGAAACAAAAGGCCCCAATGTTACACTTGCCAGTTCTCCCAAGCAGGGACCCCTCCCTGCCTGGTCCCACCCTTCCCCTCAGCCCTCTTTGCAGGCCTCAGCCACACACCCCACTCCACACCCAAGCAGCTCTTACTAGTGTCTGTTTGAATCTACATGAATCACTAATTGCTGATTCAAATCCAGATACTATGTGAATGACAAATACAGGAGAGCAAAATGAGATACAGTCGGGGCAGAAGGGTTTCTGCCTGAGCACTCGGGGGCCAGGAACCCTGTATCCTATCGGCTGCGCAGACAGACTAAACTCAACACCAGACAGAGGGGGGTGTGCATGTGGGGGGACAGGGGAGGGTTGGCACTGATGAACCTACACACAGAGGGGGGGTGTATGTACCTGTGTCCTGACTGGGCAGGGCTGGGCAAGGTAGGCAGTTATGAAGTCACACACAAGGGCGTGTGTGTGTGTCTGTGTGTGTGTGTGTGTGTGTGCGCGCGCTCACTGAGAAGGGTTGGTTAGCACTGGTGAACTCACACACAGATTCCCTGACTCAGTCATGCTCACGATAGACCGAGGTCAGCTAGATGACTCCTGTTCTACTCCAGGGAATGCCAGGATTGTTTAAAGATCTCCAATAACACCCACAAGTCCCCAGGTCTGCAAGTCACTGAACACATTTATGAGTTTCAAGCTCCCCAAGATTCAGGGAACGCTGCACGTCCTTTAGTTGTTCCAACAGTATGGCAGCCTCGGATGTTTTATTGAGACGTCAATCAAGGTGAGATTAAAGTTAGAACTCCTGCCCTCTAACTCCCAAGTCCAGCCTCATTTCCACACACGTGTTAATTCTTGTGCGGGCATACGTAATTCAGGCAATTCAGAAAAGCATGAATTCCTCTTAAGTGCTCTTAAGTGCGAGACCCTGGATTTGAGATGCAAACGGTCAGCAGTGATAACTTCCTGAATGCAGAGGGAAGGAAGCCTCATGGAGAATGGAGGAGGTGTGCCCATTCTTGAGGCCAGGAGGAGAATGCACCAGGTGCCCGCCAGGGAAGTTACTCCTCACTGAGATGAGCTGTAAGATACCACACGGGAGATGTGCTCAGTGGCATGAAGAGAATGGACCGAGGGAATGGGAATGTTCCCTGAGGACAGAACAGTCAAGGGCTCACTTTTAAGAACACAGTTTCTTCGGCCTATTCTGACCGGTCAGACATTCTCTGAGGGCATGAAAACCAATCCTGACACACCCCTTTACCAACTAGCTCCATTTCTCGGGTTTCTGCTGCTGCCAGGATTAGCAGCTGGGCTTCCTCAGCGAGGAGACACAGGACTAGTATTCTCCTCAAACATTAGCCTACAGACTTCTCAGGTAGGACAAAGCATCCCTTTCAACCCCCATCTTACCACTTCACCTCTCTCCTCCAAAAACAACTAGTGTGTGTGTGTGTGTATGCATGCGTGCAAGCATACACACACAAATACACACACACACAAGCACTACAACTATCATCAACCCACCTGTCCTAACACAATTGAGAATTCTATTGCTGCTTCAAGAAACCAATGCAGACCGACACAAAAGAGAACGCACGGAAGAATCTAAGAAGCCAGCCCATAACCCACATGCCATCCCTAAGCTACAGATGTGCCCAGGAAGGGCTGCTCCCCAAGGCCCAGGACGGCAAACACTCCAGCTTAAAGACAAACATTATCCACCATTCTTCCTGGGTCAGAAACCTACCGACCAGGGACTCTAATCCAATCTGTGACACGTTGTCGTCAGCAGCCTCCTGATGTCCCCCAAAGCATGATGATTGGAAAGAACCACAAGGAATTACAAGAACACAGGGCGAGTTAAACTTTCCCAGCCATAACACTGGGAAGCAGGGTCACTTACCCAGCACAGCGAGACAGCTCAGCACTGGAAAAAAGCACTTCATGTCGGCAGCGGTGGAAGAGGACTCGGCACAGGGCACTGTGCTTCTCCCAGCACCTAACCTCGCATCGCTGCCAATCCACTGATAGCTTCGGAGGACAGTTTGGGAAATAGAACTTCACTCACAAAATGAGACCCAGTCAAAGAGGAAGGGTCACAGGAGCTGACTGGAGCAGGGGAAGGAGACCCATGTGTGGAAAGTCCTCTAGGCTAAAGGAAAGATCCAGGGCGATTCTGAAGGCGCTCTAGGAGGCTGTCACATTGCACGCTTTGCAGTCTCCACTGGAACCGTGGATGGTGGTGGATTAATCCTCGAGGAAAAAGGAAAAAAAGGACTCCAAGCAAATCCTTTCATGGGCTGATTATACAGAAACGTCCTTGGCTTCACAGTGAAGGTGTCTGTGATCTCCCTCATTCGGATTCCCCAAAAAGAGCAGGGCGGGCTTTGTCAAAATCTTGGACGGCCAAATCACCCTGATGGATGTCGACAGTTCGGGTTTCTTCATCAAAAAGTCTGTCTCCATCCATGGTGGTAGGTCACGGGGCTGCCCCCCGCCCCAGACCCTCCCAGGGCACCCGAAGCAAGCTGGCTGGCGTTCGGCAGCCCTGAAGCGGTCCACAAGGCCAGGAGCTTTCTAAAACAAACACAAGAGACTGATCAAAGGCGCACACGAAAACCTAGAAGGACTGAGCGCTGAGCTGCTCCATCCACCCGGCCGGCTCCTGCTAGGGCAAGCACCGTGTGCATTCTGACCTTGGATAAGTCCTTACTCTACCTACGCCTCAGTTTCCCTACCCAGGGCAGGGCAATCGCGGGAAGCCCGATTGTCCCCGAAATACTTTCACCCAATGCTCCACTCGTGGGATTTCCCACCGCCTCTTCCCCGCGGAGCTCCGCACGGCGGGCAGCCCCACCCTCCGCCCCGGCAAAGCCCGGCCGGGGCTCCGCGGAGCGGACGCGACTCCAGAGCTCCAGCCCGGCCCCCGCCCGAGCCGCGGGAGCACTGAGCGCGCCGCGTCCCAGGTGGCCCGCTATTGTTTTACCTTCGCGAGTGTTTATTTCTCGTCGATTGCCAAGAACAGACACCCGGGGAGAAGCGAGCCCAGGGGGTCCGCCGTCCTCTGGCCGATGGCGCTCTCCACGCGCCCCACCGAGCAGGGGAAGGGTCTCCGGCCCGGGGCCGGGCGCCTTCCCCCGCGGCCGCGCTCCCCGCCTCCCGTGCCGGGTTCCGCGAGTCCGCTCCCCGGCGCCGCCCGCCAGCCCACCGGCCCGCGGTGGAACCTCACCTCGCCCGGGACCCTGCCCCTCCGAGCGGCCGTGGGCCAGGCGATCCGTCCCACACGCCTCCCGGGACGCGCAGCTTCCTCGTCGCCTCCCGCCGCGGCTCCTGCAGCCGCGCTCGCGCCCCGCCCGAGGCCCCGCCCTCCAGCCCGGCCCAGTCCGCTGCGCCCCGCCAGGCAAGCTCGGAGCCGGGGCGGGGTCTTGCGAGCGGACACGCCCATCGACACGCCCACGGCCTCCCAGGACCCAAGGACCAAGGAGGGCCCTGGGACCATGAGGGGACCTTGCTCTCCAGGAAACCTACGTGGAGGGGGCACGTGAGCCCCGAAAGTTAATCCGAGGTTTGTGCAACCCAAAGTCCAAGAAGCAATAGCCAAGCCCATGTCCGGAGACTTGAATCTATTTGTTCAGTGCCCCCTCCCCATATTGCCCTTCATAGGATAGACTATGGGCACCTTCTGGATTCCAACTATGTGTTGTCACTTAAGAGCTGTGAACCTTAGTCCGGTTACTTAGCCTCTCTGTGCGTGTGTGCTCCTTTGTTGTAGATACCCACGTTGTACTGGCAGAACATTTCCAACAGTGCTTCCCCAACAGAACCACTCAGTATAGATAAGCCAGTATTAATCTATGCCTAACAGACAGTTCTGTCCAAACAAGTGCTTTCCATGATCTAGCGTGACCAAGCTAGAGTGGACTGGGGCTGTCCTGTATCTTGCGGTCTAGCTAGGGTCAGAGACCATAAGATCTAACAGAAGCATGGTCAGGAGAAAGCTGGTGCATGGTTCCCAAATCTACTGGTGCCAGAAATTGAGCAGGGCAGGTCCCAGGAAGCTGGCTTCCAGGGCAAATCAGATAGAATTCCAAGGAGCAGGAAGTACGAGAGAGAGAAGCAGAGAAGAGCCATCACCAAGCCTGGAAACACACCTCTGTAGCCCCAAGAAGAGAAAGATGACAGAAATCTCCCTGAGACCCAAATTATAATAGACTGTAAGGAATTCAAGGCGAGAAGAATTCAGGTGTAGGAAACTGACCCCATTGGTTGGGATGTGAAAGGGTCTGTCTCTGAGCTCAGGGCTCTGGGGAAGCCCCTGACGGTTTTAAAGTAAAGGGAGTGTGGCTGTCAGATATGCACTTTAGAAAGACACTTGTGGAGGATGAGTGGGAGAGCTTTCCAGAAGATAGGGATGGGCATGCTGCAGGGCTGCTGGAGACCCCCGAAGCAGCCACAGGGACTGAGGGGCATGAAAGACCTTGATGTCAAAAGGGGACCCCAAGGATTGGGTAGTTGAATGTGAGGGAGGAGATCCAAAGAACTCTCCCAGCCTCAGTGACTGGAAAATAAGGTTCGCAGTCTAAAGTGTGAGACACCCAAGCCGCATCTAGGTTTCCGTGTCCAAAGAACCAATCAGAGAGATTTCAGAACTCAGAAAGGGGTTACGAGTTTGTACGGTGTTGGGCTGTATGAGAGCAGAAGATTTTAGTGAAAGAGCATACTAATGTGGCAGTTACAGATGCCTACTTAAAAATTAAAGCTTGAACTGTTGGGCACATCTGTGAAGGGTTGTTTAGCTAAGGCGAACCCTGAGCAGCCTGGGGGAGATTATGGAGTTGATGTGAGAAGACCACCTACCACAGTGGGTGGTAGGACTATTCCCTGGGCAAGTGGGTAAGATGGAGGGCACTGGCTGAGCGTTTTGGCCGACTGACAAGAGAGAAAGTCCATTCCTCTCTCAGCAATTCCAATGGCAGTGGGGCAGCCGGTTCCCTCACCACTTGATCTTGGTATGAACTCTCCAAGAACGACGAAGTGTAATCAACTCCTTGTTCCCCCAAACTGTTTGGGTCCTGCATTCACTCGGCAACTGGAATATGAAATTAACCTAACTGATCATCACTTCCGCCAAAAAACTCAATACCTCCATTATGCCGGACAATGAAGATCTTGTTAGAGGAAATACCAAGATGACTGGAGAGTCTTATTCAGCTCTCTCCTCTCCTTGGGCTGTAAATTCCTTGAAGACAGAGTCTGCCCTATAATTATCATTTATCCCCAAACAACACTTGGCAGTGATTGATCTGCATATGTAACTGAACTGTAGATATCTCCATTCAATCAAAGTGAATAGTTATCACATACTTAAGGTATTATATTAAAATGTCATCTTCTGTGTTACGTTATTACCTCTTTCCCCCAAGACAACCGTAACAATGGGATCTCTCCATTTTTGCTTACTCATTTCCTTTGTTTATTTCCTAAGCATGACTGTATCAGAATAAGATGGTTCTCTTAATACATTCTAATGAGAAACTCAGACAATGAAGTATATCTGCATATACACAAATACACATATATGTGCATATACATCTATGTCACACAATGTGGCATGTGTTCTAAAGAAAACTGGGTTGTGGGATAGTGTGTGTTAGGCAGTTTTAAAACAGGAGTATGCTGGGAAGGTCTTTGAAGGTAGCCAAAAATCATCCCCCACTGCTGAGATTATCTGGAGGAACACACCCCACTAATCTGGAAGAATTGGTTCTAATTCTCTACAGAGATAAGGTCACAACTTCCCCCAACCCTCTTTTTATGAAAGGATATGGAGATGAGCTCCCATTTGCAGATAAACTGTACTACAAGGTGGGTCACAAGATTAACTGGCTGGGCCCTAGTATAAACAGATCAGTGAGATGCAGGGGACCAAAAGTTCTAATCGGGTTTGCAGAAACTACAGCTAACCAATGAGGAAAAGTCACTTTTCCTGAGCTTGCCTAACCTTATAAATACCCGACTCAGCCAGCCATCTTCAGCTCCCTTGCCCCTCATGGACTCGATATCTGTGAATTCCATTCTTTCTCTCCTCTAATAAAATTTGTCTTAATCCTCTTACGCTGCTCTCCTGCCTCAATTCCTGGACACAAAAGTATGTTTTGGCACAGCCCAGCAAACGGCTCTCTCGCCCCTCAAGGAATCCATGTCGGTGAGTTCTATCCTTTTTCTCTTCTAATAAAATCTGGTGCAATTCTCTATGCATGTTCTGGTTTCAATCTTCGACTCCTTAACTGGGACATCGCCTCCCACCCCCATCACAACATGTGAATGTGGAGGGGTAGAGTAGTGAAAGGGATTCTGTTCTAGGTGGAATAGTGAAGAATGACTCCTCAGAGATTATGCTATTAGGATAGAAACTTGATTACAGGGAGGGCACACTGGAGATTTCTGGACAGAGTGTCTCCAACTCAGGAAATAGCAAGTTCAAGGCCACTTAACATGTCCAGAAATTGAAAGTGTGTCCAAAACGGCATGAAAGAGAAGAGAGGATGTGATCAGAGAGATGGCTGAGGCCAAAGCTCATAGACGTTCAGGCTGGGAAGTCCTGAATCAATGGCTGACAGGAAATGAGGAGAGAAGTAGGAACAGAAGTGGAAGGCAGATGCTGAATAGGGGCCTCTCAATCAAACAGGTGACAGAGGACTCTGGCTAGGGGAGGTGAAGAGTCAAAATTGTGAAGAATGGGTGGAGCCCAGGAGCCTTTCAAATATAGATCAGTGTCTTTCTGGATAAATCTCCATAGTTTGACTCCCCCCTAGAGCCCATGACCTCCCTTTTTATAGGTTCGTGTCCCGGCTTATAGTATCAGGAATGTGATACCTGGTGGAAAGTTGGCCCTTAGATCCAATGCGAAAGCTGCTGGTTGCCCCCTTGATATTCGTGCCACTAGTTCACTGATAGTCGCTTTTACCAGGGTGGTTGTTAATGTAACCTGACACTTTCACAGACAGATAAAACCATGGATTGCTTTTCTCCTCCAGCAGCTTGCATAGTACTTTCTGGAACTGTAAAAGCTGGTGAGCAAGAAGAAAGCCTCTAGGCCAGTTTCAAGCTGGTTGGGTTTCCTTGTCCTGTGGTCTCCGATGTTAATTCTCAGAATCGTGTGAAAGAGAGAAATTAAGAAATCTTGAAGGACCATCTTATCCTGGTTGGGAGCTCTCTTACCCCCACTGAATTGTCCAACCTGTTCTCAAAGACCACAGTTCTCTGGGGTTTCTGTTTGGGCCACTGACATGGAACCTTCATATGCAATAATCCCTCCTCCTTTCTCACATCCTTTCTTCCCAGCTTACCCCACCTCCCCACACCCTCTGGGAACCTGGCATTCCTATCTATGATCTTCCAACTCTTGGCTTGCATCTCCATCTCAGATATGTCATAGCGGATTCCCAACAGAGGGCTCTGAATAAACTCCACATTCATGAAACGTCAACAATATGCAAAAAAAACTATGCTAACTGCCGGACAGGGAAAGGCAAGCACAATTGAAAGAATGCCGCTGGCTCCCCCGGCACAGGAACAATGAACCAGGCATGACTGTGGCCTCTTCAGATCAGCAGCCAGCACAGAATTAAGTTGGAAAGAGTCCTCCGGAAAACAGACTGAAAAGAGAGAGAGCAGAAGACCCCATCAGCAAATCTGGCCTGGTGTCCCAGCTGCGGCGTGACCAGCTCGCTAGAGAACACTTCACATTTGAATTCCAAAACCTCCCCTGGATTGACTTGGAATGAGGTAGATAGTCTGCAGATCTAGGAAGACACTTAAATCTTCTCCACAAGGGAGTTAAACTCAGAAGCTTGTGGGAGCCAGGTAGAGAGGCACGGCAGCAGGGGCAGCTGGGGTGGGCCATTAGAGCCTCACCTCCATGAAGGGTCCCACCGCCTGAGTGTCCTGGAAATCCGGACTTTCCTTTGAATTCCTTTTAATTTCATGAACTGAAAGCAGAGTTCGCATGTTTTTTCCTGTTAATATTTTATTTTAGCAGTCCTGGGGGCTTCCCACATCTAGGCAAATACTGTACCACTGAGCTATATCCATACCTCCTCCCCCCCTTTTTTGAGACAGGCTCTTCCTAAGTTACTCAGGCTGGCCTTGAACTCACTCTGTAGTCCAGACTGGTCTTGGACTCATGAACTTCCTGCCTCTACTTCCTGAGTAGCAGGAGCTGTACTTGATTGTATGTGCCTGTGGAGGCCCAAGGGTGACTTCAGGAATCATCCTGGATTGTATTATCTCCTTATTGCTTTGCTCTGGGGTCTCCCAGGCTCTGCCCACCAGGGCAGGCTGGTGCCATTTCCTCCTGGTATTTTTAGGTGGGATCTGAACTCTGATCCTTCCACTTGCAAGGCAAAGGCTTTAACCCCTGAGCCATCTTTCCAGCCTCAGTTTGAGAACTCTAGACTCTCAGGTGGTTGTAATCAAGGGCTTAACCTACAAACCATAAGCAGCTTAATAAACACCCAGTAGGGGAAAAAAGGGATGTCCACTAAGTTTTTCTGTGACACCTGCAAGCTGAGGCAAGTCATTGTTTCCAGACACCAAATCCAAACTATGGTCCCACAACAAGCAAGCCACGCTGCTTGCTCTCCAATACACTACGAAGCTCCCCGTGAAAAGAACAGAGCTTCCCACCTCTCAGCTTAGCCCCGGCAGGACTACAAATGTGCGCTGAACAGTGCTGAACGCCAGCTTTCCTCAGTGATTACCCTCCTACACAGACAAGGATCCCCGGAGCCGCGACTAGGAATAGCTTACACCGGCTGCCATCTGTCTTCAGAAACATACAGGGGACCGATCTATCTTAAGACTAGGGTAGTGAGTGGGTAGTCCCCACAGGTGGGTGCTCAGAACCTTCCATGCGCCACCTAGCGTTTGAGAAGAGAGTGGGTTTGTTGCTATGGCGGGATGATGACTTGATTATCCCTGATTCTACTCAGAGGATTGTCTTCTGTCTCCACAACCCCACAGGGATGTGCTAAACTCTTCTCTGGATAACAGAACAAAGGATTTAAAGAGCAATACCTGGAATTGTGGCACAGATCTGTGTTTACTGATGCCTAAGTTTTGAGTGGAACTTTGTTTTGTTTTACATTTATCATCTGTCTATCCATCCATCATCTATCCATCCATCCATCATCCACCCATCTACCTACTTACCTATCTACTTATTTATCTCTCTATATTTCTATCATAGGGAGGGATTGATGCAAGTGTGCTTCTGCATGTTCAGAGGTCACAGCACAACTTACAGCAATTGATTCTCTCCTTTTACCATTGCCTGGCTTCAGTTTTTACCCACTGATCCATTTTCCTAGCCTTGATTTATTTTTTAAGGTATTTTTTTCACTTTGTATCTAAACTAGCTTGAAACGTGCTGTGTAGTCTAGGCTGTCCTCTAACTTGTAGCAATCCCCCTACCTCAAATTCTCAAGTGCTGGGATTATAAACATGAACCACTATGCTCAGCTGCTATCCTCTCTTGCCTGAGGTTCCTATTTGTAAATAGAGATGGCAACAACACTGTTGTGTGAAACTTTCCCCAGGGAGACCCCAAACAAAATTCTAGTCACCCTAGATAGAGTTCTAATGGCAGACCAAAATAACTACCGATCAAAGTCTTACTTGACAAAACAATGAGTTTATTGGGGTTACTTACAGACGCATGAGTTGACCCCTAAGCAGTCACACTGGAAAGTCTCATCCCCAGCACGTTGGTGTTTCCCCATAGTCGCATTCATAGAGTCACCTGTCAGTCCTTCTCAAGGTCACTACACCTGAAATTAAGGCAGAACTGCATACAGACTGCTGGGAGGTGTTCAAGGGAACAGCCAGAATCCCAGGTGACAATTCATCAGCCTTCCCCTCTCATTCTGTCTCTAAGGGGACATCCGCAGCCGACGGGTCTGATCTAGGTGGTCTCTTGCACACAGTTATAGCTGACGAGACAAACAGAGCGGTGACTGTTTTGCTCTGAGGACAACATTACAACAACCACCTACTGTTGTGTGAACCTTTTTCTTGGGGCGATAACACACAACAGTCTTTCCATCCCAGATAGGAGCTTGATGACAGACCAAAGTAGCAATTAAATCAGCGTCCAATTTAACAAGTCAACGAGTTTATTGCGGTTGCTTACAGGAGTATGAGTGAGAGTTACTCACAGGAGTGGGGACCATTGTTCAAAGGCAGCTATATCACCAGAAAGCCTCCCCCTAGCTCCCCAGGATGAATGAGACTCACCGAAGCTGCACCCCTGGAGTTCTGTGCTGTAAAACTTGCTAGGAGAATCTCCCCCAAGCTTCTGGGGTCTCTCCCCCACTGCTGGACTGTTCACTGCCCTCCCCCCACTACCTCTCACTGGGCTGCTCTGCAGTCCCTTCCAACTAACAAAAACTGTTCAGCAGTCCCCTTTTATCTGCCTGGTTGGCTGCAGAGTCTCTTCCCCAAGCTTGTTTACTATTTTTCCATATCCTGGAAGGAGCCCCACCCTTCAAATTTGTCGGTTTCAGGAACTTCCTGAGTCCAAAGAGTTTGTTTGCTCATGGAGATTTCCTCCAGGATGGAATCTCTCAGCATCTTCCTCAGCTTAGACTGGAGCAAAGTCTCCATACCTGACTAGAGAAAAAAAAAATGCCATACAACACCTACATTCAAGTGAGGTCGTAAAGGTTAAAGAGTTTGATAAATGGAAAGAACTTAGCTAACTACCTGGTACTTGGTTCTCAGCACTCACTGAAAAGTTGTAAGAGTTAAGAATGGTCTGCTGTGTGGAAAAAAAACTGAGTCAAATTTCTGGCACCTAGTTCTCAGTAATGACTGAAAAGTTGTAAGAGTTAAAAAAAGATCTTAGGCAAACATCTGGTGCTCAATACTCATTAGTGGCTTTAAGAATTAAATGGGGGGTTGGGGATTTAGCTTAGTGGTAGAGCGCTTGCATAGGAAGCGCGAGGCCCTGTGTTCGGTCCCCAGCACCGAAAAAAAAAAAAAAAAATTAAATGGTCTGGGGGCTGGAGAGGTGGCTCAGGGGTTAAGCCTCTGCCTTGCAGGCGGAAGGTCCTAAGTTCGGATCTTAGACCCCATGTATAGATGCTGGGCGGAAGCGGGGGCAGCCTGCATTTCTGGTCCTGGTAGGGCGGAGCCTGTGAATCCCCGGGCAGAGTAAACAAGGAGGAGGTGGAGGCGTCCATGGTGGTTCCCGAATTCGTCCGTGGTTCTGCACACACACACACACACACACACACACACACACACACACACACACACATGCGTGCGCACGCACATGCACAATTGAATAAAAAAAAAAAAAAAAGTCGTTTTCTCCTTTCACCACATGGGCATCCAGGAATCAAACCCAGGTTGCCATGTTGGTGAGCAGGTGTCTTACTCATGAGCTATCTTGTAGGGCACCTGATTATTGCTATTATTATTATTTGTAACCTAATATCTGTGAATCAACCCCTTTTTGAACCCAGCTCTTCCTTCTTCCAACTCCTTTTCTTTCATCAATTAAAATCCAAAAGACCCAGAAGCTGTGAGTAGGCTGGATTCCATGACACTTGTCACGTTAGAGTGACTTCTCTGCATTAGATTGGCTGATCCCCAATCTTGCTCTCCCTCTCGGTGCGGCCACTGGGCTGTGTGCCCAGGCTGGCTGCCACTTTCAGCCATGTCGTGGTCCAGGTGGAGGACTCTGAAGGATTTATTTTGGCCCTTCTATGAAAGAGAGAAAGAGAGAGAGAGAGATGGAAGGGAAGGAGGGGAAAGAGAAAGAAAGGAAGGGAGGGAGGGAGGAAAGAGAGGGAGGGGAGGAAGGAAGGAAAAAAGGAGGGAGGGAAGGAGGAAGAGAGAGGGAAGGAGAAAGAAATGGTAACTGGATCACAGTGGCTGTCCTTACACAGGGAGTGACCTGTCAGCATGGTCTTAGATTCTAAGAATCACAACCGTGAGCTTGAAGCCACATGGAACCTTCTGGATGGGGGGCTTTTCCTGAGACATCTGCTACCCCATGATCGCCAGGGCCGTCTGGCTGATCTGGCTGGCAAGCTGTCTCTCCCCATAAAAGAGTGCAGAGACATTGGCAAATCTCACCCAGATATATGTGAGCCTGGCTGACGGTTTCTAAAGTTCACTTGGAAGCTAATTATTTGGAACTCAGAGCATATTTTCCCATAACGGTAATATCATAAATGCTGATGATACCTCCATGCCGATATGCAAGTATGCTTAACCCTTCATATGCCTAAAACACTACCTTTAAAAGGGAAAAAGCAGTAAACTAACCCTGTAGTCGAAGCAGCAGGGATTCAACAACATGGGAAAGTAACACTGGAGCAAGACTTTTGTCTTTAGGGTAAAAAAGTGAGCAAATATTCAGTAACTGAATGCATTCTTCTATGCCCTGAGGTAATAAAGAAAACAGTCTGGGTTTGGTATCCGCATGGGATTCCATTGTGGATATTTCTCTGTTGGTTATCTCTCATCCCCACCCCCAGAGAATGTAAGCTCAGTGTGGCTGGAATCTGCCCTATCTTGTTCTTTATTGAGTGCTCAGTGCCGAGACTCATGCCTAATGTATAACACATGCTCAATAAATACTTGTTAACTGAATAAGTAATATCTGACCAGAAAAACAGATGACAAAGTAAGTGTTGCCGTTTATCTATATGTTACTAAATGCATGCAGGACCCAGAGAAATGAAGGGAACACGGGATTTTATGATTCTTGTTATAATGTACAGTCCAGCTTGGCAGGAGAGGTATACTAACACCAGAAGTGGAGTGAACTGGCCATACTACAGCCACAGAACTGCTGAGAGGGGCGAACCTCCTCACTTGACAGACTGTGAGCCCACCAACGTGCGCCGAAGTAAGTCAAGTTACTGAACCAGCTTTCTCCGTCTCATGTACCTGCCCTCGGAACCATCCCACTGTCACCTGGGAGAGGGAGAGAGGGCGTGAAGGAGAGAAAAAGGGAGAGAGAAGAGGAGGGTCATGGAGAGAGAGAGAAAGAGAGAGAGAGAGAAAGAGAGAAAGAGATCTTGGTAATAGCAAATGAAGAGAAATTTAGGTCAATGTTCTACAGAAGTCAACTACAACAGTAAGATGAGACTTAAATATCGTCCAGTAAATTACGAAGGTAGAAAAAAAAAGGTTATTAAAGGTCCAGTAAGTAAGACAGCTTTGTGGGTGAGCCACCTGCTTGCCAATCCCTAGAAGCCCACATGGTGGAAGGAGAGAACTGACTTCTAAAAGTCCTATGTCTGCCACCTCTGACTGCCACCTTGTGACATGCATGCCCCTCCAAATAAATGAATACATACCTTAAAAAGTTACTACAGTAGTGAGGAGTTACCGGGCAAAAGCCAGAAGAGGAAGAACAGGTTCAGAGCCACCAGTTACATGTAGAATAAATATCTGCAAGAACAGGATGAGCCCAAGGCTCGGGGCGTATCACAGAAGAGGAGGCCGTAAGATTGTCAGAGCCTGAGGTGGGTCCGTGGCGGGTCAGATATCGCCCTGGACATGACAGGGCTGTGGGATCCATAAATTCACCACAGACATGAATATTTTCATATGAACTCCATGGGCATTGTCCTACCAACCTCTCACCATGGAGGGAAAGAGCTCAAGAAGCCCCCTTCTCCCTGAGAGCCCAAGAAGGCCTAACACTGATAGGGAAGAAAAGGAAGGTGCTTTCCTCAGCGGCATACGCACCGATCTGTGATACTTGCTGCAACATGAATCATGTCAGGCATATGTCATCAAAGGCAAATCAGATGAAACGCAGTAGGCCACACAAGTAAAAAGACCTGAAAATGGGAGGGAGTTTGGCAGGGGAATGAAGGGGGAAAAGAGCGGGGGAGAGAGGAAGAGGGGAGACAGGATTGAGGATTAAGATATGAAAACATCATAAATTCACTACATTCATGTACACAACACTAAAAAAGCAAAATATGTATAACGATTAAAAAAAAAAAAAAAACAGGGTGAGGTTTTGCCCTCTGGAGACAAAGGGAAACTATCAAGGGCCAGGGGGAGGGGAGACTCCTGCCTTAAACCTGAGAAGCCCAGAGAACTCTATCCTCAGTATTGCGTGGAGCGGAAGGAAGTCAATCCTGATTCAGACTTGCCCCCTGACCTCAAGTCATCTGGAAACCATAAGAAGCCTTAAACCTAGACATTGGTTCAACAGAATCCCAGACTAGCAGCGGCCTCAAAAGCCAATAAGAACCTCGTGTAGGAAGGTCCCATGGCCCCAACCCGATTATTCTAAAAATGAAGTGTCTGGTGTTGGTTAGGTAGAACCAAGAAGTAAGACAACGTGAGTGAGTGCTACCCGAGAGAACAGAAAATGGAAAGATGCCCATAAAACCTGTAGGCACTGAGGTTATCTGACCACCAACGGAACACATAGTCTTACTATGGACAAAGAAACAAAATTCTAACTTGAAACTCTTCCCAGAAACTCGAAACCATATTAAAATTGAGGCAGCAGCTTTCTAAGCTAATAGGGCAAGTTAAATAGCCTGAGGCCTAAACAAGTGCAGCGTTAGAGAAGAAAATCAGAATGAGGAGAGAAGAGGGAGGGAGGGAGAGATTCAAGGCACATGCGCTTGACCAAGCCAAGTGGGTCTTATGGGAATTGGGGTTTATCCATGTATCACAGAAAACCGCTGGTTGTCTTGGAGCCGTCAAAATTTTATGACGTAACTTAAACTTTCAAGAGATCAATGCATGGGTTGGGATGTAGTTTGGATGGGGGAGTGATTTGTGCTTAGCAAGTATGAAGATGAAGTCCTGGGGTCCATCCTCAGCATCTCACGAAACCAGGTGTGGTGGTGCATGTCTGTCATTCTGACACTATGGGAGGGAGAGGCTAGAATTTGGGCTACATGGGAGCTTGTCTTAAAAAAAAAAAAAAGCTAACTCAAAGGGCCGGGGAGAAGATTAAAGTACTTACTGCCCAAACCTGAGTTTGAATCCCCAGATTCTAATCCCTGTATACCAACAAGAAATGGGAAGACGGCAGAGATTGGAGAATCTAGGAGTTTGTGGCTCAGCCAACTTGCCTTTCACAGCAGAGGCGAAAAGATCCAGTCTCAAGTGACGTGGAAGGCAAGGAAGGGCACCAGAAGGTTGTCCTCTGATATCCACACACGTGTGGCATGTACGTGTCCACACTTGCGACTACACACACACACACACACACACACAAGAGCAAAAACAAAAAGTCAATCCAGCTTTTGCATGAAAGGTAGACCGTAAGGAATGAAGAAAGGCAAAATAACAGGCAAGGCCAGCCAGTGAATGATTGCCTGGTTTGGTGAGAGATGGCGGAAACACCAACCGAGGAGGTGGAGAAGAGCCCACTGACAGCAGGCTTGGTACTGGCAGGCAGCGCCCATTTTCGTCTACTTTCTGCACAGCTCATTCTCCGCAGTCCCTCGGGGACTCTACTGCTATCCACAGACATTTGCAGCTCAGTCATTTCTTGTGTTCTTTAGGTTCAAAGAGCCAAATGCCTTCAGAAATAGGTCATGTGAATATTCGTTCCTACACTAAACATGCCTCAAATCCAGCTCATTCTAAACCAGGAGTTTCCCCCCTAAACCGGAACTGTTTTTCTTCCACAGTTTTCTAGTCCAGTTCATGATGCTGCTTTTTGCCAGATCACGTGAGCCAGAGTATTTGGATTCACTGGGTTTAGAGTTCTCTAGATCCAATGGCTCACTGGTATCATTTAATTCTATTTTTAATGTGTATGTGTGTGTGTGTGTGTGAGAGAGAGAGACAGACAGACCGACAGACACACAGACAGACAGAGACAGATTCAAACCCAGCCCTTTCATAAACCTAGGCAAGCACCATACCTGAGCTGTGTCTCTAGTCTCTTAAGTTCTATTGAAGCTATGGGTTCCCTTGGTTCCTGCGGCTTCTGTCTAGCTCAGTCATTCACGTCTCCTCTGTAGACTGCTTCTGTACCATGTGTTCTCTCCAGTGATGGTCTCCTGCCCTCCCATGTGTCTTTCTAACATGTATGGTTCATACTAGTACTCAGGAGGCTAAGGCAGAAGGATCCCAAGTTCCAGTCCAGGCTAGCTCGAGTCACATAGGGAGGCCCTGCTCCAAAATAAAACATTTTTAAGGCATGCATGTTTCTAGAGTGTACATGTGACTCTTCAGAGGCTGCCAAGTACTTATCGAAATCCTTCTTAGAAGAGGCTCTCAAGTCCTCTCCACCTCACATCCAGTTCCCAGGCTCTTGATTCTGTCCTAGAGGGGCTGGTATGACCAGTAACTATGGTTTCCTGGGCCTGCCTCTGTGTGCAGAGGTGCTTGACGAGGTGAGCGCTTCCTCCTTCTACTACCCACTAACTTGGCAAGCTCCCTTCCTTCTTAGGAGTATAGTAAGAAGCCTCTCTCCTTCCCTTCTTCCGGAGTGAGTTAACCGTCTCTACCAGTTCTGTGCTTGGTAGAAACCTCCAGGGTAATGTGAATTTCCCACCAATTTAGGCTCTTTGTATGATGCATGCTTTTCCTGGTGAGTCTCTTGAGGTCAGAAGTTGCCGGGCACAACTGCCTTCCACTCCCCCACACCATGCCTGGCCCTGGGCAGGTGCTCAGCAGAAGCTTTACAGGCTAAAGGCAGCAATGACTGAATGGTGGATGCCCTGGACTCCGTCTTGAGGCCACAGAGTGAACCTCCAGCCCCTGGATTCTAAGGCACTGAAGCAGTCAGGGGTGGGGCGTCTTGTCACTTTCATCTGGGTGACTCCGCTGAGTACCTGCCTTTCTCTCCCTAGGTGCTTCGGGTAAGTGATTCACACAAACACGCAAGAGATCAGACTTTTTGTTTTGACTTGTACAAAGAGCTTTAATTACTGATCACTCTCCTCTTTAGTCCTATCCACACAAGCTGGCAAGGACCATCTGCCTGGGATCTCTAAATCCCATACTCAGCCCTGTCCTTGGGGCCCCACACCTCACCTGGGCCTCAGAGGGCGACGAGTGGTGCTCAGAATCCTGGGTGTGGACTTTCAGTTCCCAGTGCAGATTACCCTCTGCAGTCACGTGTAACTTAACAACACTCTATCACCCCCATCCCTCCCTTTTCCTCTCATGACTTGCTATTTATGGAAGAAGGCTGGGGAGGCAGAGAAGGGGAAGAGAGAAATGGGAAAAAAGGATGAGCCACAGGAGAACAGGAAGGAGCAAAAGGGAGGACTGGGGAAAAAAAAAAGGAAGAAGGGATGGAGGGAAGAAGAAAGTGAGAGAGAGAGAGACTTAAGTAACCGAGTATGTGTCTGTGGAATAGGTTTCAAATATCTTGTACCCAACAGGGACCTCACCACAGATCTTCCACTTTTAATTACCCAGAGAATCCAGCCCAGAACGAAACCTTTCTTTCCTTGAGACCCCTCAGATGATAACCCAAATGCGAGACCTGCTGTTTTTCTCCAGACTCCAACATTCTATCAACCACAACCATCTGTCTTGGTCCTGAGCTGTTCAAAACCTTTTTTTTTTTTTTATTCCTTCAAGTGTGCATGTGTGTGTGAGCCTTCCGGGAGATGATGGTCTGCTTGTGGAATTCACAGTGACTCTGCAGCCACCCCTGGCAGCCAGCCAGTCCTCTTTTCATCCTCACTACAAAGCCACCTCAGCTGCCCTGGTGGTGGAGGTGGTGGTGGTAGTTATCATAGCCACTTATGGGCCCCACTCCAGATCTGAACAAGGTCTGCTCTTGCCTGAGGCCCACTTCGGGGGCAGGGAGAAAGCGAAGCCACCCGGGAGCAGAGCTGGGTAGGTTAGATCCGTGCCAAAGGCTCAGCAAATCCTGCTTATGGAACGCTTGGTCTCGGCCGTGAGTTCAGCCTTTAGCACAGAGTGGACCTGGGCCAATAAGAAGCTCAGCGACTAATGCGCTTGCTTGCAAACCTGGTGATCTGAGTTCCATCCCACATGGTGAAAGGAGAGAATCAACTTCTGAAAGTTATCTGTCCTCGACCCATAAACCATGACATTCTTGTTCTCTTCCCTCTCTTTCATAGTCAATATATATCATATGTACATATAACATGATACCAGGGCATGCTTGGACATGGACTCACTGTACACAGAGAACGTGCACAGAGGAAAGGCGCCAGCCCTCTCTCTCTGGTACTTGCTGTCAGTACTTCCTCCACCCAACACCTGGGCTGAGTGATGCTAGATACCATGGCTTCCACCACATCTCGACTTTTTCTCCTCCAATTCCTTCCTCTTAAATTCTTTCATAAAAAGTATTTATTTAGTTATTTAGTTATTGATTGATTGATTGATTGATTGGTGTGTGTGTATGTGTATCAGAGGACACTATGTGTCTCTGTGGAGGACCAAGAGTGTCTTCAGGAACCATCCTGGATTGTTTCTACCCACTTTCTACTTCACTCTGTGATTTCCCAGGCTCCGCCCACCAGGGTCAGAAGTGCAGGCTGCAGGTTCTGCCTAGTGTTTTTATGTGGAACCCGGGGTCCCAACTCAGGACCTTCTGCTTTCCAGACAGAGTCTTAATCCTGAGCCATCTCCCCAGCCTGAAATTCTGTCATTGAAAAAATATGATTATGACTCAGATTGAAATCTCCAGAACATGGCTAGCCAGACTAGTTCTATTGATGAGCTCTGGGTTTGATTAGAGACTCCCAATCTCAAAAAGAATAAGGTAGAAGATTCCCTCCACACACACATGAGCATATGCAACTGAATGTCCATGTGCCTACACATGTAGGAGCACAATACACATATGAAAATAGAAAAATGAAAAGCTAGAAATTTGAGGACGTGCCTCCAGGTGCTGAATGGAACCTTCTGCTTGCGAGACAGAGTTAACATTCTTGAAGACAGCAAACTAATAAGTATGCATCACATTCAAGAAATATATAGCACGTCAGATATGAAAATATTATGGAAAAAAAAAACTAGGGTTGGAATAAAGGAGCACAGAGGTGCCATGCCCACAATCCTAGCACTTGGAAGGTCCAGGTAGTAAAATTACTATAGGATATATCAGAGTTGGTAGAGTGTTTGCCTAGCAGGCATGAAGCCCTGGATTTGATTCCCGCTCACCTGGTGTTAAAATATCAAATGAAGGGCTGGAGAGATGGCTCAGGGGTTAAGACTTACCTTGCAAGCAAAAGGTCCTGAGTTTGGATCCCAGGTCCCACATAAAAATATCAGACGGGGGGCTGGAGAGATGGCTCAGGGGTTGTGACTCCGTCTCACAAGCAGAAGGTTCTGAGTTCGGATCCCAGGTCCCATGATTAAAAAAAAAAAAAAAAATACCAGACGGACCTTAAAAGAGTCTCACTGGGACTGTCAATCACCTGGCCAGGAATCCAGCCCCCAGAAAGATGAAGACTAAGATGAGAGGAATAATAATGACTATTGAGATCCTGTGTAGTTCCTTTCTCCATGCTGTAACTCATCCCTCCATGCTTTAGTTCCTCCCTCCACACCGTAGCTCCTCCTCTATACTGTAGCTCCTCTCTCCATGTCTCTACTCCTCCTTCACGCTGTAGTTCCTCTCTCCACGCTGTAGCTCCTCCTCCGCACTGTAGCTCCTCCTCCGCGCTGTAGCTCCTCCTCCGCGCTGTAGCTCCTCCTCCGCGCTGTAGCTCCTCCTCCGTGTTATAGCTCCTCCTCTGCGCTGTAGCTCCTCCCTCCGGGCTGTAGCTCCTCCTCCGCGCTGTAGCTCCTCCTCCGTGCTGTAGCTCCTCCTCCGCGCTGTAGCTCCTCCTCCGCGCTATAGCTCCTCCTCCGTGCTGTAGCTCCTCCGTGCTGTAGCTCCTCCTCCGTGCTATAGCTCCTCCTCCACGCTGTAGCTTGCAAGTCTCCACTGTCATGCCTGCCTGCTTTGGGGGAATCTAATTCAAAAAATCTAGCTCTTCCTTTTCCTTCTTTTTGGAAATTGGCCAAAAGCCCAAACATGCTTTCCTTGACGTGCTAGACTTTCTCACCCTTTTTCTGAATCCCCATACAGCCCCTTGGGATTCTCTGAACACGAACCCAATTCCCCGCAGACAACTGTTTGACCTTCTCTCCTCCAGCTCCCTCCGCCTGGCAGCTGCCGGGATTCATAGCTTGTGGGGCCTGTTGTTTTTCTTTCAAACTCTAATGCAATGTTCCCTCAGCTTCCTTTCACGTCTGTTTCTAAATGCATTTACTATAACACTAAGCCCCTTCCCCCCAAAAAAGAAAGAAATTCAAATTGCCCAGTAACAGTAGAGTCTAATTAATCTTTGAAACAGGGTTGCTGTGTGGACCTGTGGGATCAAGTGTGGAAACAGGGAGGACCGCTCCAGGTCAGCACCCCGGCGCAGGGGAACCTGAGGGTGGCTTGGCCCAGGTGGTAGAAACCGGGGCAGTGATATACAAATGAGTTCAGAGTTCTTTTCTTTTTATTTATTTATTTTAAATTTTTTTTATTTTATTGTTATTTATTCAATTGTGCATGTGTGCGTGTATGTATGTGTGTGTGTGTGTATGTATGTGTGTGTAGAACCACAGACGAATCCGGGAACCACCATGGACACCTCCACCTCCTCCTTGTTTACTCCGCCCCAGGATTCACAGGCTCCGCCCTACCAGGGCCAGAAACGCAGGCCGCCCCCGCTTCCGCCCGGCGTCTATACGTGGGGTCTAGGATCCGAACTCAGGACTTTCCACCTGCGGCAGAGGCTTAACCCCTGAGCCACCTCTCCAGCCCCCAAGTTCTTTTCTTTTTTAAAGAAGAGATGACAGGGCTGGCGAGCGAGCTCAATGGATGAAGACCTGGGCTGGGGAAATGGCTCAGGGGTTAAGACTCTTCCTCACAAGCAGATGGTCCTAAGTTTGAACCCCAAGTTCCGTGTAAAAAGCGCCGATAGCAGTGGCCTGCACTTGCGGCCCACTAGGGACTGAGCCCAGGAAATTCCAGAGAGAAGCAAAAAGAAGGTAAGAAGCAATCCAAGATGATTCCTGAAGTCACCTAAAAAAAGAATCTGGCTACCTGAGTTCAATCCCCGGAAGCCAGCATGGTGGAAGAGAGGACTGACTTCTGAAAACTGTTCTCTGACCTCGGTCCATCGTATCTTAGCATGCATGTGCACACCCATTCTCTGCTTCTTCTCTCTACTTCTCTCTCAAATAAAAAACCTAATTAAAATATTAAGAAGAGAAGAAGGGATGACAGAGTTTGAGGAAGGATTTCCTAGGAGGCGGGGGGATAAGAGAAGGACTCAGAATGTCTTGGTTGTCCAGGCAGGGAGCAGCTGGCAGGACAGAAGGGCCAGTTGCTCCACGGGAAGGGCTGGGTGCGTTAGGAGGAGCCCGGTGGAGAGCGGAGGGCGGGGCCAGAACCGGCTCTGCTGTTTAATTGTCAGTCGGTGGCAACTGGATCTCCAAGCCAGGCAGATGGCAAGACACTGGGTCGCAGACTCGTGAGCGAGCCTGGCTCTGGCCGGTTATGCATGGGAACATTCCCTGGGGGAGATAAACTTTTAAAAGAGCCTATTTTAAAGCCACCAATCAAAAAGGAGAGTGCTGGATGACATGACTAGATGATACGAGAAAAAAAGATTAAAAAGCCTGACTCTGTAGGGCTATTTATTCTCTTTGTCTCTCTCTCTCTCTCCTTTTCTACTCCTCTTTTTCTTACTTTAATATTTTTACTTTATTAAGTAGTTTTCTTTTTTCTTTTTCTTTCTCCATTTTCTCTTTTTAAAATTTATTTTCTAGTTTTACAAACATTGAGTACTTATCCCTGCTTCCCTCCATCCCTCTCCCTCCTATCTCCTTCCCTTCTCTTTATCGATCCCACTCCTTTCCATCCTCCTACCTGTTCACTTACTTGTATAGACCCCAGGTTTCCCTTTGGCTTTTCTACTTTTGTGGGGCTCCAAGTTGCCTCTCTTTAAGCCACCCCACTGACAGGGGCATTTCCCTTCACTCATCCAGTTCCAGTCCTCGAGGTTTCCACTGTATGTTTTTATGTCTCTTGAGTTCCTCAATAGTCTGTGGGGCATATTGATATGTCGGTCATTATGCAGGTCTGGTAAGGACTGTCTGGCTGCATGAAGTATCTCCTTTTTTATTCCTCTTTAATTGGGGCAGGTGACCGAGCCCATTGGCACTGCTGGATCCCAGATTTTTACCCTAAAAACCCTAACGATAGAAGGATCTGGTCTAGTGGAGAACATCAAATGATCCAGGAGACAGAAAGGAGATTCACAGATGATATGCTTGAGTAGAGGACCAGGACCCATGACTCAAGGGGAGACACTGGCCTGGTCAACGGGGGAACCACAGACAGCCAGGAGAGGGGAGAATACGGATTTCTTTGCTTGTATATTCTTCATCCTGTCATTTGATAAGGATAGGCGGAGGGTGTTAGAAAACTCAGGAGACGGAATAGGAAGCTTTGGCCGCATCTGTCCCTCTGAGTAATGTCCGGAGGTCAGACTGTCCAGGCTTGCTACTCTGTAATACATTAATAATCGGAGCAGCTGGCCCTGTCCGGCCTAAACAAGGCCATTTCCTCCTTCTTCTTTGACGCAGACGCAGTTTTGTTCAGGGTCTGTGGTAATCAGGAGCTTAGGCCACTAAATCTTTTTCCTGCCAAAACTGAAACTGGACTCATGTGAAACAATCAAAAGACTTGAAGCTCCTGGGTCAGCTGTTCTTTTGGGTACCGACGCTTTGCGATCCTGGGCAATGAGACATGAGAGTTGGTAGTGTCTTAGCAAGGGTACAGAGAACCAGGGCAGGACTGGCTTCTGTGCTCCTCACTGTCATGAGCAGGACTCATGCCAGTCATGCATGACCAGGACCAAGGCTAGCACGAAGAAAGAAATCTTTATTATTATCAAACTTGTTCTTTGACAACTTTCCAAGACCAACCTATTCTCACTCTACACCTTCTCCCCTCCCTAGTACCACTGTTTACTACCTTCTTCCCTGTAACTCTCTCTCACAGTCTTGTCTGTTCTGTCTTGCCTTGTGACCCCCTGGCTCAGCTAGGCCCATGTGGTGTGATCAGCAATGAGCACACAGCTGCAGTTAATGACTGGCCCTCCCCCAGAGCCTATCAGGGGTCAGTAGTTAAACAGTAAGGAGTAGAGACCCCTGAGCGACTCCACCATTTGTGACGGATCTTCGCCAGGCCAGTCTTAGGTGGGCCCAGGGCAGACAACCACAGCCGACTCTAAACCTTAGAGGTGCTGGCAAAAATGTCCTGTTTGGAGCCGAGTCCTCAAATGTCCCTTATTCTCCGCATCTTGGCAGCAGTGGGACACTGCCTTCTACGTTGTTTACTACATGGAGAAGCTTCTTTGGTTAAGGCTGAGAGCAGTTTTTCTCTGCAGGTCTAAACAGATATTTAGCCAGTAGTGTGATCCTATGTGGACTGGGTTAAACAACCTTGGTGAGTTTATGACCTCCTGTGGTGGGTTCTTGATGGGGCTGATGGTACCAGATGTGGACTCCCTCCTGTGAAGTAAGCCAATCACAAAGCAGTTGGTTACCCCCAAACAGTCTGCCACCATTACACAGGTGGTTGCATCTTGCCTGACAGATTGGTATTACGGTTTGTAGGGTTCATGGCTGGGTAAGACCATTAGTGTCCCCAGTAGCCTGCAGGGCACCTTCTGGCACTGTGAAAGCTAGCCAGCAGGAAGATGCTTCCAGCTCCTGTGCTAGTTTGATTTCTCTGAATTGTATAGTGATGGTGTGGGGAGTCTACCACAAGGGGACCTTGTCATCTAATTCTGGTGGGCAACCAAGATGAATAGCAAGAACCAGAATCAAGTTGGAGGCCTCTGAGGTGGAAGGAAGCTATCTATAATGACATCACAGAACATCAGCTTGCAGCTCTGACCCCTCTTCTTCAGGGCCTCTCTGTATGTGAGATGTGGTTCTGCATTTTCCCTGTTGAGTGTGGCCTTTGTATTGTTTGATGTGTGCTTTGCAATCGGAAGGATTGTGATACACAGAACATTGGCAAAATAGATGCAGAATTCAGCTTAGCATTATTGATGACACAAATTTGATTCAGTGTGGGGGCTGGAGAGGTGGCTCAGGGGTTAAGCCTCTGCCTTACAGGAGGAAGGTCCTGAGTTCGGATCCTATACCCCAAGTATAGACGCCAGGTGGAAGTGGGGGTGGCATTTCTGGTCCTGGTAGGGCGGAGCCTGTGAATCTGGGGGAAGAGTAAACAAGGAAGAGGTGGAGGCAGTCCATGGTGGTTCCCGAATTCGTCCGTGGTTCTACAAATACATACACACACATACATACACACACACACACATACATGCACAATTGAATAAATAATAAAAAAATAAATAAATTGATTCAGTGTGATGTGAATAAAATGAGAGCAACGTGCAACATGCCAGACACAGCATTAGATAGCAAGGAACAGGACTCTTCTGCCATGAATATCTTAGAACAAATATATGTGTCCGTAGTGTAGAGTTGGAAAGAAACTATAGAAATTATCATTCTGCAAATATGATCTTTTAAAACTTTTTAATATTTTCTTATTTTTGCAATAGATAAGTAAGATGATCTGAGAGGGGCATGGGAAGACTAATGATTAGCAGAGGGTTGGAAGGCGCTTCTTTTTTATCCAATAATAGCTAATTGTCTTAGACCTTCACCACGCCCTAAAAATACACAGATGTCTCATGTAGATAGAGACACTTAAAGCCACGGACAGCTGTGTTTTCAGACCCAAGCCCCAGAAGAGGAGTAACAAGGACAGAGAATTCACTCCGGTCACATACAAACCTCTCGAATCCTTTTCTCTGTATCCAAATAGTTTCTTTTAGGGTCTCTGAAAATTCAAGAGCCCCCATTCCAACTAAAATCTGCCCCCCCAGCCCATTTTACTCAAGTGTTTTCATAGCACGGATCTGTTGGAATTAGTCACAGTACCCTTTGCAGCTTGCCGTGAGATATTGATGAACTTAAATCCTAACTCCAGCCTAAGAATTAGTACAAAATTACATATTTAGCATCTTTACGCTTAGATTGCTTAAAAAATGTTACATTTAATTAAATTTGCAGACACTCACATGCAATATAAAACCACAACCATAAGCCAAAACACCTGTCCATAAAAAAAATTTAAAAAACAATCTGTCAAACTAAGCACCAAGGGCTGTGTCTGGTTCCATTAATATTCATTTGCTACTTGCTAATTCTCCCTGTCATCTGCTAGCACTGGCTAGTGGACAAGCAATAACAGGTGCCAGAGATTTAATGAAAATATAGGGGGGGGAACCCTAAAAACCGAAGAAATTCTTTCCATTAACTTAATTTTTTCTGGGAAGTAACATATTTCTTTATTCACTTTACAGAGATTGAGTAGTGACTGTGTGCTTGGCACTGTGCCAAACACAAGAGATGAGAGAAGTTAAGATGAAATAGAGAAGGGGGACAGAGAGAGAGAGAGAGATTGAAAAGAAGAGTGGGGTCTGGTGGTCCAGGCCTGTACTTCCAGTTACTTGGGAGAGTGGAGTAGAAGTACTGCAAGTTCAAGACCTATCCCCGGCATGATGAGCTTAAGAGCAGCCTGGGCCACTGTCATAGAGTCGCTGGGGTTACAGCTCAGTGGTAGAGCTTTCACGCCTCCAGGCCCTGGGATTTATCCCCAGTATTTCAACATCAATAACCATAAAACTCACAGGAAGGGAGTTCTGTGCTGTAGCAGAAGTACTGCTGCGGCCTGAGGAATCAGGGTCGTGGGGTTACAGGACTTCAAATGAGCCAACAGGGGAAAGCATGTCCAACCCGCGCCTCTCAGACACGGCTTCTACAGAACAGCAGGGTCCGTGGGATTGGGGGAAGTACTGGCCAAGACCTACATGGACCCGTCAACTTGTCATTTTGTGAAATAATGTTTAAGTGACCATCTGCTGGCACCATGATTTTATAGAAGAAAGGGCATTTTAGCATGGTCGAAAGACAAAATTATAACAGGTGCAGATTTTAGTGGGGGGCCAGTAAAATGGCTCAGTGAGGCTTACAAACCTGGAGACCTGAATTTGGTCTTTGGAAGCCCACATGGCTGAAGGAGAGAACTATTTACTAAAGTCTTCTGACCTCCATCCATGAACCAAGCATCTCTCCCTCTCTCCCTCCTTCCCTTTCTCTCTTCCTCTCTTCCTCTCTTCCTCTCTCTCTCTCTCTCTCTCTCTCTCTCTCTCTCTCTCTCTCACCTTCCTCTCTTTCTCAAACAGATAAAATATTTTTTAAAAATGAAAGGAAGATTTTAATGGGCTGCATTTATGATTTTAGAACCAGGCAGCGCCACATTCCAGAAAGCAGAGCAAGAGTTCAAATGGACTGAGCCGAGGAGGTTGGTTTGTAGACACAGAAAGGCTGAAACAAGAACAAGACGGATTGGTTGTTCTGAAGTCTTCCCTAGGCAGGGACGGGAGACAAAACAATAGGAAAAGGACAGATTGGTTAACTTTACGTCCCTTTTTATTTTAACATAAGGATTAAGGCTGAGGGGACTTCATTATCAAGCTGGCTGAAACTGGCCTGGGTAGGAAATTTGGCGATTATCTGTGTTTGCGGGTTTCTGAGGTCAGATAAACGGCTTAGCTTCGCCTTGGTGCCCCGGAACTTCAGTTTCAGTGACTCCGTTTTTATTTTTAGTCTGATCTGGTGGGCTTGGGCAGGGGCTTGCTGACTACGAAACAGTGTCCTCCTATCCTTTTTATTTTAGCATCACTAGAAAAGAAAACAACCACCGCCACAATATAAAAGCCATAATTTCGGTAAGACGAGCAAAGAAAATCATTTTTCCGTTGGAGTAAGTGTAGCTTTGTGACCAACACACACAGTGCTGCCCATGCTTGGCTCATTTTGCAGTGGATTCCTGAATGTATGAGCCACAAGCACCGTGGTGGGAGAGGGTGGGAAGGAACTGTTGGTGTGGAAAGAATTGACCCCGAGATCTGGTTCTGTACACATGGGTGCCGAGATTTCGGGTGGGCCCGAAATGTGGGCCCCTCTCAGCAGGAGAAGCTGAGATGGGAGATCTCAAAACAACCAACGGAACAAGGAAATTCCTTGCGTTTATGGGCTGCAGAGGGGTGTGGGCTTAGAGGAGCTCTCTGAGCTGTGGGAAAGGGTTCCTCTGAGTTTAGAGGAGGGGCTGTGAGCTTGGAGGGGGGTGGTCTCTGAGTTTAGAAAACGGGTTAGTGAAGGTACAACATAGGATAAGGCAGTAATTTGGGAAACTAATCCCATTCTCTCACCCTGCCTTAGGGTTTAGGGAAGGTACTCGATAGGTCTGTCTACAGGGACAGTTCTGTGATCTGACAGCAGAGCAGCGGGTACAGAGGGCCAAAGGATCTGCACCCTTATTTTTTTACATTTATTTTTCTTGCGTGTATGTAAGCTTGCATTTGTTTCAGCACACGGGGTGTTTCCACTTTTATGTGGGTCCCAGGGATTGAACTGGGGTCATCATAGTTGGCAGCAAGCTTCTTTACCCTCTGAGCCACCTCCCTGACCCTGAGTCTTCATTCTGTCCCACCCCAACCCCAGAGCTAAGATTTTCTAAGTATCCTCAGCTAGGTGATGAGTATGGGGGAGCAAATCAGCCCCTCCTGACCTAAGAGCCACATCCTGACTTTCTTCACTATGCGCTTCATCCTAGGCGTGTGTGTGTGTGTGTGTGTGTGTGTGTGTGTGTGTGTGTACAAAATCACATGTGTTATGTGTTGGACATAAGCAGGAATTGGCCATAAAAGTATTCAAAGTAATATTTTATAACTTCATTAATATTAAGGCACATCCTTCAATCCCCAATGTTCTTCATTGTTCTATTAACAGAAGAAATTGAAACTCTGCCCACTGTGCCTAATGGTTAGGTCAGGTCTGACAGTCCTAAATTTTAGGTGGTATGCAGTGAGGTGTGTGGGGTCCCAGAGGGTTTCTGCATACATAATCTTCTCCCCGGTTTGTGGCCCCTGGAGAAGTCCAGTGATGTGGGGAGCAAGGTCATGCGAGAGGAAAGCTGAGGAATGAACTCAGAAGATGGCCAAATGCCACAGAGGCATTCGCAGAATCATGCGACTGGGACGGTGCTCCACAGGGCAAAGGGCCCCTTGCCAACTGCTGGTGGGACAGGCAGCCCACTTCTGCTGCCTTCCCCACTGGAAGCAGTAAGGACCTGCTGTCTAGAAATGGCCAGATGGTCCAACATTCTGGACTTGGCCTGGTCCACATTTTATCAGATAAGGCCAGATCTAGCTATTCCTTACCACTGCACTTCGCCTCTTCCCTTACGACCTGTCCCAAATATGTCAGGATAAAGTAAGGATATTTGTTATGTGTCTGCTCTTTGTCTTTCATGCCTTGGGCTGTTTATGATGGGACTGTTACCTATGAAACTAGCATCTCTCAGAAGAAAACCTTATTTAAGATGTGCAGGGCCCGGGGACAAGAATCAAGGTCATTTACCTTGGTAGGAAGAAAGAAGGGTACAGCAGAAAGGTAGGGACAGAGGGAGGGGAGGAGGAGAGAAAAAAGGAGGAAAGGGAGAAAGTTGGGGAGAGGAAGGAAGCACTGTAGGTTTACTCAGCAGGACCCCGACTGATCTTTTAAAAGAACACAGTCTCAAAAATGCATGCACTCTAGAGCTAAAGAGGAGATAAAGGTAAAGGTGCTTGCTAGCAATCCTGAGGACCTGTGCCCCATCCCCAAAGCACCCATGGTGGAAGGAGGGGACCAACTTCTGAAAGTTGTCCCCTGACTGTTAGAAATAGAGACATTCCCTGGTATCAAACAGGCACTCAGGAAGCAGGGAGCTCTGGCCAGGCACTTTAAGGATGAGTCAAACGGCAAACACAAAGAGCAGACAGTCTGCCCCACCCTTTTATCCTAACGCAGGAGGAAGGAGGATTTGGGCCTCACCCTATGGGCCAGAGTGTGGCCTTCCGATCTAAGTCACGACTAGCTGAAGGGAAAATGGTATGAAATTGATTTTGAGTGATGATAGGAATGGTAGGAATGGAGAGGCGTGGGCTGCTGCGGCTCTGGAACAGTCTGTGTGGACAATGCAAAGAGGCAGGTCATAAAATAGAATCACCGCGGTTTGATGGAAAAGACTTGTTTTTCCCCCAGCGACCTCCACACGCTGCACGTGTGTGCAAACACACACAAACGTAAATAAATATAACAAACTTTTTCAAAAATCATACACATTTTGATATATTGCCTTGGATTCCTTCAATTTACCTGAAACAGAAATCTAAGCGATTCAGTGAAAGGAAAAAAGAAAAAACAAAACAAAACAAAAAAACCCCCAGAAAGTTACTATAGTAACAACAAAAAAAGGGAGAATCTATATATATGTGAATGAAAAGGTTTCTTATGAAAGCCGTCACTGTCAGCACCAATAAAAGAATTTACATTTGAAAAAAGTTTGAGAGAATCAAAACCGGCAAACTGTCTCTGCAAAAACAACTGTGTCTAAATGAGCAAGGATGTTTTCTGTGTTCGCTGGTGAAGATCAACCTTCTCCTACCATTCGGGCTTCTAGGGATCCAGTCTAGAAGCCAGAGTACAGGCAGGTACCTTCCCCCTTGTCCTGTCTCTTCAGCAACCCAACTTAAAAAAAAAAAAAATTAATTTGAGGGGGGGTGGATGAACATGTCGTCTAGGGCACATGGGTAGAGGTCAGAATTAGGCAGTTTTAGAGCAGCCTGGTCTGGATGTCTCTGAAGGTCTTGGAAGGTCATCCCCCCACCCCCCACTGCTGGGATTACCCAGAAGGAACACACCCTTCTCACTTCCCCCAACCCTTTGCTTGTGAAAGGATATGGAGATTAGTTCTCCATTGCAGGTAAACCTTAAGTGGGGTGGGCACAAGATCTACTAGGTTGGGCCCCAATGTGAGTTAACCAATGAGGAAAAGCCATTCCCCGCGTGTCCTCTTGGCTAAATGTGTAGATCGATCTGACCTTGGCAGCCATCTTTGGTGCCTGCTCCTCATAGCACTCCAGGTCTGGAGTCCGTGAGTACTTTCCCAGCTTCTTGCCTCTCATGGATTCCATACCCAGAGTGCATGAATTCTCCAGGGAGCCCTTGCCCCTTATGGTACTTCACCTCTACCGTCCAAGAGTTCCGTTCCTTCTCTCCTCTAATAAACGCTGCCTTCATCCTCTGTGCGTGTTCTGGTTTCAATCTTCAATCTGAACACAAGAACCTGAATACCTATAGACCCCAGGAGAGTAATCCTGCAACAAGAGGACAATTTTCTCAGAAGTCAGTTCTCCTGTCATGTGGGCTTCCAGGGATCAAACTCAGACCATCAGTTCAGGAAATAGCTCAGCTTTCTCCCCAGTGCTGCATCCCCCCCCACCGGACCTTTAAAAAATATACATTCATTTGTGGTTTTTTTGAGGGGGTGAGAGAGAGAGAGAGAAAGAGATGCCATAGCTCACAGAGGGATTTTTTAGATTATAGAAGCTGCCCCTGCAGAGAGATTCAATCCCATTTTATATCCATCTCCTACTTTCTCTAAACTGCTAAACTCCCTCTCACTTTGTAGCAGTCCCCAAGGCAGAGTGGAGCGATGGGATTATATCCAATGAAGAAGTTGGCTATCTGATTGGCTAAATCCAGAGACCTCCCCTCTCTGAACTCAAACTCCACTCCCCTCAAGGGACTGCAGATGTAAGGAATTCCCTTGTCCTGTGGGTTGTCCTAGGAATCTTCTGCTCCGAGCAGCCTGATGAAAGGGTTTATGCATCTGAGATATGCTTGTGCTGCCTCGGCGCCTGTCGGTATCAGCTGGTGCTCAGTCTATTCTTCTCACGCTTAGCAGAACTCGGATCCCCAGGTTTGTGAGCCTTTACTGAGCCACTAGCCAGCCTGGCTAAGAGAGTCTACATCAGCTTCTTTGTAGACAGCCCTTTAGACCTTTGTAATTAATAGTTAACGTTGTGGGTACCCAAGTCTTATTTTTAGGGGGAAAACATCAGCCACCTTTTCAGGAGAAGCCTTCTTCCTCCTGTCATCTCCTCAGACGCCCCACGCCATGGCTCGCCCGGCTCTGAGCTCCCCCAGCAAGGAGACTGGTGAAGGTAATAATTAAGAATCATAACATTTCCTAATGTTTCCACAGCATTTTACAGCTTACAGAGCACTTTCACACATCCTGCAGCTCTCGATTTCCCTCTGATTTTCTCTTCCTTGCTTGAGAAGTGAGCGCGCTTCAAACTACTCCCTCGCTGCGTGGCCCCGTCGTTCATTCATCCTGACTGCACGCCCAGGCCCAGTAAGAAGTGCAGCACCAGGAGACTCTTCCCGCATGCAAAGGGACCTGAGTTCAGATCCCAGATCCCAACAGAAATGGCAGTAGCCTGCACTTCTGGCTCTGGAAGGTGAAGCCTGGGAAATTCCAGAGCTAAGCAAAAAGAGGGAGAACAATCCAGATGATGCCTGAAATCAGCCTTTGTCCTCCAGAGGGGCACACAGTACCCTCTCTTTCTCTCTCTGTCTCTCTCTCTCTCTCTCTCTCTCTCTCTCACACACACACACACCACACACACACTCACACATAGAACAGGGGTGCTTGATTAGTCATCCCTCTTTGTTCTAGTCTCCCCCCGCCCCAGTATTTTATTTATCTAAGAAATAAAGAGAGCCCGTGAACATATGGAGCAGAGGATAACTTTCAGAAGTTGGTTTTTGGGTGGGCTCCAGGGATTGAACTCAGGTCACTAGGTTTGCACACAGTCACCTTTACCCACTGAGCCACCCCCCAAACACCTTTGTTACACACGGTGTTAGCTTCCTAAGGAACAGACAGGGATGCTCCTATAATGGGCTGAGGTCCACTCCCTGGCTGTCCTCCTTCACACACAGAACAGAGATGAGTGGACAGAGAGTAGATGCCCGGTTGACATGAATGCAGAGCCATGAAAAGAGATTTCATTAAGTCCAGTCTCGTTCACACAGACAGGGAGGGGGCGTGCACGGTTAATCAGCCCAAACAGATGATCAGTCTGTCTGAGGCCATGCGGTGACCCATGAATAATTCCTATAAGCACGGATCCAGTGTCCAGGTTTCAGAAGGGGTTAGACTGGATGGGGGGGGGACCTGAATGGCTCAGGGCACTGCAGTTAATGGATGGGAGGAATCTATCTGGGTTGAGGCCAGTGTAGCCAAGAGCCAGACTTGGCGAGCCTGCCGTGAATTTGAAGTATGGGGGCGATTAGGCATGAGCTATTTGCAGACCCAGGGAGAAGGTGGACTGAGCCGCATGCAGCCGGATGCTGAGCTCTGTCACCCTCAATAGAGGCAGCGAAAAGGATATTGAGGGGCACTGTGGCAGAGGCCAGGGTCCAAAGTCGAGCATCCTGAAAGCACACCTTCTGGGGTTTCAAAGAGGCATTTAAATAGAGGGCACTAGGAAGGTCAGACATTCTAAAACTCTGACGGCTAAATCTCCTGCTTCACTTTCAGTAATTTTGCCAGAGAACGCTGATGAAGCCTGTATTTGTGTGTGCGTGTGTGTGTGTATGGGGGGGGAGCTAGTAAAAAGGAAGATGTGGCTTTTTTTGTTGTTGTTGCCAGCATTTGCCTTTTTTGGAGGTCTTTTTCCCCCCTCCTTTGCTGCTCTCCACCCCTACAATAAGCTGAGCCAGTGTAAGTTACAATTTATTAGCTGGTTGCTATGGGTTACGCCAGCGCTGCACAGATATTCCCTTCAGAAATAGTAACATTTAATGTAAAACAGAACTACTGTATCACCGCTTGGTTGGCTTCTGCTGCCTTGCAATATTGTATCCTTCCCCGCTGAGATGGAAGCCGAGGGAAATTAGCTGGTCCCATTATTTTATTATGATGATGGGTGTCTATACCCCCCCTTCGTGAGAAGAAGAGCTTGCAAGCTCAGGATGTATGAAGATCTGGGGCACTGACTTGCAGGCCACACGGTGCCCCAGACTGAAGTCTCTTTCATGTCCCAGTTTATTATTTACGACAGTTTTCTCCGAGCAAGTCCCTGAGGGCCCGAGGCCCGTTACCATTTCAAGGAGGCTTGTTGCAAACTACTGATGGGTTTTATTTATTTCACCATCTGGATAATATTCATAGCAGATAGGTTAACAAAAATTTGTGGGCTGGCAAATGGTTAGGATAATATTTAGCTGCAAGGATGATTTAAAAGCAAAGGGTTGGAGTTGGAGAGCCCCAATTTGGCCATTTCATTTGGAATAGACATGGTAGGAGACGCACTGCTGTGTTTAGGTCGTTTGTAGTCTATTTTCTCTGCCCCCACCCCCATCACCCACACACCATGCCACGATCCCTCCCAGAGCACACACACCTTTTCCTTTCTGTGTTTCTTCCTTACTCTGCTCCTGTTGGCCACAAAGGTATGTTCTTTCTTAAGCATTGACTACTGGGCCAGTCTACATGTCTCAAATGTGATCCACCTGGCTAGAAGCTCTGGAATGATGAACAGACGTGTGTGTGTGTGTGTGTGTGTGTGTGTGTGTGTGTGTGTGTGTGTGTGTATCAGAGGGCACTGTGTGTCCCTGTGGAGGACCAAGGGTAACTTTGGGAACCATCCTGGATTGCTTCCACCTCCTTCTTGCTTTACTCTGGGATTTCCCCAGCTCCTCCCACCAGGGCCAGAAGTGTGGGCCACTGTTTCTGCCTGGTGTTTTTATGTGAGACCTGAGATCCCAACTCAGAACTTCTGGTTGCAAGACAGAGTCTTAACCCCAGAGCCATCTCTCTAGCCCCTTTATTCTTTTTTTTTTTAATTTATTTAAATTTTTTCCTAATTTTACAAGCATATTATTTATTCCTGTTTCCATCCTTCCCCCCTCCTTCTCATCCTCCTTCCCCTCCCTTCATCAACTCATCGCACTCCCTCCCATCCTCCTGCCTGGCCACTTTTATAGGGCCCCAGGGCTCTCTGGCTTGTGGAGGTTCAGGCCTCCGTGGCGTACCAAGTGCCCTACCAAGGCTGTCTGTGGTATACTGAGGGCCTGGAGTGCTGACTCCTGAAGGTTGTCCTCTGACCTCCACACAGTGCACCCCCCAACACAGAGAGAGATATCACCTTCTCCACACACCCAGTAATAATTATTCAATTAGATTTAAAGAGACCCTGTTTACTCTGTGACAAAAGCTGACGTCCTCTATGTGAGAGTCTCTTGGCTAGCTTACTCCCCACTTCCTCTGTCTGTGCCTACTGCCTTCAGAGGCTGTAATGACCTGCCAGTGACCTGCTCGCCCCTCTGCATTGTTGGTCCCCAATTCCATGTCTTCCTCTCTATGGACTCTAGCATCCCAATGCTTAATATTGCCAACTGCACTGGATTTAGAACTCCCTAGGGCATGTTTGTGAGGACCTAGAGAGGAAACTGAGGAGGAAACGCCTTGGAGGAACCATCTGATGGGCTGGGGTCCCAGACTGCTTGGGAAGGAAGAAAGGAAGGAAGGAAGGAAGGAAGGGAGGGAGGGAGGGAGGGAGGGAGGGAGGGAGGGAGGAAGGGGGAGGGAGAGAGGAGGGGAGGGAGGAGGAGGGAGGGGAGGGAAGGAAGGAAGGAAGGGGGGAGAGAAGGGGGAGAGAAGGAGGGGAGGGAGGGAGGGAAAGGGAGGGAGGGAGGGGGAGGGAAGGAAGGAAGGGGGAGAGAGGGAAGGAAGGAGGGGAGAGAGGGAAGAAAGGAAAGAAGGAGGGAGGGAAGGAAGGAAAAAAGGAGGGAGGAAGGAAGGAAGGGAGGGAGGGAGGGAGGGAGGAACGAAGAAGGGAGGGAGGAAGGGAGGGAGGGAGGGAGGAACAAAGAAGGGAGGGAGGGAGGGAGGGAGGGAGGAAAAGCCACCTCATCTTTCCCTGCTGCCTGACGGGGGCTGCCTCACAACTAGCTGCCTTGGGCTCCTGCTGCCATGACTTCCCCACTGTACCCCTCAAACCCCTTCTTTCTTAAATCCATTTTACCAGGTATTTTGCACAGAAATGAGAAAAAGTAGTCAATCCCAGGACCCTTCAGGACAGGGAGCAACTATGCTCAGTCTCTCCTTACAGCGAGAGTCAGTGTCCGACCATCCTCACTGAGCTGGATGTGTACAAGAAGCCTGGAAAGAAGCGGTTCATGAACTGGCTTTCCCGTGACATGATACCTAGTGGACAAAGCCAGTGGACCAATCTTCAGGTCAGCGGCAGCCACCAAAGGATTCTGTCCATCAGATGCCATTGACAGGCATGGAAGAGGCCACTCAGAATGGCTTACCAAAAAGACTGACTATGCTTCCTAGTAAAACGTCTGGAGTATGGAAGCTCCAGGGTTGATTCCTTGAGTTTCTCATGACAGAGAACTTGGTTTCTCCCCATGTAGCAGTCAGTCCGCAACATTGCTGATAAATGACCATCAAACAGCTTAAGGGAACAAGGAGTTTACTTTCTTACGATAGTCCGGTTACAGTTCATAGTCCAGCTTGACGGGAGAGCACACACCAACACCAGGGCCGAGGAAACTGGCCACCATAATGGCTGAGAGATGGACAATCCTTACTTGCCAGACCAGCATGTCTGGCCAAGTGAATAGAAGGATGCCAACTCTCTCAACCAGCTCTCTGTGATTTATCCAGGGCCTAGTCCCACCCACCATGGGCTGGACCTTCCCCATCATCGAAACAATCTCCTTCAGGTTTGCTCTGGGCTTAACTCAACCATCAACTCTCTACAACTGTGCCCAGAGCTCAAACCCTCAACCGTCAAGTTGACACCTGTGCTTAACTACGACACCTCACGTACATTTGTCTTCACCAGTGTTGCAGTTACTTCCAACCCCCTTGCAAATGTTCTTCCTTGTTGCTGTGAGATGACTCATACACAGCTTAGGGACAAATAAGATGTTTATTTGGCTTACAGCTCCAGAGAAGATATGGTCCACTACGGTGGGAATGGATAGCAGAAGGCATATAGCCGGAGACAGAAGCAAGAGGCTGGCCCAGGTCACTACTGCCATCCGGAGACAGAGAGGGCAAGACAGGGCTGAGTCAAACCTCAAGGGCCGCCCTCTGTGATGTACCTTTCTCTGGCAAGACTTTACTTCTTAAAGATGCCACATTCGGGCTGGAGAGGTGGCTCAGGGGTTAAGTCTCTGCTTTGCAGGCGGAAGGTCCCGAGTTCGGATCCCAGATCCCACGTATAGACGCCAGGCGGAAGCGGGGGTGGCCTGCGCTTCTGGTCCTGGTAGGGCGGAGCCTGTGAATCCCGGGGCAGAAGGAGATGGAGGCGGCCATGGTGATTCGCGAATTCGTCCGTGGTTCTACACATACACAGACACAGACACACACACACGCGCGCACATACACACACACATGTACACAGTTGAATAAATAATAATAATAATAAAGAATTAGAAAAAAAAAAGATGCCACATTCTTTCGAAGCATTAACATGAGCTGAGGATTGAAACATAGGAGCCTGTCAGGAGCGATGCACATTCACCCATGACATCCAGATTGGGTGAGTTTCCCCTCTGTCGGTGCCGCGATGGGGAGCAATCGGGTCCAGCTGCGCACCCAGACTAAACGCAGAGAATAGCTTCTCTTCATGCAAGGACAAACCCCTCTGAGATCCCTGTATCCACCAGCGGATCCTGCTTGTGTTGCTGACCACGGTGAAGTCTCAGGGCCCAGGGAAGGGGAATATCATGCAAAGCCTAGAGACGCCCGTCCCATGAGAAGGCTGCGTCTCGGGATGAAACCAGAAGCTCTAGCAGGGAGGGAGAAGCAGGACAGCAAGGTCTCCTGAGTGGGCAGCAGCTGGGTGTCACTCTTTCACTCTTCATTCATTCATTCATTCATTCATCCATCCATCCTATAGATATTTATTAAGTATCTGCCACATGCTAGGCACTGTGTTGGAAGTTGTGAGCAACGATGAACAGACAAATAGGACTTTCCCCCGGCCATGAACTTGAAAAAAACCAAAAGCTAATTACATGCTATGCTGTAAGTTGGATCTGCAATGTCTCCCCAAAGCCCATGTGTTAAAGGCTCAGTTCCCAGCTTGGAGCTTAAAGAAGAGGGACCTACTACATCCAGGAAACTCACTGCAGTGAGACTTGTCCTTACCAGACCTGCATAATGACTGACATACCAACATGCCCCCATGGACTATCGAGGAACTCAAGAGAGATAAGAACACACAAAAATGGAAATCTTGGGGACTAACAGTGGATGAGTGAAGGGAAATACCCCAAATCAGTGGGGTGGCCTGAAGGCAGACAGTTTGATATGCCACAGAGGTCTGAAGCCCCACAAGAGCAGACAAGCCAGAGAAAACCTTGGGGTTCACAGAAGTAGCCAGGCAGGAGAGTGGGAGGGGGTGGGATGGATTAATGAAAGGAAGGGAATGGGGAGAGGGGATGAGAGGGAGGGTGATGGAGGGAAGCAGGGATAAGTACTCAATATGCTTATAAAACTAAAGAAATGAATTAAAAAATAAAATTCCCTTTTGCTGGAAGAAGGAGGAGGAGGAAGAGGAGGAAGAAGAAGGAGGAGGAGGAAGAGGAAGAAGGAGGAGGAGGAGGAAAAGGAAGAAGAAGAAGGAGAAGAGGAAGAGAAGGAAGAAAAAGAAGGAGAAGGAAGAAGAGGAAGAGGAGAAGGAAGAAGACGGAGGAGGAAGAAGAAGGAGGAGGAAGAGGAAGAGGAGAAGCAGGAAAAGGAAGAGGAGGAGGAAGAAGAAGAAGGAGGAGGAGGAGAAGGAGGAGGAGGAGAAAGAGGAGGAGGAGGAGGAAGAAGAAGAAGAGGAGGAGGAAGAAGGAGGAGGAAGAGGAAGAAGAAGGAGGAGGAGGAGGAAAAGGAGGAAGAAGAAGGAGAAGAGGAAGAGAAGGAAGAAAAAGAAGGAGAAGGAAGAAGAGGAAGAGGAGAAGGAAGAAGAAGGAGCAGGAGGAAGAAGAAGAAGGAGGAAGAAGGAGGAGGAGGAGGAGGAGGAGGAGCAGGAGGAGGAAGAAGAAGAGCCCAAAGGAGTTTTAAGGCTGCTGGGAGCATGCTCTCGAAGGGGATTGTGGGATTCTGGTCTCTTCCTTCTTTGTGGTCTCTCTTTCACAGCCTGACGTTCTCCCTCACCATAGGCCCAAAGTGACAGGCCCCCATCCGAAACCTCTGAAACTATGAAGCGAAATGAACTTTTCTTCTTTTTTCACTTGATAAGTTGTAGTGATTTGAATATGAAACACGCCGCACAGGTTCAAGCAGAGACCAGGTCTCCCAGTTGGTGGCCTGCGCGGGGAGGTCAGGGGCCTCTCAGCGCAGAGCCGTGCTGAAGAAGTATGTCACCCGGGGTGGACCTCGAGGTTGGGCAATCCTTCCTGTTCTTCCCCCTCTGCCTCCGCGATGGCTGGGACAAGGGAGCCAGTGTCCTGATCTCGCATCCTTCCCTGCCCACCGCCATACGTTCCCTGCCACGACAGACTTGATTCCACTGGAACCACAAAGCCAAAAAAATAAGCCTTTTCTCCCTTCGCATGTTCCAGCTAGTTTATCACAGCCACAGAAGAGTAAGTGGAACATAAACTCGGACATTTTATTACAGTAATGGAAAGGTGATCAGCACAGATTGCTTGTGTCAACAAGGCGGTTTGTAGCTCAGTAGAGAGTGGACACGGAGGGTGGTCACAAAGGGCCCGTCTGAGGAGGCAATATTTGGTAGAGAGCATCAAGTCCAGTGAAGATCAGAGAAGAGGATTCCCGGGAGACTAGAACAGCAAGTGCAAAGACCCTGAGGCAAGAAAGTAGCTGGGGAGGCTGAAGCCAAGTCTGAGTACTAACGATTGATCAAAAGTTGATCATGGCACCCAGCCCAGCTCCTGCCCGGGGCTGGAAACACCACAGCTCTTGCTTCCCTGGCCTCTCCTGCCCAGACCTGCAGCTCCACCCAGGGCAGAGTCACAGCTGTGAACCCGCAGAACAATGGGCCCAGGAAGGGAGGAGAAACCACCAGGCTCTGGCCATGAACCCCGCAGTGGTCTCAGGCCTCTTCAGACGCTGCCTACATCGTGTGGCAACTTCTCTGGCCACATTTGCTGGGGAAGATGACATGACCTGCCAAGCGGCACAGATAAAGCTTTCTTCGTGGGTCCTGATGCCTCCCTCTTGTGGTTTGAGCTACCTGCTCTTTATGGCACCATGGTCCCAGCAGCCCTTGCTCCATTCGGAGGAGGCTGTGCTGGGGCCTGAGGAGCTGCTGGTATAACCCTCTCTACCGCTGTTCTGCGACTTGTTGATGGCCATTGTGGTGACTTGACCAACTCCATTCCAGGGACTCACCCCGTCCCCGCCTACCTAGCAAACTTCTCACAGGGTCACCTCCTCCCCCTGCCAGATTCAGGGAGTCATGCCCATCATAGCCCGAGTGGGCGGGGAATGCCATCTGTGCCAAGCGGTGTGGCATCTGGCATCCTCAGCGGGTTCTTCTGGTATCAGATTCATATTCTCCCCCACCCCTTTTCTTTTTGCTCTTCCTCCCCCTCTCCAGGCAGAAACCAGAAATCACAGCTGTGGACACAGTGTACTTCTTTGCCTGGAACTCTGGAATTTTCAGTAAAAGGCGGAAGAAGGGGCTGGAGAAAGGGGTACTACTTTTCTGTTGCTGTGACAAAATACTTTGACTCAAGCAACCTAGGAAAGGGGGTTTATTTCTTTGGCTCCAGAGGAGCCAGAACCCATCACAGTGGGAAAGACATAGTCTTAGGCCAAGAAGACGTGGTGGCTGGTTCATATTGGATGTGCAATCAGAAGGGAGGAATGGAGAGAGAGAGAGAGAGAGAGAGAACAGAATGTATGGCTAGGCTATAAAGGCTCAAGAGATACTTTGTCTAACAAGGTTCTCCCTCCTAAAGGCTCCATAACATTTCCAAACAGCACCACCAGTGCAGGACCAAATATTCAAATACATGAGCCAATGAGGGACATTTCACATTCTAATCACAACGAAAGGCCTCTCCACCATCCCGACAAATCTAAATCGCGGCTCAGCCCCAGCTCCTTTGGCTATTAACACGAGAGGGATCATTAGGTCAACTGCTTCTTTGTACAGGATGAAAACAGACCAGAGAGGCGAAGTGCTTCGACAGGATCTGAACCACAGAGCTCACAGTGGGGCTGTGTGGGCCTCAGTGCACTGTGCCTTCTGCCTTCTGCACTTCTGAATTCACGAGTGGCTTTCTGGATGGGGACACCTCCTGCTTTGCCCCCTGCAGAAGGCCCTCCTTGTGCCACTTGGGATAAGGGCCCTGGCCATGATGGCCTTCTTGGTTCGTCTTGAGGACAAAGAAACCATCATGACTCCTCTCAACCACAAAAGGAGACTCGAAAGACAATTACAGAGTCGAATGAGAGTGCGGTTTCTTGCTTTCTACTTCTTCTGTAACTTAGGAATAGAACTTCTGGAAAAAGTATAATATTCTCTGCTCATATAGTTAGGCAAAAGCAGCTTCGGTGTGTGTCACTGTGGGACTTAGAACTTGTCATACATAGTCCAAGGACAGTATGAACTTTATCACCCAGGAAGAGCCCATGGTGACTGTAGAAGGTATCTCGTGCTATGGAAGTGCTTAGGGTAAATATATAACAATTCCAGGGCTTCCTAGTCCCTAGAAAAGCCCGGGATCTTTGGGGGCAACTAGAGTCCTTCGGTGTAGGGGTAAGGCAGACCTCAGGCCCCTATCTGGTCATATAGGGGGGCATCTGGAATAGCTGAGACACTTGGGCAACTCATTCCCTTCTTTCTGCGAGGCACCAGACAGATTTTTGGCCCAGGAGACCAGACACGAAACAAAAGCTGTCTTCCAGAAGGCACTCTTCTGGCTTTTCCTTCAAGTGGCGGAGGATCGGGGCGAAACGCTGAATTTCAATTTTGCACACACAACCCCAGAGGCCTGGGGGGTTGGGGGGTACAGGGAGCATTGGAAATGAGCACCAGCCCAAGCATTCTACCTGCCAAGTGTTCGATTAAGCTGCTTAGGTCTGTTTCCACCATCCTGTCTTTCAAATATTTATGTGGCAGATTATAGGCAAGCTTCAAAGACAAGGAAATGCAAATCGGTTCCATAAATCATAGAATAACACAGCTGCTGTCTTCCTCCAAGTGACAGCTCCACAGCGCCAGCATTGCTGTCTGCAGGAGTGGCGGGAGGTGGGCTTCTCATGTGCAGCTTGGCCTGGCTTGAGAGCAGGTACCCATGTGCATGTGTGTTGGAAGTGTATGGGGGAGGGGGCATCCCAAAGTCTTAGCAGTTATTGGCATTTTTGCAACATGGTTGTTGAAACAAAATTTTCAGCAGTTAAGGAGTTAAACTAGTTTGCTTATCTTTTAAAAAAAAAAAAAACCTGCAAAGAGACAAAGTATCACCTAAGACCTGAAATACACCAGCAACTAGAGATGGAAGAGGCTTTTGGGGAGTGGGGAATGTGTACCTAGGACTTCCCCCTTTCCCCCTAAGTGGGGAGAAGTCAACAGGCAATGACTGTGAGAATTCCAAAAAGAATTTAATTCAGCCGGAATGAATAAAAAAGAAATTGTGCATTGCAAATAGTTATGCAAATTAACTTCTGCCCCCAGGGTCTTAGCAATCTGCCAGTGGAGGCCCCTGTGTGCCAGAGAAGAGACTTCTGTGGGCTTTTCTGCTGTTGCCAGGACTGATCCATTTGGTACATTGGTGCTTGGTGACATATTAACACCCACCAAGGCCAATGCCGGAGTTTATGGTCCTTACCACCAGCTGGTGCGGGCCTGGTGTCCTGCTGTGGAGGTGTCTGGGGGAGGCTGTGAGGGCGGAGGTTTGGGGGAAGTTGGTGTGGAGTTGGGAAAGGGGTGGCCAGGTATTTCTGGGGATTCTGTCGGAGTGACTCAAGCACTCTTAGGCAACAGGGGAATTTTCTGGGTCATGAAAGGGAGTGCTGGATTTGCAAACCATGGGAAAGGAGGGGCTCTGGCTGGGCTTGGGAGCGGTAGGGACAGGGCCAGATAACTGTCAGAGCGCTCTTGCTTCACCTGCTGTTAGTGTTTCTCTGCACTGATTTTCAAAGTAACAGCCAACAACTAGGGGATTTCGGACCTGGTGGTTTTTTGTCACCCTAGATTATTCTTATTCTGAATGATCTCAGGGAAGAAGTATCATTTGACCAAATGGGGATGGGGGGTGGGGGCTGCCTGTCCCAGGACCAATGTACCTTAGGGAGGTGACAGATGACATGCGCTTGTGAAGGCAGTCACTACATGATGGTGGGAGGCCTGTCTAGCGAAAGGTATTGTCCGAACAGAAGATGTGACAATTGTCTTCTCCAGACTAACAGGCGGTGGAGAAAAGACAGAGTAAATGTGCAAAAAGCGGCCAGGGAAGAAGGGATGAACAAGTTCTGTGTTGGCTTGAGTGAACAGATCCTGGAAACTCAGCATTCCATAGGACCTAAATACATTTCTCTCATCTTCCTCTTCCTCCTCCTCTTTTTTAGTGTCCTTTATTGTTCCAGATCATCCTTTTTTCTGCATTGTCAATCCCTTCGAAATTGTAAGCGCTTTGCAATTTTGCACTGGGCTGGTAGCTTTCTGTAACTACAACCAGAATCTGTAGCAGTCAACTTGTAAGAAGGACAGTTATTTTGCTCAAACGTGGACAACTGACTTCAATTGCATAACTTTCTTTCCTTTCCTTTCTCCCTTGGGATTCTATTAGTCACTTTTTAATATCTTTCTGCTTAAAGCATGATCTCTGAACCAGCCATATCATTCACCTGCGAGCTTGTTAGAAATTCAGCATGCCAGGGCCAGCAAGATGGCTCCACGGTGACGGTGCTTGCTGCCAAGTCTGATAAACTGAGTTTGATCCCTGGAACTAGCATGGGAGAGGGAAAGACCTGATCCCCTACAAATTGTCCTCTGACCCCCACAAGCGTGCAATGGCATGTGTGGGGGCGGGTTCATTCCCTAAATAGATGATGGAGAGAGAGCTGGTTGGAGATTAGCAAGCTAGCAAGGTAGAAGGTAAACCTCCTCTCATGCGTTGGCACAAGGTTGCCTCCTATAGGTACGGTGGCCAGTTCCCGCGGCTTATGATGCTGGTGTGAACTGTAACCTAGAGAACTGTAAGCTGGGATAAACCCCCTCTCCTTGGCTCCCCTAATTTGTTGGGGTCATGCTTTTCTACCAGCAACAGGAAGATGTAACTCAGACATTTTGATCCCGGAAGGCTGAAGTATCGCTGAGGGACTAAGACAGCCTTCCCAAGCAGGCTCCGCATGAGCAGCCAGCGAGCCTCCTCGCTTATAAAGTGGGTTAAATAGTGCTTAGGACGCCTCATTTGCATATTTACACACGACCCAACTTTAATGTATAATTATCTTCATCCAAGTAGGACCGGTTTCCAACCACGGCTTTGTGAGGAATTGTGAAGGATACTGCAAGCAACATATTATTAATTATGAAGTGCCCTAATTTGTGGACAATTTATATGTTTAAATAAATGAGAAAGGATTAAGGATTCTTGCTAAAATAGCTTTCTCGTTCTTGTGTTCTAATGTGCTGTAATGAGTAGCAGAGAAAGTGGAGGAATCATGCTGAACGGCCGAGGAGCTCAGGGGCAGCGTCTGCACATGCGCAACATTCGCCCCGAGGCAGCAGACGCGAGGCACCTTTGAGGGCATTTGGTCCCAGTCCTAGCTACTGAGTGAGAGAGCTACTGAGACTGCTCCCTTCAGGTCAAGCAGGCCTTAAGTCAGTTAATGTCCTCCAGTTTTGAACTCACTTAAAATTGTTTTGAGTAATGTGGGTTTTTCATGTTTCCTATAAGCATTAGATTCAGCGTAACAATTGCTTTTATTTTATTAATTTTTACTTGAGACAGAGATGTCATGCCATGATGCACGGGTGGATGATGAGGACAACTTTTTTTTTTAACTTATTTCTCTCTCTCTCTCTTCAATGTGTGTCCCCATGGAGTCTGTGGAGGATCAAGAGTGACTTCAGGACTCATCCTGGATTGCTTCTATCTCCTTTTTTGCTTTGCTTTGGGATTTCCCAGGCTCCACCTTCAAGAGCCAGAGGTGCAGGCTGCTACAATTCTGCCTGGAATTTTCATGTGAGATTTGGGGTCTGAATTCAGGTCCTTCTGCTTGCGAGGCAGAGTCTTAATTCCTGAGCCATCCTTTCAGCCCAGAGGACAAATTTCCATCCACCAAGTAGATTTCTAGGGATTGAACTCAGGTTGCCAGGTTTATGCACATGTACCTTACTCACTGAGCTATCTTGCTGGCTTTATTTTTGTATGCATGTATGTATGTATGTATGTATGTATGTATGTATGTATTAGAGAGAAAGGGGGAGAGAGAGAGAACATGCAGACCATGGTGCATGGGTGGAAGTCAGAGGACTTTTCTTCCACTATATGGGCTTCTAGGGATTGAATACAGGTCACCAGGTTTATGAGCATGTACCTTCCCCACTGAGTTATCTCACCAGTCTGACAATTGTTTTTTTAAAACAATTGGGGGCTGGAGAGATGGATCAGTGGTTAAGACTCTTTCTCACAAGCAGAAGGTCCTGAGTTATGATCCCAGGTCCCACAGAAAAACACCAGGCACTAAGGGCTGCGGCTCACACTTCTGGCCCTAGTGAGCAGAACCTGGGAAACTCCAGAGCAAAGCAAGAAGGTAGTAAGATGGCTCAGGCTGTGTGCAAAGCTGGTGAGCTGAGTTCTATCCCTGGCACCTAGGGAGAATTAATTGACTTCTGAACGTTGTCCTCTGACCTCCACATGTATGTCATGGTGCACACATCTGCTCTCTCGCTCTCTCTTTCTCTCTCAAATAAGTAAATAAAATATTTTAAAAAGGACAAGACCCGATGAGATTTTTATGGGAATTGCAATGAATCACGGACTGATTTGGAAAGGACTGACAACCGAGTGGTGGGGAATCTTCAGATTTGCATCCATGGCTCATCTTCCCATTTTCAGGTCTTCAGTGTCTCTCAGCAGCTTCCCACAGCTGGAGCGTACAAGTTTTGTACATGCTCTGCTAAATCCATTCCTAGTGCTATATTTTATTGCTGTTGTAAATGGCATTCCATTTGTTTGTTACTGTTATGCACAAATGCAATTGATTTTTGTGCATCGATCTTGTGGTCTGTAATCTTACTAAGGGCGCTTATTAATCTAATGCATATTTTGGGGTAAATTGATTAGTATTTTTTAAGCACACAATCCCTTGTAATATATTCTCTGTAAATAGAAAAAGTTTCACTTCTCTTTGCCCAGTTCGTAGGCCAGTATTGTTCACGTCTTTTTATTTATTTTTGTCTTAGTTTACTGACTGGAGTAGTGATACAAGTGCACCAGTAAGCATTCTTACCTTAATCTCCCCATTAGTGGGGAATATTCCAATGTTAACTGCAGTCAAACTTACAAAAAGCCAAGATTATTTTCAGGGATCATTCCCATAGTTCATTACTAGAGAAGTTTCTCTGCGTAGAGTATCAAAAGCCAGGCGGACAAAAAGTGTAAAAAAGCAAAACCTACAGAGAATTAATAAAAAGTGTAAAAAAGCAAAACCTACAGAGTACAGCGTCTTCGTTTTGAAATTCCTGTTCCTGTCTTCTCCTTTTCTTGCCTGGCGCTCATTTTGTTTGCAACGCGTCTTCGCCTTCTGGGGCCCTTCGCTCCCCTTCTTTCTCTCCCTTTCTTTCTCTCTCCCTTTCTTTCTCTCTCCCTTTCTTTCTCTCTCCCTTTCTTTCTCCCTTTTTCTTTCTTTCTTTCTTTCTTTCTTCTTTCTTTCTTTCTTTCGTTCTTGCTTCTTTCGGCCTTCTTCTTCTTCTTTCGCCTCTGTCTCTTCTGTCTCTTTCTCTGTCTACTCTCTCTCTCTTTCTTTCTTTCTTCTTTTTTAACTCTATTGGACACCCAGCTGTTAGCTGTCACCTACACTGTCTGCTTGTAGATTTCCAAACATTGTAACAAGGACGTGAGTTTCCACTGTGTAGAGCTTGCTGGGGGAATCTCCATCCTCATTCCATGCTCTGGACACTCACACTTCAGCCCATAGGGGACAGTCCTTATTCTTTTGTCCCAGGCAGCTTTGTTGAGCCTGCTGAGTTTCAATGAACATTTAGAATTCCCACCCAGATCTCTGAATTTCTAAGACCGCCCAAGGCACGCTTCTGGAAGCAGTGCAGAATGCCCTTGTGATGCTGACAACATATTCTCTCATCACCACCTGGTTGATGGCAGAAAGGACCACACCCTTCTTTGAAGCAGCCACTTTGCCAGGCCAAATTGGGAAGTAAGATTTTATCTCCTTAAAACTTTATTCTAGGGGACTGTGAGATGGCTCGGCAGGTCACGATGGTTGCATGCAAACCTGGTGACCTGGGTTCAATCTCCAGAGCCTCATGTTGGAAGCAGAGAACTGACTTCTGAAAACTCTTCTCTGACCCTACGGAAGTCTGTGGAGGCTTGCTACCCCCTTCTCTACATAATATTAACAATTTATTGTAGTTAAATCAGCAGAAAGGGACTTCTGCTTGCCCATTATGGAAGTTTGCATTTTGGGTGCTCATGGGAGGGACTCTTTTCCCAGTTGCTTTTTTGCTTGTATTTTGAGCCTCACCCCCAAACTGCCCAATTTGGGAAATTTTGATACAAAACCGAAAACAGCGTTAGTATGGGTAGCATTTGAAGTAACAGGAAATAAAAGAAATGTAGAGCTGACACATATTGCAGAGTTCAGAAAAATCAGCTTTAGCATAACTGATTGATGGACATTTTTCTACAAACTCTTTAACCTCACGCTTGATGGCTTGTTACTTGATTGCTTCCTATGCAATGACTTTTATTTTTTAATGTTTTCAGTTCCTCTAGTGTGTTTGACCCAAAACATCAATATTATCAATGCTGGATACTGCCGTTCCTGTCATGTGATTCTTAGTTACAAACGCTGTCACTGAGTTGGATCCTTGCAAACCCACACAGTGGAAGGAGAGAACTGACTTTTGAAAGTTGCCCTCTGGGGGGCTGGAGAGGTGGCTCAGGGGTTAAGCCTCTGCCTTGCAGGCGGAAGGTCCTGAGTTCGGACCCTACACCTCACGTATAGACGCTGGGCAGAAGCTGGGGCGGCCTGCGTTTCTGGTCCTGGTAGGGCGGAGCCTGTGAATCCCGGGGCAGAGTAAACAAGGAGGAGGTGGAGGCGTCCATGGTGTTTCCTGAATTCTCCCGTGGTTCTACATACACACACACACACACACACACACACACACACACACACACACACACAAGGGCATTCTGCACTGCTTCCACACACTTGGGTACGTGTGACCTTGAACTCAGGTCCCCAGGTTTGTAGCTCCTTACCATGGAGTTGTCTTGCCAACGCTTATCGGCTAATTATTGTTGTTATTCCAGGTGTGCTTCTCTTGACTGGTTCTTCTCTTCATTCTGATTCTTAGTTTCAACATATCTAATGATTTTTGGCTGGATGCTAGATGTTATGCATGTTATATTATGCATATTATATGATATTGCATGCGCAATCTAAATTTACCATGTCCTTCTTAAAGGTCATGGAGTTGGACTCTGTTAAAAAGCATTGTTAGTTTCTGATCAGCTTGCTCCTCGGGTTTTCACTCCTGGCTCATCTGAACTTGAATTTGGCTTCCGCTCCTGGGCAAACTCAAGTAGTTACTAAGCTGATGGCTTCTGGTAGTTTTCTCTCAGTAGTTACTTTCCACAAACACAGGCATGGCCACTCAGCCAGGGACTGGGGATTTCTGTGCTGTTCTGATCTCCGCACCCCAGGTTCCAGTAGCCTCGGTCTTCCTCAGCTCGCGACCCTTGACTGTGTCTCACTGAGACCATCTTCACCAATTCCTTGGTCTTGGTGCAGACAGCACACTGGTGGGGAAGGGCTGGGGAAGACTTGTTTCCTTTCTTCCTTTTTCTCTTCTTAGGAATCCCAGCCTTGAGATGCCCGTAGCTCATGAACTGGCGGCATCCGTGTCATGTGTTTGTGCAGCTGTCTAGTTGTTCCTACTTGGTGGTCTAGCTTGCACCAGCTTGGTGGTCTAGCTTGCACCAGCTTGGTGGTCTAGCTTGCACCAGCTTGGTGGTCTAGTTTGTACCAGCTTGATGGTCTAGCTTGCACCAGCTTGGTGGTCTAGTTTGTACCAGCTTGATGGTCTAGCTTGCACCAGCTTGGTGGTCTAACTTGCACCAGCTTGGTGGTCTAGCTTGCACCAGCTTGGTGGTCTAGCTTGTGCCAGTTGCTCACCCTGTTATGGTCAGAACTGGTCCTATTAAAGTTTGATGTTTATGTTCTTTTGTGAGCACTGTGTCCTACTCAGCCAAGCTGTTCCCTGGGCATAGTATGATGCTCTTCAAGGCGTAGACCTTTCAGACCTTTCTAGAATGGGCCTTTCCATTTCTTTGCTTCTTTTTAAATTTTTTTTTTTGTTGTGTGTGTGTGCGCGCACACACACACATATTTATGTGTGTCTGTGCGTATCAGAGAGCACTGTGTCTGCCTGTGGCTGCCCAATGTGATGCTGGGAATCAGCCGGGATTGTGGTGCCACCTCTTTGCTTTGATCTGGAGTTTCCCAGGCTCTACCTACCAGGGCCACAAGTACAGGCCACCATCATTTCTGCCTGGCATTTTTTTTTACTTGGGATTTGCGATCTGAGTTTAAGACCTTCTGTTTACAAGGGCTCAACCCCTAAGCCATCTCTCCAGCTCCTTTCCATTTCTTTCTAAGTCTTACCTAGCACAAAAACCTCCAAAACCCATCTTTTTCTGAATGTGGTGGCTCATGCCTGTAGTTCCAGTACTTGGGGCGTAGAGATAGGTGGACTGAACGTTTGAGGCCAGCCTGGGTTGCGTGGGGGATATCCTGTCTCAAACATCAAAACAAGAACACAAAAACAAGCAGCAACAGGAACCCTGACCTTTTCCCGAAACCTCCTGTGACTCATCCATCCCTGCGATGTAGGCAGCAACCCTTTGTTGTGATTTACACTTGGTTTCTGCTACATTCATTACATGGTTGGATATTGTTTTAATTTCTGTTGCTGGGATAAAATACCCGGACAAAAGCAACTTAAGGGCGAAAGGTTTCTTTTGGCTTGTAGTTCCAGACAGGTAGAGTTCACCATGGCAGAAAAGGCATGGCAGCAGGAGCAGGACACTGGCTCCATACTCAAGGATGCTCATTCACCCTGCAACCATACTCAAGGATGCTCATTCACCCTGCAACCATACTCAAGGATGCTCGCTCACTATGCATCTGTTGTGCCCAGAGTTCTGAATCTTAAGAGACCACTATGGAGCCAACACTGGTGCAATCACATGAGGGCCTTTATTCAAGCTCGGACCCAGGCTCTCACCGTCACTGATGCAGCAGATGAGGAATAAGAGCCCTGAATCTTTGTTTTACAGGGTCTTCTATAGGCTATTTCTGTAGGAGGAGGAGGAGGAGGTTTCTAACCAAGCAGATACATGATTGGGTAAATTGAAGCAAAAGTAGTGTTGGCATGTAGAGATTGGTCAGCTCTGACCACCAGCAGTTTTTGAGTACCCCATAAGCAGTTTATAGTACCCCCTACATTACTAATGGCCCTTGGAATTCCCCAGGCAGTTAGTGGCTGGCTTCTGATTGGATAGTTCCACCTACTCTGACTACGATTTTTTAAAAAAATTTTTATTATTTATTATTTATTCAATTGTGCGTGTATGCTTGTGCGTATGTGTGTGTATGTGTGTAGAACCACAGACGAATTCGGGAACCACCATGGATGCCTCCACCTCCTCCTTGTTTACTCTGCCCCGGGATTCACAGGCTCCGCCCTACTAGGATCAGAAACGCAGGCCACCCCTGCTTCCGCCTGGCGTCTATACGTGGGGTCTAGGATCCGAACTCAGGACCTTCCGCCTGCAAGGAAGAGGCTTAACCCCTGAGCCACTTCTCCAGCCCCTCTAACTACAATTTTTATAAACTATTAAGTTTTACAAACTATTTCCTCATTTGGAGCTGACTGGTCATGGTCACGTACACAATTGGGTCAAAGAGTCGATGTACAACATCTAGCACGTCCGATGTTTCCTAGGGAGGACAAGTGAACAAGTACAAAATGGAGACAGATATCCCACACATCCATACACAAGGATGCTTGCTCACCATGCATCCGTACTCAAGAAGGAGACAGAGAAAACAGGAAGTGGGGTCGAAATATAAATCTTCAAGGCTCCACCTCCTAAAGGTTCTCACAACCTTCCCAAATGGTGCCAATAGTTGGGGACCAAAAGTTCAAACATATGTACCCATAAAGATATTTTGCACAATAGCCATGTAGGATTGTGTATGCATGTTATATGTATGGATTACATATGTGTATGTGTGTGTTACATGTGTGTCTCATATGTATATGTGTGCTATAGGTGTGCGTTACAAGTATATTACATATGTTATAAGTTTTATATATATGTTTGTGTGTTATATGTGTGCTGCATGTGTATGTGTTATGTGTGCATGCGATATGTGTGTATTTATTAAGTGTGGTGTATGTGTGTGTTATGCATGTGTGCGCACACACCCATGTATGACTGTGGAAGTAAAAGGTTGATGTCTGGTGTTATCCTCAACCATGGTCTGCCTCACTTTTTGAGACAGTACCTTTCTGAATCTGGAGCTTAGTGATTGGCTAGACTGACTGGCCAGTGGACTCCAGGCATCCTCCCCCTTTCCAGTGCCGGAATGACAAACATGTGCCATCATGACAGGCTTTTCACCAGATGCCAGGGATTCAAACCCAGGCCCCCAGACTTGTGCACCATGCACTTCATTCCCTCAGCTATTACCCAGCCTATGATCACATAGTTTTATAAAGAAATCTTGGCATCTTTTAATATGTGTTACTCTGCTGATGGTTAGAAACAGAAGCTTTGTGTTAGTTAATCCTGGGTGTCAACTTTACATACCTGGTATTAACTAAGATCAGCTGAAACCACACCTGGCAAGATCAGCTGAGACCACCTGAATAGATTATCCAGATAAATACATTACAATACAAGACCAGCCCTAGATTCCATCAGAACCTCCATAGATCCCACTGGAACCTCCCAGTAGTGGACCACATAAAAGGAACCACAGAAGAAGAGAGTGCCGCAGACCAGAGTCGCGGCCTCGAGACCAGGGCTCCCCCGGACCAGGTGGAGAACAGAAACACACATCTCTCTTTAGGCCAAGTAAATTCTGAACCCGTTTATTGAAACTTTCGTGACAGCTTTTATACAGAAAATTTTGGGGTAAAGAATGTTGCATATAATTTTCTAATCAGCAAAATCACCTTCAGGGTGGACCTTTTTTCAAGAACCTAACCCATTGCCTGAGGGTAAAGGCACTTAATGGAATTATTCTCCTAACTAATCTATAATGCTTCACCGGATAGCCATGGGGCTGAGCCTACATTTTAACAGAGACTGCTTTTTTTTAAAATACACAGAGGCAGAATGATCTCCTTTTGATTTCGGCAAGGAACATATTTTATAATTAATTATAGGAGTCCCCAACAACCCATAAGTCCCAGCGTGAGCTTTTGCTGTTGTCCTCTCCAGGTTGATCCTCTCCAGGTTGATCCTCTCAGTCAGGCAGATCGACATGGGCACCAGGCATGGCAGCAGGTTCTAACTTGGGAAGATGTATGCAGCTCATGCAGTCTCTGCTATCCAAGCTTGAACCACATCTCTAGGGGGGGCCAAAGCTTGGATATTCAAGGCCATAAGTGCCTAGAATGTGGTTCTGTTGATGGAGCACTACTGAGATATGCACTGAAGAAGACACTTAAGCAATATAATTATTAAAATTCCTCCTATAATAGCATCCTTCTATTCCTTTAATAGTAAGGTGCTTATGTCTTCCTTTGAGGAATTCCAGAAGTGTATTGCCATCATTTAGATGACCCATCTGTGAACCATGCATTCTCCAAACCTGGGGTCCAATATGCCTGCCATGGGTGTCTCTTTTGGGGCGGAGGTGATCATTGGTGGGAGTGCACTCAAATGGTCCATCTCTGTGATTTCTCATAAGAGTGCTGTTTGGGATAGGAAAGATACAGCCCCCTTTGCTTCTGACATGGATTCTCCCAGTTTGGATTGCAAATATCATCTCCAGGGGCAGTCTTGGCATCTAGACTTTCTGGCACAATGCTCTCTTCCTTGGCCTTCAGCCAGGGTAAGAGGGTATCACAGTTTCTTTTATGGTTCTAATGGACTGATAGCATAGTCTTATACTTCTGGAATTTCTGAGTTAGTAAATAGGTGGGAATTTTACCCACCTATGTTTTAAGACTCTAGAAGTTATTCTCTAATTTCCTTAAAACCAGTGCACACATTCTGGCTAACAAGTCTACTTATTGTAAGTGACTAGACATGAAATCTCTATTTAGAATTTGACTTAAAGTTAAAAAGCAGGCTTCTTCTCTAGATCAGAGAGCAGGAAGCTAGTTCCAAAAAATCCCTAAGAGCAGGTAAAGGGCACTTCTAATTCCCAGAAGAATTCTTCCTGCCTGAGGCAAAACCCGAATTATCTAGGAGAGAGTGTCCAGCCCCTGTTCATGGGCGTTACTGTGACCTTCCCCAGGGAACAGGCTTTAGGCCTGAGCTGGGAAGAAACACCTAGGCCTGACGATTTCCATATTTTTCCTTATTTCTCTTAAAGAAAGCCATGTCCTTATCCCAAAAGATGTTTCTTTGAATCCATCTTTTCCAAACTGAGACATATTCTACCAGAGTGGTCAGATAAGGACATGGCAAGAGAGATTCTCCAGTCTTGCAGCCCTAAGTCTATTGAATGGGTGTGATATAGCTTTGGCCAGCCAGCCATGCCATCTCCTCTGTGAAAGGCTGTATCTTCCCTCTGGAACCCTAAGGTGAATAAAATTAACTTTGTCCGTTACGTTATTTGACTTTAATGTGCTCTCACAGCAATAGTTAAGAGTAACCATTATAAGCTTAGAAATGGAATAAGTTATTCTTCCACTTATTCTTTTTGTGGAAAACTCACCTAATATAATTTGTCATTTTCCAATTAGATAGACATTGGTGGTTCTCAACAGAGTTGCCACAGAGTCAACTTCATGCAACAATCTCAGCTGAGTTATCACACTGATAGAGTTATCACACTGACACAGAGGTATCTCACTGACGGGCTACATCCAAGGCCCTGGGAGGTCCCCCAAATCCATCTGCATGGTAGGTGTATTGATAAACATTGCAGAGGACCATGTGTTTGAGTCATAATCAAGTGAAGTACTTTCTCTTTCCACTGAGAGTTCTTTTCAGTCAATCCCTGTTTTATTTTTATAACCTACTTCTGCAACAAAGCATCTGGCCCACATGAAGGGAAAAAATACTTTATTTGGCTCAGTTTCAGGGCATAGTCCATCATGGCCAGAGAGTCACAGCAACAGGAGCCGAGGGAACTGGTCACATGGCACCTGCGGCAAGAGCAGAGGGCAGGACAATGCGTAGAGCGCAGGGCAGAACAACGCATAGAGCAGAGGGCCAGAGTAATGCATGCGCCGTTGCTTGTCTGCCTGTCTGCCAGTGTTCAGCTTGCTTTCTTAAAGAGGGAACAGTGTCCCCCACAATGTGTGGGTCTCCAACCTCAACCGTTCAAGATAGTCTCCCAGAGGCTTGCCCAAAGATCTGTTTCATCTAGAAAATGCCACTCAATTGTGCCCAGAATCCTAAATGTCAGGTTGATTGTGGCACTATCAATTCAGGGAGGCCCTAGCCCAGGCTCCCGAATCCAGAAACCATACAGGCAGTGGGATGGACAACCAAATGGCGGACGGATGAATAACCAATGGGAAGCGGCCATCTAACCTGGATACCCAGTAAACAGCTAAATGATTGGTGGCTGCTCCCTCTTTCCCCCCCCCCCCCGAGTAGAGGGGTGGCTACACCTGATTGGACCCTAACCCTATGTAAGCCCAAACACTTCCTGAGTAAAGTTGAGTCTGCGGCCAACTCGTCATCTGCCTGCTGCTTCTCGCCTGACTCCCAGATTCCGGGTGGTGACCCCGTCGCCGGCTCGCCCATTCGCCTGGTGCCCACGAGGCCCCCCGCCATTCCCCTCTTCCTCCCCCCTGCCTCCCCCTCCGGCTGGCCTGGTGGGGGATTCGGTAACATCTGGGGCACCAAGGTGGGGCGGTGCTGCCTTCGGTGTAGACGAGACACCCATTCTGGTAAGGTTCGGTGAGCAGCCCCTTTAGTTTTGTGTTCCTGTGCTTACGGTGCTGAAGGTGAGCAGGTGGCCCCCTCCTCTTCCCCTTGCCCTGTTTGTCTTTGGGAACACGGACACTCGCTCGCTTGATTTAGTGATGATCAAGGAGCAAGGTTAGGAACCCAATGGCTCGCTTGATTTGCTGATAATCAAGGAGCCCCAATCGCTCATTTGATTTCATCATGATCAAAGAGCCCCTCTAAATTAAGGCTTTTCCCAGCGAGTTCATATGAGAAATTGGTCCCCTCAGAACTCGAAGCCCAGGTTTGATTATATTGAATCAGCCTGACCAGGGGCATAGGGCCCAGGGGAGTAACGAACCCCTGAAGTCCCTCACTAAGCACAGGACGTTTAGATCCAAAACACCTCTGCATATGTCCTGCACTGGGTCTCTCCTTGAGTGTTGGTTACCCCTTTAGGAGTTGTTTTCACTTTGACCTTGATCTAGTCATTGCTTTTTATTTTCTGTACTTTTGCCTTGTCCCCTAGCCTCCTAGTCATCTCTGCTTCATTAGGGAACCTTTCCTCTCCACAATGAGTAATTTAGTGCCCTATCAGAAGGCACCCCAACTGACTGCCCTTAAGGCCCTACTAGACTTACATAGGAGATGCCAAAGGACTTAGAAGGTTTTTGGAAGGAAGCTTTAATCTTAGCACCTTGGATTTCCCCAGAAACTGTCTGGGAGCCACAGATCCCCATAAGGGGGAAGTCCAGGAAGGCCGTATGCTTCTGGTTCCCATCCTCCTAGGCATCATAGGATCCTCCACTGAGGAAGTGATTAGTTGCTACAATGTAACTTGTGGAGAGAACCCAAAATTAGTCTTTTGTTTTTCCTCCAGATCTGAATCCCTCCCCTTCCTGGTTGAGGACTCTGCAGAGGGCGCTCAGGTCCACGTGGGGGGCATTCCACCCCCTGCTGACATCCCCTTCCCTCCTCTTCTTCCTGTAGCTCTTGACTCCCCCTCTTTCCTGGCTATATTTTCTACTTCAGATGATACTGGTCTCTCAATAGGTGTGTTAAAGTCTCTCCTAGAGACTAGAGGACTCAAGGTTAAGACTGCTGGCCTAGAGGAATTTTAGAATGATGCTATGGTTTTAGCACCTTGGATCCCCCCCCAGAGAAAATGTGGGAATGAACCTATGGATAAGGATGCTTTTCCTTGCTAGATGCTTTTCATAATTAAGCTAAGCTGCCGGATTTAACTAATATGAGGTCTTGTTTTAAATAAGGTTTTCTTAAATGTTAATACAGCTTTGATAAAGCTTTCAAGGGTAATTTTAAGACAGTTGCTGGTAAATTGTACAATTGCCAGTAAAATGTTGTTCACGTGCTTGTATGTTTATATGTCCCGTGTTTACATGTTGTGTGATTTGTGTCTGTGGCCACTTCAAGTTTTTATTTCTATGGCATGCTAATATAAAATTTTTGGCATGCCATTTTTAAATATATGTATTCATACTTAAAGATAAGAACAAATAATGTTGATGACATCTAAGGCCTTAACTACTTAAGTTTTATATCTATCACTATTGTTTTTCTAGTAGATTGTAAGTTTTCTTTCATACAAGTTTTCTTGAAGGTTTTTTCATATATTCCTGAAATAACAAGGCTTGCTTTCCAGGTCCTCAGATCATCCATTCAGGCCTTGGATATTCCTAAGATCACCAAAGGCCCATTGTAAGCCTGGCTGTCCTCTATTGAAGCTATGACTTACTAACTTACAATTGTTAGGTTCTGATTTATGTCTCCCCAGCTCTTCTGAATCGGTTCTCCATCTGTCCTGCCTACAGCCTCTCTGCCTGCCCCGCCTACAGCCCCTCCGCCTGCTCCTGCCTTGACAAAAACCTCCTTTTCTCTGCCACTGCTTGAGTTCCCCTTTGGGACCATGATTCCTTCTCTGCGATGGTCTCATGACTGGTAGTCAATGACGGGTAAGGCTCCACACGAGGGTGGTGACCAACCTAAGACAGGCACAGTCGCCTATATTCCATGCAGCTGAAGAGGCTCGGGGTTGCCCCAGCTATCATGGTCCCCACTGAAAAAATTTTATAAATAAAAGGGTGAAATTGTGGCACTATCAATTTAGGGAGGCCCTAGACTGGGCTCCCGAATTCAGGAGGTCTGGCTACAGATAAGCCTGAGAAGAAACCATACAGGCAGTGAGATGGACAACCAAATGGCGGATGGATGAACAACCAATGGGAAGGAGGGAGGAACAACCAATGGGAAGCGGCCATCTAACCTGGACACCCAGTAAACAGCTAAATGATTGGTGGCTGCTCTTCCCCCCTCCCCTGAATAGAGGAGTGGCCACACCTGATTGGACCCCGACACTATGAAAGCCCAAACACTTACTGAGTAAAGTTGAGTCTGCTGCCAACTCGTAGTCTGTGTGCTGCTTCTCGCCTGACTCCCGGGGTCTGGGTGGTGACCCTGTCGCTGGCTCGCCCACTCAGCTCGCGCCCACGAGGCCCCGCCGTTTCCCCTCTTCCCCCTGGCTGGCCCAGCGGGGGATTTAGCAACATATGGCACGCTAACGTGGGAACAGTGTCCCCCACAATGTGTGGGTCTCCAACCTCAACCGTTCAAGATAGTCTCCCAGAGATTTGCCCAAAGATTTGTTTCATCTAGAAAACGCCATGCAATTGTGCCCAGAATCCTAGATGTCAGGTTGATGATTTGTACTAATCTGAACACTCCTTTGCTTTGATAATCTTGAGTACTCTGGTATTTGGGGATCTAGTTAAGGACAATTGAGTTGGTGGTGCACTTTGCTAAAGGTCAGAGAGAGGCGTGGATGTGGTTGCAGACATGTCCTTGTATTGTGACTTTATTCCTGCCACTCTGCACAGGACTCTCTTGCTGCCCTGCTGGGGTTTGAGTCTGAGCTGTTTCTGAAGGCTTTGTGGTCATCTGCTTGGTCACCAGCTGATGGACCCTTGGGAAATGATTGGATGCTGAGGGTCCTGATCCGATGGTGTGTGTGTGTGTGCGCGCGCGTGTGTGCATGCGTGCACGTGTGCACGTGTACACCCATGCATTAGTGTGGAGGTCAGCGGTTGATGTCAGGTGTCATCCTCAATTCCCGTCTGCCTTACTTTTTGAGACAGGATCTCTCACTGAACTGGATCTCACTGATTATCTAGACTGACTGGCCAGTGGACCCCTGGGATCCTCCTGCCCCTTCTTCATACCATGACCTTGTCAGGAGGTGGGTCACTGGGGACATGCTTTGCCCCTTCCTGACTCCCTTTCTGGATTTCTGGCCGCCATGAAGTGAGCAACTTTTGCTCTACCTCATGCTTCTGCTGACATAGCTACAGAGCCAGGCAACCTTGTGTGGAAACACTTTGTGTGGAAACTTCTGGAACCATGAACCCAAATAAATCTTTCCTCTTTTCAGTTCTCTGGGATTTAATCACTGCTTTAAAAGCTGCATTTTCTAAAAAAAAAAAAAAAAAAAAAAAAAAAGAAAGAAAGAAAAGAAAAAAATGAATAATATAGGAGTTTTATGTCTGACTGCAACTCGCAACCCTAGTGTTGTTTACCACTCCCTCAGTCCTCACTTGTCTCCTATCCCCCATCGCCTTTCCCCTTAAACATTCCTTTCCACACCTTTATTTCTCTTTCTAACCAACCATCTTTGGTCCTTTTATATATCTTCCTTTAAGGCCTTCACCATATCCCCCCTCTTAATGGATTCTTTCAAGTTTTCTGACTATTATAGGAATTCCAAATTAAGTACATCAGCAAGAAATTCAATGCTAGCATCTGCATATCAGAGAGAACACATGCTCTATGTCTGAGATACATCGCTCTGTACAATAATTTCCGGTGCCATCCATTTACCAGCAGATTCTGTAAGTTCATTTTCCTTGATAGCTGAATAGTATTCCATTGTGTGTATGTACCACAATTCCGTTACCATTCCTCCATTGAGGGATATGTAGGTTGATTCCATTTCCTTGCTATTGTGAATAGAAGTTGCATATTTTATGAATTTTAAAAATTGACAACATGAATTATTTTTGATCAGCCAAGTCAAAGGAGCCTTGAATTATTTAATCCTCTCTAGCAGAATCATTATCTAAAGGGTGTTGCAGGATGGAACCAGTCAAAGGTTACGCAGCCAAGAGATGTAGTAGCGCATGCTGCAGAGCCGTCTCCGCCATTAGCTGCTAACGTCTTCTGTTGCTTTATGGATTTTTGTGACATTTACTAACTTTTAAGAATCTGAAATCTGTCAGGATGTCTTTTCTTGTTCTCTACGAATAGCCATTATTATACCTAGTTTTGAATTTGCCTTTTTTTTTTTAATACTTTTTTTTCAAAGAAATCTCTCACAATAGGTAAGTCTTGGGGCCCCACAAAAGTCAGATTTGACCTAAGATCTGGCTGTCGATCGCTCCTGCTCCTAATGATCCACTTTCGGTTTGCAAAAAAGGCTGTGTCAGATTAAATTCTGCCTTTGTCCAGAGTTGGGCAACAAGCAGCGTCTTAGCCTAAGCAGAAGAACAGCCGTGAAGCCCGCTGTGTCGTCCTGTGCCCTCAAGGTGTTTCGTAGGTCTGCCAGTGACGTTTTGATGAAAGAGACATGATAATGTTTTAAAACGTGAATTCTGCTCATCCGCTGGCCAATGCCAGAGAAACAAGTCCTTTCACTATCCATAGGACTATTTGGGAACTTGACCCAGGAGAAATGGGAGCACTTGCTAGGTTTTTATAAATATATTTTATTTATGAGAGAAAGAAAGAGAGAGAGAGAGAGAGAGAGAGAGAAAGAGAGAGAGAGAGAGAGAACATGCCATGGGGTATGGGTGAAGTCAGTAGATATTTTTTAATTTTTTTAAAATTTTTTTATTTATTCAAGTGTGTGTGTGTGTGTGTGTGTGTGTGTGTGTGTGTGTGTGTGTATGTATGAAATTCAGGAACCACCATGGACTGCCTCCACCTCTTCCTTGTTTATTCTGTCCTGGGATTCACAGGCTCCACCCTACCAGGACCAGAAACGCAGGCCGCCCCTGCTTCCGCCTGGCGTCTATACGTGGGGTCTAGGATCCGAACTCAGGACCTTCCACCTGCAAGGCAGAGGCTTAACCCCTGAGCCACCTCTCCAGCCCCTGTAGACAACTTTTGAAGCCAGTTCTCTCCTTCCACCATTGGGCTTCCAGGGATTGAACTCAGCTCTTGAGGCTCTCTGCCCACTGAGTTACCAGGGTTGAAACCTTCTGTCTACAATCTATAATTCTCTTGCCCAAACCATCAGTCACATCAGTAAAAAGCATCTCTGGAATCCCTTGTGCTGATTACTCAGCATCAAACTGATGACTGCACCAGACCCACAGTTAAAGGGCTCGTAGTAAATTGCCTCTGGAGACTCCTGGGTAAACAGTAACTAAGCACCCCAAGTGTGTATTCCCACTTATAGCAGGCGGGTGTCTCCTGGGTACAGGAGAAACCTGAACATTCTGGACAAATGAGTCTCACCGTCATGATGAAACACTTCCAAGTAAATGACAGTCAGTGAGATTTCCTTAGCTGTCTTCTGTGTCAGTGGCTTGTTCCCGAGTCCTGTGCGTCCCACCTTCCTGTGGAGGGAGTTTTGACGACAACAGCTCTGCTCTGCTCTGCCTCTTACACGAGGGTTTCATCTGCTCTGTCCTCAGTGGTGAACAGAGCAGCTCGGGCCGCGCTGGAAGCTCTGCTCCGCTCTAGCTCCCGCCTCTGCTGTCTGTGCACCCGCATGTACTCGCTGTTCCCACCAAAGGCCAAAGTTGGGCTTGAGTTAGTTTATGCCAAGGAATGATTCTAGAAGCTTGGTCTTGGTCTGTGAAAACTGCAGGAGTCTTTGATTCTCTTCCCCCTTCCCTTCAACCCTCACCGTTGTCAATGGGCACCTCCACTTCAACTTAACCCAGGTTGGGCTTGTAGGGCTACAGGATGTTCTTACTTTGGGAAGAGGATAGCGAGTGGAATAAATGAAATGAAATAAAAAAATAATCAGAGCCAAGGTGTATTTTTCATTGTCTGTAGGGATATGTATTGTCTGATAATGTCATCCTCCTTTCTCTGTGTGTGTGTGTGTGTGTGTGAGAGAGAGAGAGAGAGAGAGAGAGAGAGAGAGAGAGAGAGAGAATGTGTATGTATAGAAAAGGGCACTGTGTATGCCTATGGAGGTCCAGGTATGACTTCAGGAATCGTCCTGGATTGGTTCTACCTCCTTATTGCATGGTTCTGGGATTTCCCAGGCTCTGCCTTCCAGGGCTGGAAGTGCAGGCCACTGCCATTACCTCTTGGCTTCTTGTTTGTTTGTTTATTTGTTTGTTTTATGTATGATCTGGGATTCAAGTTCTGCTTGTGAAGCAAAGGCATAAGCCCTGAGTCATTTTTCAGCCTCATCCTTCCTTTTTTTGTGAGATATGATCTTTGACCTTGAACTTCTGATTCACCTACCTCCATGTTTGAGTGCTAGATTACATGTGTGTGCTACCATACCCAACTTATTTAAGGATAAGTATACATAAGGATGGAATGCATCCCAGTCTCATGTTCCACTGCTGTTATACACATAACACAACGGTTTGTGGGAACGAGGGGATTTTTATTACAGCTTATGATTTCAAGTTACAGTCCATGATGGCAGGAGACTTACCAGAAGAAGATGGTCACACCATATGCACGGGAAGAGCTGAGGAAGGCGCAAGGACCAGTGATCCATACCTGCTTCAAACATGCCAGCTAGCCAGTCTGTTTTCTCTCCATTAATATCCACATACCTGGAGAAGGGCCGCCCACTGTGGGCTGGATCCTCCCATATCAATCATGCAAGTAGATAATCTCCTACGGTTTTGTCTTAATTAAACATACTCATACTGAACTGGAGAGATAGCTTAGGGGTTAAAACCTTGCCTCACAAGCAGAAGGACCTAATTTGGATCCTCAGATTTCATGTAAAAATGCTGGACAGAAATGCTGGTGGCTTAACGTTTCTGGCCCTAGACAGCAGAGTCTGGGAAACCCCACAGCAAAGCAACAAAGAGTAGAACAATCCAGAATGATTCCCAAAGTTATCCTTGGGCCTCAACAGGCGCACGCACATATGGGTGCCATTTTCTACACACACACACACACACACACACACACACACACACACACACTTCCTCATAGACGTGTCTAGGGGTTAGCTCCCAAGTGTTGAGTTGGCATCTGGAACTCGCTATTACACAATAGAACCCAGTGCTCTATCCTAGGGTTAGATAAGTCCTCTACAAACTGAGCTATATCCCCTTCCTACCTCCTTTCTTTATGGTATCAAGCATTCTTTTGTTGGGAGGCTATGTACCCAGTATCCCCAGTTTTATCTGTGATGGCCCAGTCATCTAGGAAACTAACCATGGGCTTCCAAAGGGACTTGGAATTGAGAAACAAGCCTTGCGCTGTTGGACAGCAAAGCTGGACCCCCAGGGGCGGGGGACACTGCAGTCCTCATTTGCAACTCTCAGAGGGCAGACAGACGGACCATGCTATAGTTACTTTATCTCGTTACTGTGAGACATGCTCATACACGACTTAGGGGAGAAAGGAAGATTCATTTGCTTATGGTTCCAGGAGGGGATAGAGTCCCTTTATGGTGGGAATCACATGGCAGAAGACGCGGCTAGAGGCAGAAGTAGGAGGCTGGTTCAGGTCCAGGCAGCCATCAGGAAGGCAGAGAGAGAAGAACAAACCAAGCGGGGCCAGACTCCCAAACCTCAAGGCCCGCCCCCTGTGACCTACCTTCCTCCAGCAAAGCTCTGCCTTTCAAAGGCGACACAACCTTCTGGAACATCTACAGCAACTCAGGTGGTAAACACACGAGCCTGTGCGGGAGAACTCGCATCCAGACCATGGCAATCAGTGTTGCAGCCAGTGTTGCAACCAGCAGGTGAGAGGGGCTGGGGTGGCTGACTGGGGACATCTAGGTTCCGCGGTGCTATCGATGATGTCTGGAGTTGGTTTCATGAATCCACAATTCTCTCTACTGCCAGAACTTGTGAGTAGGATTTCTGCCATTCATATATATATATATTATATCCTAATTAATACACCAGCTAAGGCAGCAAATAGAGATATAAAGTGAAAGAAGTAGGGAGACAGATGCATAGGAACAGCTGCACTTCGCAGCAGCAATAACCAGGGTCGAGGGTCTGCCCTCCAGTGTAGAAACGAGGCGTGCTTGAGAACAGGACCCTCGGGACTTTAGCTCAGGAAGAGCTGTGTTGGTGTCACGAGGGGGGGAGATGTGGAGGGGAGGGAAATGAGACCATCACTGAATGGAAGGCGCTTCAGCCTCAAAAGAGAACTGCTACGAAGGGGTGTGAGGGTGTTGTGATAAGACACCTCAGGGACAGACAGAGTTGGGAAAAAGAATAGAAAAGCGAGTGTCATAACAGTGGAGCATCTATGACACAGCGAATTGTTTCTATGAAGTGTCACAACCCACACGTCAGGAGGCTACAGGTCTGCGGCTAGCTGGTGAGGGATGACGTCAGAAAGCCCAGGGCCAGGGCTGGTGAGATGGCTCAGTGGGCACCTGCTTGCAAACCTGGTGACATGGTTTCCATCTCTGGAAGGCCACGCTGTGGAAGGTGAGAAGTGGCTTCTGAAAGTTGTCCTCTGACCTCCACCAGGTGCCCTGGCATGCATGCATGCATGTATTCTCTCTCTCTCTCTCTCTCTTTCTTTCAGAGCCAGGCAGCAGTGATGGTTGACTGGCATATTTGGCAGCAGGCACAGTTGCGACCAGGAGCAAGAAGAATGTAGATGCGAAAGTGGTTGATTTGTAAGCAGACAAATAGGAGTTCAAGGTCAACTGAGGAGCAGGAATCAGGCAACAAGAGTCATGGAGTCCAGAAAGCACTCACAGACATATGAGGACGGTGGCAACCAGGAGTGGCCGCCAGCCGCCAGAACCCGGCGGTGGCGCTGAGACGTGCCATGGGGCAGCAGACATGGGCTTTCATGGAATTTTTCCCAACTGCGGAGCCCTTGCTTTTCTTCTTGCTTGTCTGCAAGTGTGTGTCTGTGCCCACCCAGGGCGAGAAGCAGAAGCCCCCCTTTGGATGGCACATCTGTGCTAGAGCGGCAGCAAGATAGAGTGTCTGGGGCCCGGGAACCTCATTTCGGAGACACAGGGTGCTGGGAAGCGCTTCTTGCACTGACAGCTTCATCTTTCATAATTGGAAGAAGGAGATGAGCGTACTGCTGCCTCGAGCCAATGCCGGCCAGCTTGCTGGACAGAAGTGGAAGTGACAGGGCCGGCATGTAGCTGGCCTTCCCAGAACTCATGATGTGCAGGGCAGCATTTGGAGAGCAGGCTCTAGGAACATTCTAGAAGCATCGGTAGATCTTTCTTTCTTTCTTTCTTTCTTTCTTTCTTTCTTTCTTTCTTTCTTTCTTTCTTTCTTTCTTTCTTTCTCTCTTTCTCTTTCTCTCTCTCCCTCCCTCCCTTCCTTCTTTCCTCTCTGTCTCTCTCTCTTTTTTTCTTTCTGAGTGGGAGAAAGAGAGAGAGAATATATGCCATGGCACATGGGTGGAGGTCAGAGGAACCCTTTGGAACTCACTTCTCTCCTTCCATCCTTTCACCATGTGGACTTCCAAGGACTTGAATTTAGGTCGCCAGGCTTGCAGCCTTATCCACTGAGCTCTCTTTCTCAGGGACTCTCCACTGAGGAGACCACCAGGAAGAGGAAGGGACTGTTGACTGTACTCATCCTCCCTCAATAGTCCACGAGTTTGAGAAGGCAGGGCGCCACCTACTGCTCCTTCCATGTTCTGCACCCAGAAGATGCGTCTGCAGGCTGCAGGAGGCAGGCAGAAGGCTCTTGCAGCAGCCTTGACCCATGAACCGCACACCTGGTACCTGTCCATGAGGATTGATTCATTCAACACAGTCCTCCGAGGCTCTGCGGGGTGCCAGCTCTGATGGTATGACCCCCCCTCCACTAACTACCCTGTTGAGCATCTCACCTTTTGCAAGCCACAGGAAGCTTCTCTGTAGTCATCCCCATTGGGCTCCGGACAAGGGATCCTGGCTCTCCCCCCCCCCATGCCCTTTCTGTCCTAGCATAGCTGGGGGGATAGCTGGGGCTCACCACCACAGGGATTTTCTTCTGCCTTCCCTGTCTGTCTCCATAACCTAGAGCAATTCTTCTGATTCATCGACTTATTGAAGCAAGCCAGAGTTTATGAAGAAAAGGTGGTCATGTAGATTCCAGTACAGGCATGAAGTGTGGGTGTGGTCCCCTGAGTCCAAACCTCTGACTTTTTTTATACTTTTTTTATTATTTATTCAATTGTGCATGTGTGCGCGTGTGTGTATGTATATGTGTGTATGTAGAACCACAGAATTTGGGAACCACCATGGACACCTCCACCTCCTCCTTGTTTATTCTGCCCCGGAATTCACAGGCTCCACCTTACCAGGACCAGAAACGCAGGCTGCCCCCGCTTCTGCCTGGTGTCTATATGTGGGGTCTAGGATCTGAACTCAGGACCTTCTGCCTGCAAGGCAGAAGCTTAACCCCTGAGCCACCTCTCCAGCCCCCAAACCTCTGACTCTTGGTGAGTCTTTACATTCGAAAGAAAGAGCCAGCCAGGAGTTGGAGGTGCACTTTTATCTGCTGCACCTGAGAATCCGAGACAGAGGATCACCAAGATGGAGGCCCAGCTATACAGCAAGACTCTTCCAAACAAAACAAGAAGGTAAAAGAAGAAGACAGAAAATAACCACAAATTGCACAAATAGAAGATGACTTTGTGGTCCACAAAGGTTTCATTGGACTGCCAAGACAAAATGCCCTCTCTTGCCCTCCTAGTAGATCATGTAGAAGGACATCTTGCCTAATAGGCAAGTCCCCATGGTAAGAAGCATTGGTTATCTGGTGTTGCCGCTTGCCTGTATGATGCCGATAAAGTCATGACTGAGAGAATCTTAGGGGAGCGAGAAGGGTTTATTCTCTTGATTCTCTGTTATAGTTTTAGTCCAGTTTGACAGGGGAGCTCATACCAACACCAGGAGCCAAGCGAACTGGCCATACCATATCCATAGGTTTGGAGGGGGACAAACCTTACTCACTGGACAACAAGCGTGCCAAAGTATGCCGAAGAATTCCAACTTGCTGTACCAGCTGTCCTCTTCTTACACACCCACCTAGGGAATGGTCCGGCCCATTATAGGCTGAGTCTTCTCACATCAATCACAGAATCTCTTGCAGGACTGCTCAGGGCTTACTTTAACTACTAAATGTTAAAACAAAACAAAACAAAACTATTAAATGTTCACAAACATGTCCAGAGATCAGCCTTCAACTGTCAAGTTAATACCTCTCTATCTAACTAGCACAGTTGGGGTACCTTTGTGCAAAGGAAAAGTGGGGACAGGTGACTCCAGGCTGATGGAACCCTGGATTTACTTGGACACAAGCTCGGTGTCATCTCCTGGGGCATGTGCTTTTCTTCATGTCCCAGCTGCGCTGTCTCCCTTTGCAGCTTCCATTTGGCCACGAGCTGGCAGGAGCTGGCATTACTGCTCACACTGCTGGTGCCCTTGAATCAGACCCACTCTAGAATCCCAGGCTTCCCCACAAAAAAGAGCCAGAAAGGACAAGGGTATCTGAAGCTTGCTCCTCTGTACATGTTTGTATCCCAATATCTGCACCTCTCTGGTGATTCTTTTTGAGTCAAGTTTTTTATTTGTTCATTTCTTGCATTTGAAGTTTTCCTCGATGACATCGTTGGCCAGATATCTGGTGATTCTTGATGGGATGGGTCCCTCCGAAACTCCGTCTTCACAGTAGCCTGTGATCTGTGAGCTTGTCCCGGGTCACTGAGCACAAAGTCCCATCACAGCTCAATAGTCCCGGGGAACGTAGAGTCGTCAGTCGTAGTAATGTCACACCAAGGACAGGAACATCCCATCCACGTTAGTCGGCTCCCTATGCCCTGACTGTTCTTTTTAAGTCTCTCTTTCAAGGAGAAGCGAATACTCTGCCTGAGCGTCCTTCCAGAGTCCTCTGGGCTTTCAGCTTTCACAAAGAATTGCTCTGCTGCAAACACTCTCTGAAAGAGTAAGCAAACGCTGTGATTCACTTCATTTCCTGCGGAGATAAAAAATCTCTCTCCCCTGCTTAAATGCAAGAGACTCAGAGCACAGCTCAAGCCTGGCCATTTACAAAATTGGACGCTGCCAAAACACAAACATTCATCATCCAAACTGAAAAGCACCATTCAGATTAAAGATGACTTTCTAAGTGTTCCAAACAGCTCGCTGGACACTTGCTTCCTGTGTATTCTGATACATAACAAATAAGATCTATAACACGGAACCCCAGGAGATCATCTGGAAGAGTTCAAGACAGTCTTGTTTTTGAAAAAAGATGGATGCTTCTCTTCCTTCTCCTCTTCTATTACCTCCTCCTCTTCCTCTTTGTCCTTCTCCTTCTTCTCTTTCTTCTTTTCCTTTGAGGCAGGATCTTTCTATGTAAGCCAGGTTGGACTTGAACTCAAAATCCACCTGCTTCAGGCTCCAGAATGCTGGGGTTGCAGTTTATGCCCCCAGGCCCAAACTGATGCTGGTTGGATGCAGTTTCTTCGACTCTCACTGCAGGGCTCCAAAGAAAACAGCAGGTCTCAGAAACATGTTGTACGAAGAAACAGCTAATGGCTGTGAGGGGCTTCTTGCTGTTGAGAAGTCACGTGTCTTGGGCACTGAGTGACCTTGCACACATGAGGGCTAAACTGTGTCAATTATCTCTGAGGGAGTGTGTTGAGTCAGACCACACCTGTGAAATGTCCAGTGTGCAACCAGCAGATACGAGTGAGTTCTCAAATTTGCACAATGGCAAATTTCCCAAATTCCAGGACATATTTATACAATTAATTGATTAATTTAGTGTGTGTGTGTGTGTGTGTGTGTGTGTGTGTGTGTATCAGAGGGTACTGTGTGCCTCTGTGGACGGCCAAGAGTAACTTCAGGAATCATCCTAGATTGCTTCCACCTCCTTGTTGCTTGCTCTGGGATTTCCCAGGCTCCTCCTACCAGGGCCAGAAGTGCAAGTAGCCACCGTTTCTGCCATGCATTTTTCCACGGGGCTTGGGATCTGAACGAAGGATCTTCTGCTTGTGAGGCGAAGTCTTGAGCCCTGAGGGGTTCCCTTAGCTCATAGGATGTGGGCAGAAGTCACCCGTGTCACCTGAGAGCAGTGGCAAGAGGCAGTAAAAGAGGTCACGTCTAAGATGGGGGCTTTGGTCTGGATCCGGAGCAAGGAGACAGAAGAGAGCAATGATGGTTTATCTCAATGGTCACCCACCAGAGACGGGAGGCCGGCCTCTGGCCGTGCCTAGGAGAGCGTAGCATCTTGGTTAGGTGAATGGAGGCAGGGAGTCCCACCCACCCTGAGCGGTACCATCTCTAGGGCCCGCCCCGGACTGTATAGAAAGGAGGAATCGAGCCGGCACCACTAGCTGGCCACTGTCTGCTGACTGCGGATGCCACGACTTCCCGGTATGGCGGACGCCACCTGTGAGCTTAGCTGAAACAAAGCGTGATTTCCTTGGGTCACCCTTGGCAGGGAATGCGTCACCGCAGCAGCAGTGGATTCTAAGACGGGCGCCGGAGCCGACAGTATGGCCCACGGACAGAAATGGACCTGGCTGCGGGAGCACCTCACGCTCTGGCCCCCCACTTCTCTCAGGTGATCCAGTGGCACTGGTCCCGTGGCCAGGATACACGGATCTCTGCTGCCCACCTCCATCAATCGCATGGCTCGTCTCACCTTTCCCGGCTTCCGACTTAGGTCTCTGCACCACGGCTGGTGTGGCGGCCGCAGACAGCCTGTGGCAGCTAGACTCGGGCAGGAGCACCCTGCATTTCAGGCACGTGCTTAGCTCCTGCAGGCTCGGTCTAGCCCCCCTCACTCCCATCTGCTTACACTTCTCACCGCAGCCCCTGTGGACCTTTGAAGACCCTCCAATGCAGAATGGCGTCTCTCAGCACAGCGGTTTTGTACAAACCACAGAAAGGAGTGCTGTGACAATCTTCTCCAGCTGCCATGACTCACGGCTGGAAACCGGAGCCCTAGAGTTCGCCTCTGGCACAGCTGAGATTTTTATACTGCTGGGGAGACCTCCCACCCCTTCCCTCCCATCCCTGGAATCATGGGAAACTGAGGAGCAAGGGGGGGCTTTATGTGACAGAAATGAACCTGGGAGTTCACTGGCTGTCTGGAGACCGCCATATGGAATCTTCTGGGTATCCCCAGAGAACCAAGCACTCTGGCAGATCTATCGCTGACCTCAGGGCAGCAGTGTAGTGCTAATTTCTCCTCCGTTTTCCTAGGGAACGTCAGGGCAGGCAGCTGAAAGAGCTGCATTTCCTGCACACCTGAAATGCCTCCTCCCTACTTTCGGGCCATCCGTTGAATGTAAAGCCCCTCACACTTGACAAGCTGACACACCTGGTGCCTGGGCCTCCCATTCAGCTGCACCCCAAGGTCTTGGTCATACGTGCAGGTGCATGAGTGGCTACAGTGCATCAGAACGGGGTCATCCCCTTCCCCTCTGGAGGGTGACAGAAGGCTCCATCAGAGGCATTTTCTCTGAGACCACCATCTTCTACAGTGCCTACACAGGCCCACGTGACACCCACGCCCAGCTGTGGCTTCATGAGGGAAAAAGTGGCAAGAACCCTGCTCCCTCGGGCCAGCGCCGGCCCAGCGGATTGTGCTGACTTCTAGCAGCTTGGGCTGGAGCCGGGACCACCCGGGGGCATCCTGATGCACTTGCCTTGCCTGGCTGCCAGGCTCACCTCTGTGCCAGGCCGGTTTCCAACCTGTTGCCAAAAAAGCCTTGTAAAATCCACACGCGTTGCACGTCGGCCTGCGTGGACCTCTCTTGCTCGGTTCCCACTGCTCTCAAAATACATTTCTGGCTTCGTAGCCTAACAGACAAGTCTGTTCCTGACCCAGACACCCCCAGGCCTTCCTACTCCCACGCTGCACCCCTCCCCCCAGTTCAATCAGAACCTAATGGCTCAGGGTTCCTCTTGCTGGCCAGGCTGCGGCATGTCGCCTGCCCTTCCTCATGACTCCAGCCCGGCCTTCCAGGTGGCTCCTCCTCGGGCATGCTTCTACCAGCCCACTGGGTACCTGGGGATGCCTAACCCTGAGTTTCCGAGCACTTGGTCTCCCTGTAACTGCAATTCTCACAGCGGCTGCTACCTGTCCCCAGGCTCATCTGCTTGCTGAGAAGGAGCGTGTGGAGAACCCGGACTTCTCACATATGGGGTACGTGTTGTCTCTGGTAGTAAATAATGGGTATGCTGAAAGTTGCAAGAAGAGTCACCCCACTTGTGTTCCCTATTTTCTTCCTTTCTCTCCATCATCTGCCCTGATGCTTATTTTCTCCATCCATCCATCCATCCATCTATCCTTGTATGTATAAGGAGGTTTGTTTTCATTCACTCATTCACACATCACCATTGATTGACAGCTACCATACTACATGGTAGGGATGTGTGAGAAATCAGCCCTACAGGGTCATTTGAGAAGACTGAGAGGGCCAATCAGCAATGAGGGCTCCAGTCAGCCAGCGAAGTCTCTCTTTGTGTTAGATTTTGTGACACTGTGACAGTATTTGAGAGAAACAGTTTTTAAGAGAAGCTTCCTGTGGTTCATGCTATCATTCCAAAGGAGGCGAAACCCATTGCTTTGAACCTGTGTCAAGACAAAACATTATCATGATGGGAGCAGGTAGAAGAGCAAAACAGCTCACTTCACAGCAGACAAGAAGCAGAGAGAGGGAACAGGAAGGGATCTGAGCTTCCTGCAGTCCACTTCTACCAACTGGACTATAGCTCCACTATCTCCCAATAGGCCATTCCACTTTTGAATCTATTGGCTAATTGAACCATAGATCAGAGCCCTAGTGATCCAATTACCTCTGGAAACACTGACAGACATATCCAGAGATGTGCTTTACCAATATCCTAAGTGACCCTCAACCCAATCAAAACAGTCATCAAAACTGACCATTATGCCTTTCCTGCCAAACAGTTGACAACAGACAGATTCCGAGGGAGCAGCAGTCAGTGTCTTTAGATATGAGCCCACTGAGAGCCCTCCAGGCTACAGTGAAAGGTTCCAAACCATGATCATACAGATGACCTTGTTTAAACACAGTGCGTCTCAAAACAAAACAGAAAGATGTGCATGGAGACAGGACTTGCAGAGGAATGAGGGACACCAGAGAAGGTGACCACTACAGTAGTCTGTACGGGAACATGTGTGACATGGTCAAAGAATAAATTCGATTAAAGGTTAAAAAAAAAAAAAAGACTAGCCTGAGTTTGTCAAGTGTTGTGTGCTATGAAGAAAATCAGAATCCTGCCAGGCAGAGATGTGTGCTAAGGTAGGTGTTGCTTCATTTAAGGCAGTCTGGGAAAGCCTCTTGGGTAAGATGGCATTGGAAGGGGCATTACGTGTGTGTGTGTGTGTGTGTGTGTGTGTGTGTGTGTGTGTGTGTATGTTCAATTTGGGAATGGAGCCCAGAGCTCCATGCCTACTAGACATACACTTTAGCACTGAGCTATAAGCCCAGTAGCTCAAGATTATATTGGAACTGAGAGCTGAAGGGAGAAGCTCTATCAAAACTTAGGGAAGAGAGCTGGAGAGATGGCTCAGGGGTTAAACCTCTGCCTCACAAGCAGAAGGACCTGAGTCTGGATCCCAGATGCTATGAAAAAACACTGGGCGGAAAGGTTCTGTGTGTATCATGACAAATCCCAAAACTTCACAATGAAACACGTGTGGTGCTTCTTGCTAATGCTGTAGCCCAGAGTAGTATTGTGCAGACACCCAGACACTACTTGGTGACTTCCCCCATTTCCAAGCCAATTCCAGCTTGAAATCCTTGTATTAAATAGGCATATGTGGAGTGGGGAGGAAAGCAAAGTTTTTTAGCTACATAGTCACATGTACCTGTAGACCCCAAATGAGCACCGTTCCTGTCATGATCCACTCTGTAAGGACCAGTCCCATGACCACCGCTGAATGCCAGGGAGCCTGGCTGGGAGCTGCCTTCAGCAGCTCAGCTGCTCTGCACAGAAGTTAGGGACTCACTAGCCCCCTCTGCCTCTGAGCGGACCTGCGCTTGGCCACAGTCAGGAGGCTGGAAGCTCTTTGAGGGCTTTGACATGGCGGGAAGAAGAGCCTGCAGGGACCAAGAGAAAACTCAGCTGGGGGGGCGGGGGGGGGGGGGGCAGAGCTGCCGCAGAGGAATGGAGAGCATCTTGGGCCAGGCAGAGGAGAGAGCCAAGATCCTGAACTTCCCACCTTGCCCGCCAACTGGCACGCCGTCTAGGAAGGGTCAACTGGTTGGAAGTGTGGACTGTGCCAGCTGTAAGGCATCTGCTCTACAGCTACTCGGCTCCACTGCTGGAGTGTAAAGGCTGCCACGATTGACGCGTGTTTCAATAAAACTTTATTTAGAGAAACAGGCAGACTGCTGCAGACAGAGGTTGCTGACCTCCCACAGGCAAGTCCCACCTTTTGCTGCCCTCCCCTCATACATTCCTGATCTAGGCATTGGTGACCATAGTGGAAAGTAGCCAAGAACTCCAAACAGTGTCACCGTTTTCAAAGTTTGTGCAACAACCACTCCCAACGCAGCGAATTTCTCGTAGAAACACTTGTGACAGAAGAATGAATCACGGCTTCCCACTGTCTGTGAGCAAGTTGTCTCTTGACAAAGGAAACGGCTCTTGGCAAGACCTTTTTATTATTATTATTATTATAGTTCAGGCTCATCAGCTATTCTTCTATAACTAAATACCTTTATTATGTGTAATTAAGGCAACAGTGGAGCAAAGATGCAAATGTGTTCGGAAACATCTGACTTTGCCGCAGCTGGGAGCTTGTGACCTTTGAAAAGAACAGGTTTGCACTGTGACACATTTTTGCATGTGCCGAAGCAGGAAGAGGAGAAAACAGAAGCTAACGAAGGGAACGACAGATGAGGGGCTGCAGGATCATGCCCAGGGATTTAGCTTGTCTGGTGCTCATCTCATGCTGACTATGACACGGGGAGGGGGCTCTTTTATCCCCCCCCCTTTTAATTCACTTTATTTGTCTTGTACAAAAACCTATGTGGTAGCCGCAGCCGGAGCCTGGGTCCTCGGCACAGAGACCCTGTATGGGCCGTCACAGGATGGTCGGTGAATTCCTGATATGGAGACTTGGTGAACACAGTCTCTTTCCAGAGGTCAGGGGTCAAGTAGCTATAGCTAAGATGGCTTTAGCAAAGTTGCCGAGGGTAGCAGTGCAGCCCCTGGCGGGTGTGTAGCACTCATCAATTACTGCTAGGAGGCCTCTTGAACGGGCCAGAGCGGCGTTCCCTGGTGGGCCGCTGGCTCCAAGTTAAAACTAGCACAGCAGCGGGAACAGTGCAGGCTGCACTTCCAGCTTCCGCCAAAGCTTGTCTCTTCTTCTTCTTCTTCTTCTTCTTCTTCTTCTTCTTCTTCTCTTCTTTCGTCTTCTCTTCTTCTTCTTCTTCTTCTTCTTCTTCTTCTTCTTTGTTCTTCTTCTTTTTCTCTCTTCTCTTCTTCTTCTTCTCTCCTCCTCCCCCCTCCCTCCTCCTCCCCTCCTCTTCTTCCTCTTCTTCCTCCTCCTTCCTCTTCTTCTTTCTTCCTCTTCCTCTTCTTCTTCTTTCTCTCTCTCCTTTCCTTTCTTTTCCTTCCTTCCTTTCTTTTTTCTTTCTCTTCTCCCTCCCTCCCTCCCTCCCTCCCTCCCTCCCTCCCTCCTTCCCTCCCTTCCTTGCTTCCTTCCTTCCTTCCTCCTTCCTTTCATGTGTAGGTCGTATGCATGGTCTTGCATGTTTGGGCAAATACCTTCACATGCATATAGAGGCCAGAAGTTGGTATTAGGTGGCTTCTTCGATCACTCGCCACTTGAATTATTAAGGCAGGGTCTCTCAGTTGAATGCGGAACCCACCAATCAGCTAAGTAAGCTAACCAGTTTGTTCTGGGGGTTCTCTGCTTTTGGCTACCAAGTGCTGAGTTTGCAAGTGACCAACTTATCTTCCCAACTTTGATATGGTCTGACTTTGATATGTTGGGGATCTTAACTCTGGTCTTCACATTTGCAGGGCAAGCAAGCGCCTTGTGCATTGAGCATCTCTTCAGTCTCTCCCTGGTACTTTCTTTTCCAGAATGTCTTCTTTTCTCTTGCACAGGCAGAGCTCACAATATAGCATAGCAAGACAGGCAACAGGAAAAGAGGAAAAGAGACCGGAGAGGAGGGACTGTTCCTTAACTCCTTTATGACAGGGAGTGCAAGCCCAAAATTTCATCTGCTAGAACTTTCAGTTCTGCAGCTGCTGAGGTATGACTAGCATGGGAGGGGGGACCCAATTCCTGATTCCCGTCCCCTTAGTGGGTGTGAGTGAAAATGTTCATGGCTGTCTGCAACCAGTGCCGCTGTGGGCTGTGAGGGCGCAGGGGGCAGGTCCAGGGGTCCAGCCTGACTTCCCACTCACTGTGAGCAGGAGAGCTCCCTATTGCCTCAAGTCCCTGGGCCCTCAGTGGGTGCCACTGCGTCGACCTTATGGATTGGCCACTGTGAGAAGGAGAGGGCTGGTCACAGAGCACACCGCTTCCCTGAGGGACCCCTAGGGAGGGTCCCAGGCTTTGCTGGTGGGTGGGTGGGTGGACGCCTAAGCTCCCAGGCTGAGTGGGTCAGAGGTGTCTGCTCTGGTGTCTCCCATGGGTGCTTACCTGGTTCTAAGTGGCACACACCGTGCAATGTTAACACAGCAGGAGCAGAGGAATGAAGACCACAGACCCAAACTCCAAAATCCTCAGTGACGCTTCCCTGGGGAGGTGAAGACTCTGTATCGCTCATTGAATGTCTGGTAGCGACGTGCCCCGTGGAAAGACCCCGTTTCCCATGGTAGATGGTGAGATGAACATAGACCCAGCTAAATCTAATCAAGGTCTTAGAATTGAGAGGGTTTATTTGTTGTTCCTTATTATTACTATGATTATTACTGTAATTATTTTGTGCACGTGTGTGTGTGTGCACATAGAGGTTCATGAATGTTGTGCCTTCAGTCTTTCTTCAGCTCATTTAAAAATACTTGAGAAGGAGAGAGAGTATGTGCACCCGACACGTGTGGAGGTCAGAGAGCAAGTGTGTGGAGTCAGTTCTTTCCTTTCCTCTTTACCTAAACTCCAGGGATTGAACCCAGGTCCTCAAGCTTGTGTGGCAAACACATTACTCACTAAGCCATTTCACCGACACTTTTATCATTCTTTATCAAGACCATTCATTTTTTTTTTTCCTTTCAGGGATTCCCCAAAAAGTTTCCCCACATTGTTAAGTTATATCTATGAATTTCTCTTCCCTCTCTCTCTTTCTTCGTCCTTTGTTGCTACATAGCTCAGGCTAGCCTTGAGCTCTCTATGTTATCCAGGCTGGACTCAAACTCTGACCCCCCTGACTCGTCTTCTTGAGCTTACTGCTGGCCTGGCTGTTTTTCTCATTGGAAAACGATTTAGCAATGAGAGCAAGTATTTTTCCCTTGTGGGACTGTCCAGCAATTAATCCCCCTTGCGTACAGGGGAGACTTCCCCTAATAACAGAGACCTGATTCTATGGTCACTGTCCTAGCAGCTGGGCAGGAGCATACACAACTTCATGTATGAGGGTCTTCCCTGGGGCTTTGCCCCTGTAGGTACACAAAGAAGCCATGCGAGTAGCACACCCCACCCTTGTCCTGGATGGAGGCACCCAGGGGTCAGTCTCTGGTGTCGTCATCCTGATTCCAAGGTCCTCTGCTTTTCCAGAATATATTTGCACTGGAAATATGTTCTGTTTATATCAACCAGATTTGGTTTCTATTGTTTACAACCAAGAATTCTGATGAGCACACATTCTGAATAGCACAATTTTTACCACCAGAACCACACGGAGCTGACATCAGGCCAGGCAGAATGGAGACAGTATCTGCTGAAGCCTTGACTCACTGCTCACACAGTTTCCACTGAGGTTTGAAAAACACTGACAAATAGTCTTCTCCCCTACTCCGTTCCTATCAGCGTGGATCCCCAAGGATGGGGAGCTGCCTCGGGGGGGGGTGTCTCCAGGGAGCAGCTCCGTCTCACAGATAAGGAACCAGGTCATAGAATCTAGATTGGAACCCCATATTCTCTGGCTCAAGTCCCTGTGTTTCTCATTCTACAAAGCAACTTTATTTCATTTCTTGTGTATGTAGATGTGGGTGTGTACATGTGCTGTGAGTGTGTGTATGCGTGTGTAGGTGTAAAAGAGGGTATTCTGTGTGTGTGTGTGTGTGTGTGTGTGCCTGTAGAGACCCAAGGTGACTACTGGTATCATCTTGGATCGTTCTACTTTCTTTTGGCTTTGCTCTGGGATTTCCCAGGCTCTGTCTTCCAGAGCGAGAGCTACAGGCCGCCGCCATTTCCACCCAGAATTTTTATGTGGGATCCGGGATCTGAGCTCAGGCTCCTTGGCTTGGGAGACAAAGGTTTAACCACTGAGCCATTTCTCCATCCCCAAGCGATTTTAAGCAGCAACTGGTTAAAAAATGCATTGGAATCAAAATTCACTGAGAAGTCAGGGAAGAGACCGGGGGAAGATGAGATCGCCACCGTCCTGAGAGCGCTTCCTTCCCTCTCACAAAGCTTCCTGCAGCCACGCAGGGATAAAAGGCGTGGATCCTATGGAGACAAAAAAACAAAAAAAAGATGCAAATAGTAGAGGAAGTGTGGTTAATGAATGCATCCGCAACCTAACGGCTGCAGGAGCAGCCGAACACACACTCCCGGAACATGATCCCATAAGCGGCTTCATTAGGAAGACAATTTGTGTGGCAGCGGAGAGAATGGCAAGAAAGAGGGGGAAATGTGAAACAAATTAGGCTGCTAGAAAACACTGATCTGAAAATATTTCATAACGATTGATTGGTAAGTAATCTCTCCGCAGTCAACATCCTTGGAAGCCGTTCCTAGGAGGTCTGAGAAAATAATAGGTCATCTCCTTGGACTTGGACAGGTTTAGGTGCGATTTTCCCCTGCGGGAAAAGAGACCAGCTGGGCATTTTCAAAGGCTCCCTTTAGTTTACATTCTAAGGCTGTGCTCCCAGTAGCCTTCTATGACAGCCATTTTTTAAAGCTGGTTAACTCAGTGGCTTTATTCTCCTCCTGCCCCCCTCCACTCCCCTGCCCCACCCTCCCACATCTAGATTCCCCACTGGACTCTAACTAAATCAGACCATGTTTGGAGTCTTGTGCTGCTTTCTGGACTCCACATCTGAAAAACGACATTGACCGGCTCTGTCTCCAGAGAGCAGAACCAAGACAAAGGGGTGGAAGCTGCTCAGAGATCAATTTTTGACTCAATACAAGAAAACCCTTTTTCTTGCTATCAGATCCTCTTTCAATGAAGTCAGGTTGCTTTTTTTTGAAACGTTTTGCTCCCAGGGATTGAAACACGGAAGCTGAGTGTGTTTGAACGGCTGTCAAAGTTGCTCTGCAAGAGAGTTGTGTGTGTGTGCGCCAACTTTCCTTCAATTCTGACACCAGATGATTGATTGATCGCGTCACTCTCAGGCTGTGCTACCCAGTCAACTGCTCCTTTAGAGTTTTTTTTTTTTTTTTTTTTTTTGGGTCCTGAATATTAGCCTCACCTTTTCCTAGAAGAAAACAACATGGAATGACGGTACCTGTTGTATTAGTTACTTTTCTCATGGCTGTGACAAAGTATCCCACAAAGGAACTCAAGGAGAAAGGGTGTGTTTTGGCTCATGGTTTGAGGGGTGTGGCCCACAGTGGCATAGGCTTGGGGCCGGCGTTGTGCTTCTCTGGGGAGGGGGCACAGAGAGGCGAACACGCGTGCTCCGCTGGTTTTCTCCGGTCTTCCTTTTGTTCAGTGCTTTCAGGAGGTTAGTTTTCCTTCCTCGACTAAACTTCTCCGTAAAACACCCTCATAGACACACCCAGAGGTGTCCCCCGCTAGCTGATTCTACCTTTAGTCAAGTCAACGATGAGAGTTAGCCATCACGCCTATCCCAGCTACTGGGCCTGTGTAGCAGTTACTCTTAACTATTGCTGTGAGAGAGCACCCAAAGTCAAGCAACTTGGGAGATTTATTCAGCTTATGGTTCCAGAGGGAGATACAGTCTTTTAAAGCAGAGGCGGCGTGGCTGGCTGGCCAAAGCTGGAGGAGGCTAAGTCACTGCAGACATCTTGGAGGCTGAGAGCTGCAAGATTGTTTGCATGCAAAGGCTGACTTCTCCTGAAGGTAGGGGGGACTAATCCAACTCAAGGCCCACCCCTTGTGACTGCCTTCCTCCAACAAGGCTCCACCTCTCAAGGTGCCGTGACCTTGCCAAACACATGAGACTGTGGGGACACATTTCAAGCCATGACAGCCTGTATGTCCTGGAACCTGTGAGTCTCCCCAGCTCCATTTCCCTCTGTGCCTGGCCCCACCCCTTGTGTTTCCGGGTACAGCTCCATCCACCCCCTCTCCAAGCCGTTGTCCCTATCCAGGCCACTGCTCGACCCTGAAGGACGCATTACCTGCTCCTTCTGGCTTGGCGAAGGTTCACATGTCCTTTTCATCTCTGGCCAGCAGAACCTCATTAAGGAAGCCGCCTTGTCGCTGCTGACAAGATTGCCAAATCTGGCCACCTTGCTCTTCTTTGGCAATGTAAGAATGGGAGGCGAGACTGGCCCCGATAGCTGAATTAAATCTATTCCTCCAACACGGCCTTAGCAAGAAATATGTGACTAACAAGAATGTATTTGGCTGCCGGAGGATTTAGCTGGAAGGACTTAGAAAGGCAAGCGAGTGCCTCACATGCTGAGTGCCACTCTTGACCTTCACAGACGGCATCCTGCTGTCTGGAAAGCGCTCCTTTGCAGCCTGTCGAAACTCTGGTCATCCACCATGAGCAAGAACGAGAGACCTTCCGAAGCCTTCGCAGACTGCAAGGGTGGGTAGAGTTGCTCCTCCTCTGAGCCCTGGGTGCCTTTGTCTGCACAGCCATATGGTTGCAGGCATCACAAACCATGCTGAGAAGTTGTGTGTGTGCATGTGTGTGTGTGCATGTGCATGCGTGTGTGTGCGTGCATGTGCGTGTGTGTGTGTACACCTCCTTAGTCAGCAAGGAGCTCTGTGATGGCCGTGACCATATCTGACATCTTTACATCTCCAGTGTCTGTCACAGGGCTAGATATTAGGACTTTTGCTTGTAAGTTCTAGAAATCACCTTGGTCTTTTTGCTGGAGAAAAAAAGTTCTCTCTCTCTCTCTCTCTTTCTCTCTCTCTGGTGGACTTGGGTAGAGAAAACCTTCCCAGAAGCGTACTAGACACTTCAGAGTTGGTGGGTAGGGAGGAGCCATGGTAAGAGTAGCTAAGTCTCCCCACTGCTGAAAATGGGGTCGTCCCGAGGGCTCCTGGCCACTGTCACTAAGCACTTGACAGAATCTTTTAAGGAACAAAGGCTTATTTTGGCGCACGGTTCCAGAGGGGTTTCAGTCCCCACGGTTGACTCCACGTGGGGTGGCGGGAGCCTGAGGCAGCAACTTCCTATGTGGTAGAGACCAGGACCAGGGCGCAGCTGTGCATTTCACAGGCTGCACCAGATGACCTCCTGCTGCCAGACAGGCCCCGCCTCCTAAAGGCTCCACAGCCTTAAAACAGCACTACCCCTTGGAGAACAAGAGATCTAAATGCGAGTCTTGGGCTGGGAGCCGGCTCAGTGGATAAGGGGCTTTGGCACACGAGCCTGGGGATCAGAATTTAGAAGGCGGCTGTGCCGATGCCCTGTGGAAGAGCGCCAGAGCTTGCATCTCCAGACCCAGCCTGCAATCCTAACAGTGACGCCATCTACACAGCACGGCGGCTAGCTAGACTTACCGATTGGTGAGCTCTGAGTTCAAGTGGGAACCCCTGACTTAACTAATGAAGTGGATGGCAATGGAGGAAGACAACCAAGGTCAACTTTAGGCCCCACGTACATGTCCACACACCTGCACATACACATGTGCCCATACACATATGAACACGCATGCATACTTGCACCCCTCTCCCCCCCTCACACAAACATGAACCAAGTGTGAGGACCAAGGCAGCTAGACCTCCTCCTGCCAGTGTCTACTCAACTTTTTCTCAAGTCGTCTTTGCTTTTTAATCGCTCGATTTCTTTCCATTGTTTTTCTAGTTAGCAGTAACAAAGAATGAATTGGATATTTCAGCCGTCCATGGTCATCGTTAATTTCATGGTCCTCTGCATTCGTTCAGTCTTATTTCCTCTCCATAATCTCGGGTCTCTGTGATATTTGTGAAAGTGCATCTTTTCCTCTTTAATTGCTTTTCTGGGGTGATCTCATTCTGAGTTTTTACTTCCTTTATCTCTTCCTTGAGAAGCTTTAACTGATGTAGCATATTCCTTTTTAATTCGCTCCCTCTCTGTCTCTGTGCAGATGCAACGGAGTTTCTTTCTCTACTGATCGTTTTCCAGCCCTTGGGGGAAGATGCGTTGGTCTGATTTCGTTTCTCTTTTAGAAAAATGTCCAGGGGCTGGACTTTAATTATGTGCAGATCCCTCTTTTCTTTGAAGAAAAAAAAAAATTCCTAGCTTCTCCAGCCTTTACTCTCCGTCTAAACAGCGTGCTCCTCCCCGGGTTGCTTCGCTGCCTGAACAGAAGGCTGAGCCTGGGGCTGGAAGGAAGCAAGGAAGCCGTGTGGATGGATGGCGTCCTTGCAGCAGTTCGGGCTAGCTGACTGCCGGAGAAGCTAACAGTGGGAAAACTTCGGGTGCTGGGTGGGCCCCGTAGCCAGGTGTAATTAAGTGGTCACGTTCAGGGACAAGGCAGCTCTACCCGTGATCTGTTGAGCTTCGGTTCGTTTGTATTGGTGACTTTCAGGCCCACCGCTGGATGGACCCCTGTGTGTTCTTCCCTTTCTCCTTTGTTCCTCCTTTTCTCAGCGGTGACTGGTGACTGTTTGTTTACCTGTCTCTTTTGCCAGTCTGAAATTTAACCCCCCAACCCACTCCTTTGCAACCTAAGCATACTTTGAATACCTTGCTGCCCGTGGCTGTGAGCCACGATACCAACAGTCGTGCCACAGACATCTCCAGCATCCCTCAGCCTCTGTACGGCACAGTCGACACTTTGCGCTTTCCCCATGAGCCCTGCTTTCCACTCGCTAAACTGTCTCTGGTCACGGTGGCACTGTGGTGGCCATGCACATCCAGTCCTCTGTCTCGGGAACCACCCTGGGTTCTCCTCCTAGGGTCTTCCTGTGTCTGTGGGGATGCTGGCCATCCATCAAGGAGTGGGGGGCGGAGTTCAGCTCTCCTGCAGCCAGTACAGTTTCATCCTAGGCCATTCTGCTTGGATCAGGGAGCAGGACACTCACTTCCAGCTCAGAGACTAGAACTTCAGTGTTCACTGGAGATGTCTGGGATACAACTTCTAGGAGGCGGATACACTGCAACCGTTACCTCACAGGGAAGAAGAAAGTTTTGATTTATTTGTTTTAAAGACTTATGTATTTATATATCCGTTTATTCTAATTATTTTGTTTGTGTGTAGGTATGCCTGTGTTTATATGTGTGTGTGTGTTTGTCTGTGTATCAAAAGGCTCTGTGTGTGTGTGTATGGAAACCCAGGGTGACTTCAGAAATCATTCTCGATTGCTCTTCTTCCTTTTTTGTTTGGTTCTGGGATTTCCCAGGCACCACCTTCCAGAGCTGGAAGTGCAGATTGCTGCCATTTCCACCTGGTTTTTTTATGTGGGACTTGGGATCTAAACCAGGTCCTTCTGTTTTCGAGGCAGAAGCTTAACCCCCAAGCCATCCCTCCAGCCTCTATCTGTCTGTCTGTCTGTCTGTCTGTCTGTCATCTGTCTAATATACACACACACCCCACACACACATTTCAGTGCCACAGAGCGCATGTGGAGGTCGGAGGACAACTTCTCAGGAGTCAGTTCTCCTTTGGTCTTGTGGGACGCCGGGTCTCCTTGCTGTTCCAGGCCAGCTGGCCGCTGAGCTTCTGGACAATTCTCCTGGCCCCACCTTCCATCTTGCAGAGAAGTCTTGGGGTTACAGACGTGTGCAGCATGGGTATTGGGGATGGAAATTTGCTTGATGAGCTTGTGCCGACCTGCCGCGCCATCTTATCTGCAGCAGCAGATAGATTTTTTTTTTCCAGCCAGATAGCAGTGACCATGGTTGCTTCAAATAGCATGCTCCAATGTGGAAACAGTTTCATGGAATTTTTGTAGTCACGGAACAAAAGAAAGTCATACATCAAGGCTGTTTGCAAAGCACGTTGGCAGAAACATCACAGAGGCAAGTTATAGCACAGAGGGGAAGCAGCCGCTGTGCATTTCAGATGCTGTCTGAGCACATACTTAGCTGTTAGGTTGGTGGAAGTTAGTGCTGTCTGTTAATATATTGCAAAAGGTTTCACCTGCTAGTCATGAGGATATTTAGTTCAGACACAGAGGTGGGCGGCAAATGGCTGGCTATTGAGGAATCCAAAGACACCCAGGAGAATTTGGTTCTGAATTTGTAACAGTCCAACTCTCTTCAATCAGAAGTTCCAGTTGATCAGTCAGTCTCGCAGAATCTTTGCACAGCTGAGGCGTCATGCTGGAAACGTTGGTTCTTGCTGGTCTCTGAGCTGGTGGCGGCCATCTTTACTAGGGAAGAGCTGGAAAGGAAGCAGCTGCTCACCAAAGCGAAGAGACACGGAAGCATACGCCTTGATTCTACTGTTGGATTCAGGGATCAGCTGAGGTCTAGACCTAGGCCTCTTTGACATACCCACATCCTATTCTGACCCACCAGCAAACCCCATACAGCAGCTTTATAGTGGTAACTAATCATGCGCCATTTACGCTCACTGCGAAGAAGCTGCTGTGGAAACAGGCTTGATCCGTCCATCCCCATTTTCAGACACTTTCCCCCACCCCCGTGTGTTCATGTCAAGCATCCTCGGAGACCCTGCCCAGGGTCAAGCTGGTCCCCTGACTCTGTGACGGAGAGGGACAACAGTCAGCCCTAAGGGTGTGAAAAGCCCTTGAGAAGAGCTAGAAGGTAAACTGTCTCCAACAGCGGTGACGCCCATCTATCCCACGCTGTGGCGATGCTATGGTAGGAGCCACAGTCAGAAGCTCCCCCTGAGAGGACGCTCTGCTCCCCCTGACCTCTCAGCTGGGAACTCCTGCTCCAGCAGGGCTCCCCAGTTGTTTCTGCTGCGTGACTTACAAGCCCTGATCAGATGTCATCAAGCTGCTGTGACTGCTCTTCACTTGTAAGTCTCACCTGAGGGGACGCTGTGCTCTGCCCTGCCGGGACCACTCACAGGGAGCCCCAGATACCAGCTGCTTAGAGCTTTGTGGTTTCTGCTGGGTGTTTGTAAGCCCTGGGTTATTAATCTCTCTCTCTCTCTCTCTCTCTCTCTCTCTCTGCTCTATCATCCCTGCTGGATGTTGCGATCACTCCATTGGATGGATGATGCTAGCTGCTGCTTCTCTCCATCTACTACTTTCTATTCATCCTCTTACTTTTGCTCCCTATGAACTTAATAAACTCATCCATTCAAAACCCCAAACATGGCCTTCGTAGATCATTCTGTGATTCATACAGAACACCCACTGGATTGATACTGCCTTTGAGACATACCCAGTACCCACCCTTTCCCGCCTGGCCCCTGCTTCCTTCCAAGTTCTTGCTGACTGGTTTTCCTGGAATCTTCTTCTGCCAGCTCAACGCGTGATTTGCTCCATCTTTCCTCTCACATCTGTCGCTCACCATCTCAACCATTTCTGCTCTTTGCAGTCACTCTTTGCATTGGCAAATGACTGAGTGGCCAACATAGCTTAGGGGAACTCTTAGGATTCTTGGCTACTCTTCATCGGCATGAATGGAGAGTTCATACCAACAACAAGAACTGAGGAAACCAGCCACACTACATCCAGGGGAAGAGTTGAAGAAGGGCACCTTTTTCCACTTGCCAGTGTGCCTGTCTGCCTGTAAATTAGCTCACTCTCTAACTTATCCATCTGTCCAGAGAATGGTCCCAGCCGCTATGGGCTGGGTCTTCCCACATCATTAGATAACTCTCACAAGCTTGCTTAGGATTTGCCTTAATTACTAATTCTTCACAAATGTGCCCAAGTGCTCAACCTTCTATTGTCAAGGTGGCATTTACTGCTATACCACCAGAAGTGGCATTTTCTGGTTTCTCTGATCTCCTTGCTTGCTTTATTTTTCTAGATAAGCCTTCACCACTGCCTGAAAAAAATACATATAAATATGTGACTCAGATTATACCTTGCTTTTAGAATACCTGTTCTGTGAAAAACCTGGGCTATCTCATTTGTTGTTAAATAGTTAAACTTCTAAACCAGAGACGTGCACATGCCAGGCACTTAATAAGTGTCATCAGCTTATTGGCTGAGTGAAGGGCTAGAAGTTCCGTCCTGACAAGTGACACGGCCACATCCAGGTTACACTTGGGCCCTTGCTTTGTTCTGCAGGGCACACAGCAAGGAGTTCATGAGGTGTCAAAACAAGCAGCGGGGAGGGGCAGGGGCCCCTGGTCTGTGCCCAGCCCACAGCTCAGCCGTGTGCATCTCACTTCTGTCTTTCCATCCAGTTTCCCAGCTTCGCCCTATGGCACTCCCCATAACCCTCCAGGAAGGCTATAAAATTCAGTTCCATGAAGTCTCTATTTATCTGGCATTTCCAGTCCCCTGTTCTCTGGAAGCCAATAAAATTCTGAATTTTTCCCGTGTGGGATGGTGGGCTCTCTGGGAAAGAGTTAAAATAAAGCAAGCATATGGCCTGCAGGAAATCGAATCTGCTCTGTGAGATCCAAGCTTCCCCTCCGTAACCCACCCTTCGCGTGCCACCCTGCGCACCACAGACCACAGTCACACGCGCGCCCCTGCGCTAAGTGGCCGAGCTGCGCGGCCAGCCCCTGGCTGCTAGAGTGGCGCTTGCTTCGCCAGCCATTGCCCAGAACGGACGTGGGCCCTCCGCGTGCTCCCTCTTCTCTTCCGCCGCCGCGCCGCTCCTCACCAGCCCCAGCAGACACGGACTTACTTGACTTTACATGTAAGGCATAAAGCTTCAGGGGCTCCTGATAGGAAACCGTTTTCCAGCTTGCGAATGACTTCGAGCTTATTAATATACCCTTGGCACAGGTTGGCACATGACCCTACCTGCATCCCACGGCCAGGGAGGAGGGCTCAGTTACCTGCTTGCAGGAGAGTTGGGAGGGCGCACCCACTCCAGGGGCCTCCTGCAGGCCAGAGTCACACAGGTGGCTGCCACAGGAGGGCACAGGGGCAGAGGCCGCAGGGCCCATTTCCAGAATTGAAACACTACCAAGGAGCTATTGGTTGGTTAGTTGGTTTCGAAAATCAGGCAAATTTATTAATAAGTGGCTTATAGCAAATAACAAAAATCTTTTAAAATTATTTTATTTATTGTGTGTATGCATTCATGAGCACTTGTGTTTATGTGTACGTGATGTGGTTCACATCATATATATATGTGATATAGTGGTTGGGGAGGCTTGTGTGTGTGTGTGTGTGTGTGTGTGTGTGTGTGTAGGTCAGGGGACAACTTTGTGGAGTCAGTTCTGTCCTTCCATCTTTACGTGGGTTTGGGGAATTGAACCTCAGGTCATCAGGCTTGCACAGCAAGCACTTTTTCCCCGCAGAGCCATCTAGTTACCCTGACAAAAAAATCAGGGCATCTCTCTCTCTATTCTTTCTGGCCACCCCACAAAATGCATCTCTGTAACAGAGAAAAAAATAGTTAGCTTTCCCACAGTTTTAAGCTGCTACTCTCAAGCCAGGCAAAGTGACGGATGCGTTCCTCTGTCCTCTGCTCAGCCCTTCCCAGCTGCTTACACAGGCTGTGGTCCCTCGCAGAGAAACACTCCGTCCGTATCGATCGTCAGTGACAACATCCCTGTTGTTTTGAATAAAGCTTTCCTCCTCTTCTCCGAGTCTGGATGTGCTTTCTGCTTTTATACAGAAGAAATGGCCCCTCCACATTTATGGACGTGGATCTTTCCCCCCAAGACTTCCAAAAGAATTTCGGGGATTCTGTTTTCTCACCAAATCAGAAAGGAGTAGTGTGTGCCCTGAGATCCAGGACCCCCTGCCGGGCACACAGAGGGACTGGGATGCTTCCAGTGCTCTGTTCTTCAAGAGAAGAATTTGGGCGGGAGATGAACAGGAACTGCTTTCATTATTAACAAGCCTGTACTTAGTCTGCTTCAAAGTAGAGAAGACAGGTGAGGAGAATACAGTCTCATAACAGTAGCAGTAGAAACCACATGCTCGTATCCCCAGCTGTGTAGAAAAGAAGGGGTACTATAGACACCCAGCACAGGGGAGAAGGTGTCGTTTTAACCAGAGCAGAGGAATTGTGGGTACAGTCCCTCAAGACCAGAGAAAGCAGGCTGGGAGAGGTAGGCCTCAGTTCCAGTGTTGAGGTGGGGTTGGAGGGGCAAAGCCAGACAGAGGCCTGGGTGCCAGAGACTTACTGCTGGCCTTCTTTTTGGCAGGAGTGGAGAGATCTGGACTCCACCACCCTGCCGGGGAAGCCTTCGCACTGGCCTTGCTGTGAAACTCAAGCAAAGCCCAGGTCAGAAGCTGCTTGGCACGGCTGCCCATGTGGGCAGACGCCTCTGCTCTTTGCCTCCTTTGGCAGCGAGGGGAGTCCAACCGGGGTCGGGCACCTGCTAGGCAAGCCGCTGAGCTCTAACTCCAGAGCCGCCTCTCTGGAAAGGCAGAGGAGAAGCTCTGTAGGAAGTCCTTGTTCTTGCCGGTTTTCTCCAGTTCACCATGCAGTACAACGGATGGCCGCGCCCTCCTGGGAAGTCTTCGCAGTGCTTCTTGGGACTGAACTGGTGCCGCCCAGGCAGACATCAGCAGGGAAAGGATTTAATTGGCTTGCAATTCTAGGGGGCTGCTGGTCAACTCACTCTCTCCTTATTTATTTATGTGTGTATACATGTATATATGTGGGTGTACATGAGGATACTTACATGAAGAGGTTTGAGCGTGTCCCTGTGGAGGCCCAAGGTTGACCTCAGGAATCACCCTGGATTGCTCTTCCTCCTGATTGCTTTGCTCTGGGGTCTCCCAGGCTCTGCCTTTGGGGTGAGAAGTGCAGGCTGCCGCCACTTCCGCCTGGACATGAGATCTGGAATCAGAACTATGGTAGTTAATCCTGGGTGTCAACTTGACACACCAGGCATTAATAAGATCAGCTGATACCACCTGAAGAGATTATTCAGATCAACACGTTTACAATACAAAGACCAGCCTTAGATCCCATGGGAGCCTCACTAGATCTCATTGGAACCTCCCAATAGTGGGCCAGATGAAAGGAACCCCAGAACAGAACAGAAGAGAAGAAGAAGAGAGACTCTCCAGGAATCCTCCAGCACGTGGATGAGAGTGACTTAGCCTGCCAGCTTCAGCCAGCAGCCGTGTCACCTCTGCCGTGAAAGACTGTGTCTCCCCTCTGGAGCTGTAAGCTGAATAAATCTCCCTTTCTCCCTTAAGTTGTTTGACTTTGGGTGCTCTCTCACGGCAATAGTAAGACTGTTACCCGAACTGAGGTCTTTCTGTTTGTGAGCAGAGGCTTTAACTCTGAGACCTCCCCAGCTCTTTCTCCATCTTCGTGTAGTCCTGGGTCACTTTGCCAGGGAATGGTCCAGCCCACTATGGACTGGATCTTTCCATATCAATTGGTGTATCAGCTGTGGCTGACTGTACTAATCACCACGGACACCACGTTCTGGTGTATCGAATGCGCTAGGATTTTGTCAGTCTGCCGCTCTGGGGCTGCTCGGCAGCGGGTTCTGTCACTTGCCCGCATTCTTCCAGCCTGCCAGCGCCTGCTTCTGGCCTGTCACCCTTCTGCGAGAGCCCGTCGCCCTCACCACATGTGGTACATGTGTCCAAGTCCTTCTGCTGGAGTGTCCCTGAGAACATCCTCAAGTGTTCCAAATGGAATGCTGAAAACGGCCATTGCCAGTCACAGAAATGACCAAAACCTCCAGGGTTCTTGTCCTCGAGAGCCATCGGTAAGCCCGGGCTGCCTGTTCTGCCCTTTCTCAAGTGCAGCATCACGAGGTGTGTGAACGCATGATCTGGAGTCGGATTTCACTGGTCTCATTGGGGGTCCAACCAGACCTTCTTTGTGCCACGCAGAGGACACGGGAGGCCAGTTTCTTCCGAAGCCCCGGTATACTCCTGCTCTGGTCCCCACACAGAAAGGGAAGGGCTCCTGGGTGACGTTCTTTTAAAGGCACCAGCTCTCCCACGGAGAGGTGACTGTATGCCCTGTTCTCCCCAACCCGAGCTCTGCGACGTCTCTGACCACTCTTACAGCAGAAAGGAAGCTCGGGGCGTCAAACATTGGGTCACGACAAGCCAGGCACCCCTGCCTGCTTCTCTTAGATCCCTTGTCCTCTGGCGGCTCTGTTCTGGATGCTTCTCCGAAGGAAACCCCACAGTGTGGGACTCCCCAGGACGGAGAGTACAGCAGCCAGGTACTTGAGTGTGGCCTTAGAACTTGTGACGTGGCAGGACAGGGAAAAGCCAGGACCCCACCTGCATGGCGTCAGAGTGACCACTTCAGGCCACCGTGTGGCGTCTTGTGCAGCATTGGTAGCCAGAGCACATTCAAGGTGAAGACTGAACATCGAAGGGGACCCACGTGCCTTGTGAATGAAAGGTCCAGAAAGAAGCTGCACCTTCCAGGCCGACTGACTGACTGGAACCTCGTTGACGTCTCTGGAATGCTGCAGGTCCAGAGCCAGATCCCCTCGGGCATCTTTAATCCTCTTAATCATTTATTACGCACCTCTGTGCATGACGTAATATCCTGGTGAATGTATATCCAGACCCTCGCTTTCCACCAACCCAAAGAGTAAGAGCGTCCTCAGCATCTAAGGCATATGCCCGGGTTCTCCATATGCCGGGGGTCTCCCTGCTTCCCCCCCCCCCCACCTGAAGCTTCCACCATATATTTGAATAGTGTCTTGATTTATGATTTTCTTTGTTCTATGATTATGAAACCTCTAGAAACTGTTATCATAGTGGAACACATGAAGTCTGGGAGCAACTAGAATCTGTATTCCTGGACCATAGACACTCATATTTGGCTCCAGAACAAGCTACCTTTTATCCTCTTTGAGAAGAGAGCTGTGATTTTCTATCTATACATCTATACATCGCCTACACCTCCGTCAGATCTCCAGGGTCAGCCTGCTAATAGGGCTCCCGGACCCTGCAGAAAGAGTCAGGCTCTATGGCAATCAGCACAGAAGGTTCCCATTCTGAGCAAAGTCTCCTGTGACCCTCTACTCCACCTGCCAGGCCTTCTGCTGCTGCACCCTTAGCACTCTCTTCAGCAATGGTGCCTTTTCCTCTGGTCTCCAAGCACACCAAGATGACCACAACCTCAGGGCCTTTGCTCATGCTGCGATACCCTGCTGATCCCCTCTCCAATGCACGCCTCTCTCTCCCCCCCCTCTCGACTTTAGGTCTTTACGGCATCCTCTTTGTGTCAGTCATTTTTGCTGTGACAAAATACCTACTGAGAAGCAAATTAAGGAAGAAGGGTTTGTCTCGGGCCGCCCGGTGTCAAGGCGGTTTGCTCACATCGCCATGAGTCAAGCAGCTGAAAGAGCGGCCGGGAAACCCAGTGACCTCAATTCAATAGTCCACAACAGCGACCCCAGCTGGGAACTAAGTGTTCAAACACAAGTGTGTGGGCGACAGGGGTCACTTAACTCTAACACCCTCCAAGAGCCCAACCAAGGCTGGAGAGATGGCTCAATGGTTAAAGCATTTGCCTTATAAACAAAATTCCACATCGAATGCCGTGTGGCTATGGTCCTCCTGCCTATAATTCTGTCCTCACAGAGACCTAGGTTGGGAATGTTCAGCATAAGCAGGCTAGCCAGACTAGCCCTAATGGCTAGAGAATATGGTAGAAAGGCAATTGACGTTGATTCCTGATATTAACATGTACATCTACATACATGCAACTATGCATACACACATGCACGTGCATGCAAGTATTAGAAAAGAGGTCCAAGCAGTCCTCAGCTCTCACAGTCCCTATTCTTCCTCGCCCTTCTGAAAACATGTCACTATCTAAATAGTACATTTTACCAATTCATGTTGCTGTTATCTAAGTTCAGCGTGGGCAGGGATACTACCCCGGGGCTTAGAAGGACTGTACCCAAGGACACTAGGCAGTCAGCAAATAATCTACCGCAAAAAGAGCACTGTGTCAGAAGGGTTCATGTTTGTCATTACCCTGGAAACAAACAGATAGCCGTGTATGGCCACAACTGCTTGTTGAGTGATAGGTGAAAGATGTGAGGAACAGTGGGCAGCCGATATTCTTGCCTTTGGGAAAGGATGAGTCTCTTCCTGCCTGTCTGTCCAGATCGCCCCCTTTCTCCCCCCCTCCCCTGCCTCTGGCGCCTTGGTCCTCTGCAGACAGTAAGTGCTGTGTCTCCTTGCTCTGCTCAGTTCCTCGGATGTGAATATAAGCTGGAAGTGAGGCGTTTGGAGCTGCGTCGGGAGAGGAAGTCAGATGGTCAGATTATGTGGCTTTAAAAAACCGTGTGTGTGTGTGTGTGTGTGTGTGTGTGTGTGTGTGTGTGTGTGTGTTACCGTGTGCTTGTGGAGATCAAAAGACAACTCTTGTGGGAGTTGGTTCATGTCTTTAAAAGTGGACTCTGGGATTTGAACTCAGGTTATCAGTCTTGACTGCAAGCCCCTTTACTTGCTGAACCACTCTCTGGGCCCAGATTGTGTGGATTCTGAGAACTGCTGCAACAGCAGTAGAATGGGCCCACACATCCCTGGGCAGGTCTTGGGGATCAGGCCTGGACTGGTCTGTCTTTGCATCTGTACAACACATTCAACTTCTTCAAGCTAAATAGTTCCCTTATCTACAAAAATGCTTTCAACAGGAGGATCTACATAAACATTTTTTTCCACTGTTTGTTTTGTTGTTATTGTTGTTGCTATTTTGAGGCAGGGTTACCTGTAACCCAGGCTGGCCTCAAACTAGATACACAGCAGGGTTGGCCTTGAACTCCTGATCTTTCTGCTTCTGCCTCATGTATAGCTTTCATTAAAAGTTATTATCATGAGCTGGAGAGATGCGTCAGGGGTTAAGCCTCAGCTTGCAAGCAGAAGATCCTGAGTTCGGACCCCATATCCCCCGTAAAAATGCCAGGCAGAAATGGTGGTGGCCTGTATTTTTGGCACTGGAAGATGAAGCCTGGGAAACTCCAGAGCAAAGCAAAGAGGAAGTAGTGCAATCCAGGGTGATTCCTGAAGTCACCCTTGGGCTTCCAGAGGGACACACAGTGCCCTTTGATACACACACACACACACACACACACACACACACACACACACACACTTTATTATTGTATGCAGAACACGTGGGTGCATGCGTGTCACAGCGAGCCTGTGGATCAGAGGACAATTTTGTGGAGGTGGTTTTTTCCTTCCACCTGGAATGGAACTCAAGTTGGCAGGCTTGCGGGGCAGGTGCCTTTGCCTGCTAAGTCATCCCACTTTGGAGACAGAGTCTTGCTATGTAACTCAATTTGGCCTTTTGTTTCAGCCTTCTTAGTGCTACCACTTCGGAAAGAACACCATTTACATAAGAACAGAAAGTATAAGCTGAAAAATCTTACTTGAAAGTAAATGGAGCATAAGTCTAACTCCAGTGAGGGATGTTAGTAATCGGATTGCAATTCAGGTTGTGGCCAGAGGGTGGCAGCAGTAGACTAGGGCTTTGCCTCAAGACCGTTTGAAATAAAGAGTCCTGAAGGCTTCTGGGAGGGACGAGATTGGATGGGGTGCCTGAGCTATTCTCTTTTCTGCTCAGCTCAGCTGACCTTCAAGGGACGCACTGCCGCTTTTCTACCATGGAAGAACCAAACCCCAAGATTGCACCCTTAGGGGAAATTCCCTGTATATGATGGAAGATTTTTTTTTTTCTCTCTTCTTTTTAAGGCCCAAGTACCATGTATCCCATATAAGCTCGGATGTTATGATCTTCCCGCCTCAGTCTCTTGAGTGCCGTGATTACAGGTGTGCAGGGCCTGCTCTTGTGAAGGCTTTTCACTGGGGCCTCATCTAGTTGCCCCCGTAAAGTTGTGGACTAAATTGAGCAGGTTGAGTTCCATCCCTTTCCGCCCACCTCACCACTTCAGCCACAAAGAAACTGAGATCTAGAGAGGCGTCGTTCACAATTACATAGAGAGCAAATAGGAACAGTTGAAGTGGCATTGTAGGGGCCAATGAGCTGGCCCCGCGGGTGAAGGTGCCTGTGTACAAGTGTGGTGACCGGAGTTTGGTCTCTGGAGCCCACATGGTGGAAGGAGCAAAGTGATTTTTGAAAGTTGTCCCCTGACTTCCATGCACACACTCTGCAGTACAATATATCTCCTCCTTCCTCAAATAAATAAATTAAACATTAAAGAGTTTAGATTGGAGTCTATATCTCCTTGCTTGGTATCATTCACTTCTGTTTTTCTGGCTGATTCTGCTCAGTTGTCCCTGAAAACTAGGCTTGGGCTCCCGCTATTCCAGAAAGAGTTGTCCTCTTGCGACTGCGTTCCACTCCCCAGGCCTCTGCCAAACCCTCTTCCCCTCCGGTAGGAGCCTCAGTCCACCTCCTTCTGTCCAGGCCAGAGAGCCGCCCCCTTCACCCTCAGCTCCCAGGCAAGCTTCTCTGTCTGTCCCTGGGTTTCTGAGTTTTAGATTTCAAACTCACGGGACATGCAGGTCTTACAGCCGGACAATCCTGACAAAGAGTTCAGAGGAGGATTGCAAAATAATAGCAATAAATAGAAAGCTGAGAAAAAGAGCCAACATCTAAGAATCTCGAAAGTTTCCTGGTTGTTTTTTTTTAATGTTTTATATATTCGTGGAGAGAGAGAGAGAGAGAGAGAGAGAGAGAGAGAGAGAGAGAGAGAGAGAGAGAGTAGGTACATGGGCACCGTGGCTCACATATGAAGGTCGGAGGACAACTTTTGGAAGTCACTTCTCTCCTTCCACCATGTGGGTTCTAGAGACTGAACTCCGGTCACCAGGTTTATGCACAGACACCTTACTCTGCTGAGCATCTAGTTGGCCTTTCTTTTGTTTTCAGCTGGGGCTAGAACCTAGAGCTCCCACAGACCAGGCAGGGCTTTATCGCGCAGCCACAGCTGAGCCCAGAGCTCCCTGCTTTCCCCGTCTTTGGTCCCAGACTTCCTCACCAGAACATTTAGGGGCTCCTGAGCTTTCCTGCTGTCTCCGCAGGTTGAAGCTTCTTCATCTCACCCCGTCTCCACTTTCTTTCACACGGGTTGTTTGGGGTTTCCCTTTCACAATTTCAATGGCCTGAGATCAGCATCAGTCCAAAAATTCTGAATGGAAATTTCCAGAAATGAACAATTCATGTGGTTTTTGTAACTTTCCTCATAGTATGTTGCCCTAATTGCTCTATTTTATCATTAGTTATTATTAATCTGTTGCATGTTGCTGCAGTTACTCTGCATGTTGCCAATAAATTCATGACCAAAGGGCTTAAGGGAACAAGGGGCTTAATTCTGGTTTATGAATAGTTACACTCCTTGTCCAGCTTGGCAGGAGAGACCACACCAATACCAAGGGCGAGGGAACTGACCACACTATAGCCACACAATGGCTGAGAGAGGGACAATCCTTACTTGCCAGACCAGCATGTCTGGCCAAGTTTACAGAAGGATGCCAACTTTCTCAAACAGTTCCCTCCACCTCATTCATTTGCCCAGGGACTAGTCCCAGTGGGCTGGGCTTTTCTCACACAATCTGGTGCAGGCTAGTTTGGGGCTTAAGACAACTACTGACCTCTATAAATGTGCCCAGAGCTCAAAACCTCCACTGTCAGTAGATACCTGTATGTAACTGTGACATATGTAATTTGTAAATTAAATTTAATTATGTCATGTACCGATGGAACGCCATTATGGGGCTTGGCTCTATGTGCAGGCTCAAGCCCTGGGCGTGGGAGGGAGGTGTCAGGATACTTCTATAGAGAGAAGCTGCAGAAGGCTTTTCAGAAACAGGTGTGGAGATGCAAGCTGACTTCTAACAAGGGTGTCCCGGCAGCCTGGCACTGCGGGAGACCCTGGCCTAATATAACATTTTCCCGGACCTCACGATAGGCTGGACAATGTGGCATTTGCCTCCAATAGCCAGAGAGGAGGCTCAAAGCCAGAGCGCCCCCCTCCCCTTCATGATTAGCTTGCGAGTGAAGAGGCGGGGCTTTGATTTGTATCATCACACGATTTTAGAGTTGGTGGCAGACGGACAAGTTCTCTCAGAGACATTTACGCCTTAGGGGACTTCCAGGCTGGCAATGGAGACTCGGAAGCCACACTTTACCCTTTGCGTGGGTGGCAAGACAGAGGAAAAGAACCCCTCCCCCCTTTGTTTTTTGGTCTCGGAGGAGCAGTGTTAGCAGGAGGAAAGGTTGGCTGTCCTGAGACAGAAGGCTGTGTTGTGGGACACCCAAAAGTGTTGTCTGACAACTATTGTGCTCATGAATCCCATGATCTGATGTGGCCACCCAGATGTGACCAAGATGGACATCCACAGGACTCTGCTGTGGCCCACCCGGAACGTGTCCCCTTGAAGATCACTGAAGCCGTGGCAAATGTTTTCCAGAAAGCAAGGAGACCACAGGGTGACTGGCTTGTGCTTTTCCCTGCGTGAAGGGGGGGGCGGGGTACAAAGAGAGGAGAGACTCAGCCACGGCCCCAGGACAGGAGGATAGAGGAAGGTACTAGAATTCGGAGCCCAGATTCCAGGGGCAGATTGGGGTTGAGGTGCAGGCTTGGCAGAGGGCAACAAATACACCCCACTGGATCGTGGTCTCAAATGAATGGCAGAGAGGAGACTAGTCCCCTCGGTGATTCCTTTCTCGAAAACCCCTCCGCTCACATCTCCGGCTGGACAGAAACTATGGAAACCGTGGCCTCAACCACAGTCAGCTTGGTCTGATCCTTGTTAGTTTTGGGGAGAGAGACAATCCTTGGGCCGAGGACCGTGTACTGGATTGAATCATCCTCCAGATGTGCGTGGAAACTCATATACCAAAGGCAGGGGCTGCTCCAGTACCCGGTCTCTGTGGGGGTGAGGGCACACTCAGAATAAAGGAGTCAATCGAAAGGCAATGATAATCCATGCCCAGCCAAGAGAACTAGTGTGACAACTAGAGTTCGAATCTCCAGAAACCCATGTAAAGACCAGCTGGGTGCGCCTGGTGGCCTGCCTGTCCTCAGGAGCCAGAGACAGAGAGCAAGTTGGCTGGCTAGACTAGTCAAACAGCTGAGCTTTGGGTTCAAGTCAGAGACTGAGAAAGATATGCATGTTGACCTCTTGCCTCTCCATGCAAGTGTGTACACTTGTGACCTGCTCGCATGTTCACATGCCTACAGATGTGCATACCACACATGCAGAACAACAAAGCGTGCTTCTTTGACACATGGATTATTTGTGCTGATCACCATTTGAGATCTGCAAGAAAAGCTCTAATGAGAGGGTAGAAGGCTTCCTTTTGTGAGGCAAATTTGCATGTATAAAGGACATGCGTAAACAAGTGCGCCCTTTTCTCTGTCAGGAAAGCAGGAAGGGCACACGCTCTGAACACAGACCCACTTCAGTCTGTACCACAGATCTGCTACGGCACCTCTCTTGTGCTTGGTCCTTTGGGCCATCCCAGGACTGACTTCCCCAATGGACAACCCCAGCTCCTTGTCCTTTGCTTGACCTAAAGTTGCACATGAGCCCAAGTTCTGCCCAGTCTTTTGAGTTACTCTCAGTAACTCCATGTCCCTGAACTTTTGTGTGTGCTCGTCTCATATTAATATGTCTTTGGTCAGTCTGCAAAAAAGGCTAGAGAAACAAACATGGGCAGGGGACGATGCTGTGTGAAATACTGTGAGGAGGGTCTCCTCTAAACCCTGGTCTCTCTCCTCCTGCTGGACATTCGCTGGCCTCTCTCAAGGCTTCATGGCTGGCTTGGTCTTCAAACTGCTGGGGGGGTGGGGCTCTTTTTAACTGCTCTGCTTTCATGGTCTCTTCCAGGTTTCTCTGCTGGGGAGACCTCCTTTAGACGGACTCTAATGCCTGAACAGGACCTCCTTTTATAAACTTGGCCAGCAAGACAGGCTCCTCCCCCAGCTGTTGACCCCTGTCCCACATTGAGGGAGGGGGAGGAGTCCTGGCCCCTAGCTTGTTATTCTCAGGAACTTCCTGAGACTAAAGAGATGGGGGCAAAAATCAAGATGGCTGCCCAGGGGAAAAAGTGCCATACGGCAGAAGGCTTATTTCTTTCTCCCTCTTCCATAATTTTATGAACATTTTTTGTGTGTGTTTCATAGCTTCTCTATTCTCAATTTCCCTCACCGTTTGTTTTTCTTAGATATGTAAATTGCTTCCAATTTTCACTTCACACTTAGAACCAACTCTTGCTTCATTCTTCCATTATGCAAAAACACATCCTTGTAAACTGGTTAGCTTAAAATTAGCGTATTCTTGATACATCTCATTCCCATTGAGAAAGTATCCACCGGAAATGATGGCTGCATACAAGAATGTCCACTCTCACCACACCATCAGCAGAGTCCTTTTCCCGCTTCCTCTCTCCCTCCTCTCTCCCTCTCTTCCTCCTTTCCTCTCTCCTTCTTTCCTTTCTTTCTCCTTCCCTCTTTTCCTTCCATCCCTTCTTCTCTTCTTCCTTCCCTCTTCCTTCCACCTTCCTTTCCCTCTCTCTCTTCTTCCTTTCTTTCTCTTTCCCTCTGTCCTCCTCAGTCTTTCTACCCCTGAATTATGTCCTTAGCCCTCTTTTAATTTTCAACATGCATTATGGAAAAAATGTATCTCTATTAAAATGAATGTTTCTTTGTCAGAGAGTCAACTATCTTTTCATAGGCATGTTATTCACTCATAGTTCTCTTGTGAATCGATCTTTTAGGTCCTTGATCCATTTTGTAGGGTTTTTTTTTTATCAAAAAATTAATTTTAAGGATATTGACTTTTGTCATGTATCTTGTGATTTGCCTCTTTCATTACTTTGCCCTTCCATCTTTTCAATAATTTTTTTTTTTTTTTTACACATAAAGGCTTTACGTTTTACAGAGTCAGCCCTATCCTTTTTCGTGATTCCCTCATGGAAGCCACACTGGTCACACAAAACAGATGTAGGTGTGAGAAGAGCATGACTATCTTTCATTTTTCTTTTTGGTTTGTGCATGCATGTATGTGTATGTGTGTGTGTGTGTGTGTGTGTGTGTGTGTGTGAGAGAGAGAGAGAGAGAGAGAGAGAGAGAGATTGAGAGACAGAGAAAAGATACTTGAGTGTACCTGTGGAGGTCCAAGGGTAACTTTCGGAATCGTCTTGGATTGCTTATTTCCTTATTGATTTGCTCTGGAACGTCTCAGATTCCGTTTTCCAAGACTGGAATTGCAGGTCACCACCATTTCTGACTTTTTATTTTTCTTAATGTGGGATTTGAACTCAGGTCCTTTTGCTTGAACTTAACCCCTGAGCCATCTCCTCAGCCCCCTAGAGCTTATCTTTCAAATAGAAGTGCAGACGGTTGCTCCCTTTCCCTCATGGAAAAACTGAGGAAAGAGGACATGCGTCTGCTGGGTTACATGGCGTCCTCTTGGGATTGCTGGACAGGTGGCGGAGGGTAGATGGGGAGATCCCAGCCACAGAGAAGTTGCAAGCTTTTTGTTTCTCAGCATCTGTGGGAATTTAGGTGGAAAAGGTGTGCCTTCAGCATCCTTTATTTAAATAGAAATTTCAGTATAAAAATTACATGTTTTAACCAACATTTTAAACTTCACAGGAACTGATGTAGTAAAAATGGAATTTTAACTCCCTTGCAATCAAAATCCTGAATGAAAAACTTTATAGAAGGTTCAACATGAATTCTTCCAGGCTTTTCTATGTTCATGTCATAATAATATACTATAACATATCAAAGTAGCTATGCTATATACATCAATTTGAAACTTACATTTGTCATGTCATGTGCATTTCTTTTTTTTTGACTTTTAAAATACATTTTTTATTAATACATTTTTATTATTATTTCAGCTCATACAAACTTAATAGGTACACCAGATTCCTCCCTCCCTCCTCCTTCCCCCGTACCCCCTGCTCCTCCTCCCCACCCCCCTCCCTTCCCATCCCCCAGTGCCTCCCGCTCCAATTCCTAGAGAGTCCTTTCTTGTGCATACCTGATTTTCCTCTGGGCCCTCCTCTCCGATGACGTACAAGGACCCAGTGGCCTTTCCCGAACCCTTTCCCGTGTTCCCCTTAGGTATAGGAACACTGCTGTGGCTGCCAATCCCTTGCCTCCAAAGATCTTGGTTCCTTTAGCAGATGCTAGACTTTGTGGGGTCAATAGTGTGTTGGACAATGCGCAGGGCATGTAAAGTCCAATTATGATTGCTTCAGCCCTAACTTGTATGGAGTATCTTACATATCATTGCTCCTCCCATCCTTTTGCTCTTACACTCTTTTTTTTTTTAATTTATTCAATTGTGCGTGTGTGCGTATGTATGTGTGCGCGCGTGTGTGTGTCTGTGTGTGTAGAACCACGGACGAATTCGTGAACCACCATGGACGCCTCCACCTCCTTCTGCCCCGGGATTCACAGGCTCCGCCCTACCAGGACCGGAAACGCAGGCCGCCCCCGCTTCCGCCCGGCGTCTATACGTGGGATCTGGGATCCGAACTCAGGACCTTCCGCCTGCAAGGCAGAGGCTTAACCCCTGAGCCACCTCTCCAGCCCTGCTCTTACACTCTTACCGCCCCCTCTTCCGCAAATTTCCCTAAGCTTCAGGATGGGGAGAGATTAAGCTGGCCTAGTTCTAGGTGGTTGATATAGAGTCTCTGAAGTTCTGGATTGTGGTTTGTTGGTTTTCTTTTGCAGTTTTGCTGCTCCTGCAATGTCCTTCACTCCATCCTGGTGGGCATTGTATGTTACCCCCTGGCCAGAGACAAAAAGCTGTTAAACTAGAGTCTTGTGATAAAAGCACATTCAAAGGTAGATGTAATAAAAGTGGGAAACCACAGTGAGGGAGGGGTCTATCACCAATTTGCACAACGGTTACTTTTTATCTGCCAGACTATATGCCCTCCTCTTCTGGTGAGATCATACCCCCTCAGTAGTAAATGATCAGGAACAAAAGTCTGTGAACTTAATCAGATGTCTCATTACTTATTTGAGTCCTTGATGGAGGCCTATTTTCTCTACTGTAACATGGTCATGTGCATTTCTACATCTTACTTTATATCTCCTCCATTCTATTTGGACCATATATATAATATTTTATAACATAAATGTACCACAGTTTTAGTTATTTGCAATTTTTCTTCTTTTTGAGTTTGATACACGAATACAGTGAATTTATGTTGCTTTCATCCCCTACCCCCCAATCCCACACTCTCTCCTTTTTCCTCTGCAAACCTCCTTCCCTACCAGTCTCCCTTCTACTTTTGTGATGTTTTTATTATGAAAGATGTTACAGTAAACATCCTAGTATGGAATTTTTGCCCATTTAAGCAATATTTTGTGTATGACTGATTTCTCAAATACAAGTCAAAAATATTTTAAAGTTGATGTAAATTCCCTATTCACTGAGCATCTCTCCAATATTTACAAGTGATCCTGTCTCTCCCCACATTCATGTCAATAGTGAACATTATTATTTTTTATGGTTTTGTTATTCTAAAGGGATACAATGGCATTTTATGGCTAAGATGTGTATGCACGTGCGTGTGTATGCAGCTGTATACATACATGTGTATGTGTATTGATACATGCGTGATGGTGTACATATGTGTGTATGTATTTGTGTGTGCATATTGTGCATGTATGTGCGTGTGTGTAGCTCAGTAATAAAGTACTTATCTACCATGTGTAAGGCTCTGAGTTCAATTCCTCAGATATACATGCAGTATTTCCTTGATATATTGATAATTTACATTCTTTTTTTAACACACTTACATTCTATTTTAAATATGTTTTGTTACTGAGCAATAGAAATTTCTCATACATTTCACGTCCTCCATCCCATGGCTCAGGGAACCTTGTAGAAGAGGGAAGGTATTGTAGTTACTCTGCATGCTCTGATAAATTCATGACCAAATGGCTTAAGGGACAACGAGGTTTTGTTCTGGCTTATGATCACCTCGTTACAGTCCTCAGTTCAATAGTCCTGTGAGGAGCAAAACTCACTTGCTAGACCATTGTTTACATGTCTGGCCAAGTATACCTAAAAATGCCAAGCTTCCTTAACCAGCTCCCTTCATCTTATTCACCTGCCCAGGGACCTGCCCACCAGGGACTGGACCCTCCTTATCAATTAGACAATCTCCTGCAGGGTTATGCAGGGCTTAACTCAACTACTAATACTTTACAAATGTGTCCTTCAATGGTCAAGTTGACACTGACAACTGTATCTAACTATGACAGCAGGTAAGAACGTAAGAGACTGAGGGCAGGGAGGAGTGCTGGTAGACCACTGGTCGTGAAGGGCATCTACCAGGAATTCACTGCAGTGACACCCACTTCCATAAGACCTGCACAACAGCTGATGTATCAACATTTTACCATGGACGAGGGAAGATCTCAAGAAACCCTCCACCACCCTGAGAGACTAGCTAAAGTTAATGCCAGGCAGGAGAAGGGGAGCTCCTTTAACTCCATGATTTACCCACTGAAAAGCCCTCCAGGCACCAGCAAGTACTCAGGCATTTCCAGCACAGACATCCGGAATGAAATCCACCGGGCTACACACACACACACACACACACAGAGATATGAAAGTAGGAAGGAGACTGGATGCAAAGAAAAAAGTATGAAGTAGAATAAGAGGAAGGGAATGGAATTGGATAATAAGGGGTAAAAATGATATAAATTCATTGTATGCACACATGAAAGTGTCAGCACGAAACCCTACAGCATCCTGTAAACCATCTTTCTATATTGTCTGTTAACCATCATCCGTGGTGTTTTTAAGCATCTAACATTTTAATCCAAGTGTAATTTACTGCTGTGGATGCTGTGAGCTGCGGAACTGTCATGTAGCACGAGGTGAATGTTCGCCGCACGCTTCCATCCAAGCAGTGCATCACTTTGACAACGTTGCTGGGGAAACTTCCTCGAGGGTAGGATCTTTATTTGTGCCTAAAGTTGAAAAATGGAAAAACACAACTTTTAAGATCTTTACTCACTGTGCTCTAGAGGGTCATAAGACTGGACGCTTGCCTCGGAGGCCAGCCACTGAGCCCCGAGGCCTGGGAGGACCTCTCTGGGCATCTATTTCCAGCATCAATGTCTGTCTCCCTGACCCTCACCCTGGCTCGCAAATCCTCTTCCTTTATTAGTCAATTTCTCTGTGTCTCTCTGCTCTCTTTTAATCAATCAACTAATTAATTAATTAGAGAGAGAGAGAACATATGCATGCCATAGCTCATGGGCAAAGGTCAGAGGTCAACATTTGGAAGTCAGTTTTCTTCTTTCGATCATGTGGTTTTCCAGGAATCAAACTCAGGTCACCAAGTGCTTGAGTATCTCATTTGCATGGCTGTCTCTTTTCTTTTCTTTTTTTCACTTTATTTAATCATTTATTTGTGTGTGTGGGTGTGTGTGCGTGCGCGTGCGTGTGTGTGTGTGTGTGTGTGTGTGTGTGAGAGAGAGAGAGAGAGAGAGAAAGAGAGAGGGAGGGAGAGAGAGGGCACTTATGTGCCCCTGTGAGGGCCCAAGGGTGACTTCAGAAATCATCCTGGATTGCATCTACCTCCTTTTTGCTTCACTGTGAGATTTTCCCAGTCTCTGCCCAGCAGGGTCAGAAGTGCAGACCACTACCCTTTCCACCTGGCATTTTTATGTGGGACCTGGGATCCAAATTCAGCACCTTCTACTTGCGAGGCAGAATCTTAACCCCTGAGCCATCTCTCCAGCTCCTCTCTGTTTTCTTAACTATCTATACTGCTAACTGCCTTAGGTGTTTGGAATCTGATCATTTAATAGTGTTATAGTCCTCATGATTTTTTTTTTATTTGGAATGAGTTTTTATTTTCCTAGTTGTGAATTTCAGTATAGCTGCAAAATGTATGCTACACATAAGATTGGGAGTTTTTAAGCATTTACTGTGGAGGCTCTGTATTATTATTATTTTTTTTTTTTGCCACATCGATAAATTCAGAAACTTTAAATTTGTTCTGCAGGAAAGAAGAAAGCCCATCTTCTGACAGTTTCCTACGTGCACAGCTTCCAGCATCGTATATGTATTTCTCTTCTGCTGTGCCCTTTGAACCCATGGGTCTCTGTGGTCCTGTTAGAGATAGACAGACTCTATCATTGATTTGGGTTCCTTGTTTACAAAAGAGTGACCGTGGGTGGCTCTCTTCAGCAAGGTGATAAAAACCCCAATTATTTTGAAGGGTTAAAATGTGGTAAGCAAACAGAGGGCCCCTAGTTACACCTGCTTTGGCACTTCAGACAGATCGTTGAGTGTGTGTGTGTGTGTGTGTGTGTGTGTGTGTGTGTGCGTGTGTGTGTGGGCACGCTGCCGCACAGAGAGACAGGGAAGGGTGGCACGTGGTTCAGCCCACAGGGGGAGGGTTCTTCTAGTGCCACTACAGTTTTTTCCACCAGAAGAGCTCAGAATCACCACGAGAAGACAAAGATGAGATGCGAAATTTCAGCTAGCTTCTTTCTGATTCTCAGCCTCTTTGCCCAAGGTAGGTTGTTGTGTGCGTCCTCTGTGGAGACCCTGGTTCTTGGGAATCCTGAGACCACAGTAACCATCTTGCTTTCTGCAGGGGTGATCCCCAAAACCCCTGAAATCGTCTGGGGCACCTTGCATCGCGACATAAACTTGGACATCTCTGGTTTTCAAGTGTCTAATAAGGTTGAGGAGATACGGTGGGACAGAGGAAAAAACATGATCGCACTGTGGAACGCTAAGGGGCATCATCCTACAAATGAATCTTACGAGATACTAAGAAATGGAACTTTGAGAATTAAACATCTGAAGGAAAGTGACAATGATATCTACTGCATAACCATATACAACACAGAAGGAAGCAGTGTGTTTCAAAAGACATTTGACTTGAAGATTCTGGGTAAGTCTTCATTTTCTAACTTTTATTATGGGTACCAAGAGTGAGTTGGGAAATGGCGTTTGAAATGTCCCCAGCCTTAGCTTCTACCTCTGGGGAATAGTCCAGAAAAAACTCAGTGGCCTCCACGCCTGGCTGACCCCTTTCTGCCATGAAGACTCCAGTGCGAGGAGTTTGGAATCCACAGTTGTAGAAACGATGAAGAAACCTTCAAGTCTGTCTTTTCGGAGTGTCTTTTGGGCTGGGAAGGTGTCTCAGGAGTTAGAGCTTTGGCCTGGCAAACAAAAAGAACTGATACAAAATCCCCAGATCTCACGTAAAAATGCCACAATGCAGGGTAGATATGGCAAGTGGCCTTGGGCCTCCAGAAACAGATATACACGTGTGTACACACGCACACACACGTACACATGCACACACATATGTGCACACGTACACACACACACACACACACACACACACACACACACACCCTTGATTAAAGTGTCATTAATCAGGAAGAGGAAAAGATGGATTTCTTAAGTGATGAAGGTTGGAGCAGTGGGTGGGTCGGGTGGAGAGGCTGTGTTGAGAACTGCCAGTTTCCTGTCTGGCTCTGGAGAGGCAGCCATCAGGCCAGGGTGCTCTGTGAGACCTAAAAGGCAGCCAAGGACCGGAGACAATGAACTTAAGGATGAGCAGCCCGTGCTCCTGGTGTGCCCAGCACCATGGCGATCAGGGTGGCAGGCAAAATGTGCCAAGTGTGCCTTTGTCTCTGCATGTGCTGAGAGGCAGGAGCCAGCACTGAAGGTGGACAGAGGGAGATTGCCTGGGAGCTGCTGCTAGAATCCAGGGGGAGTGAGCAAGGGCTGGTGGGTGGTCTCAATCTCATGCCAATCAACAAAGGACGTCCAGACCAATGAGAGCAGAAATCCTTGCGCATGGGACCTGGGCACTGGTGGGTCCTGGGTTCTCTAGGCTTCTTGTAAGCGACCACCATTGGGGACTGCTGGCCTAGTTCAAAGGGCGACTGAGACAAAAAGGAATAAGAAGTCAGAGGCCAATGGGGGGTGGGGAGAAGGGCAGAGTGAGAGAGACTGAAAATGTCTGGAAATGAAGTTCTGGAAGGATAGATCAGCAAGTGGTTAAGAAGCAAGTCGAAGAAACAGAATGGGGAAGTTGCTCCTGGCTTGGAAAGCAACCCGAAAACCCCAGCACAGCACAAACCAGCCACACAGAGGCACTTCTGAGCATCACACCGGAAGTGGCAGCAGAAACATTCCCCTCCTCCACCGCAGCAGCTGCGCCTAGCAGCAGCCCTTCACCCCTGGACCAGACAGGTATCTCTGTATGGGACCACTTTCCAGACCTTAGCACTGCAGCCCTATCCAGGAGAACTTTCTAGAAGTGAGGCAGGGATGGTCACTGGCCGGGGAAGAGCCAGGTCAGGCATGGCTGGAGGGTTCTGCTGTGGCTGAGAGCTGTGTATAGAGGACCACCTGGACACTCAGGTTGTAGCACATTTAGCTTGGGTAATAATCACGCTGCCAGGGAGCTGTCGGGTCTTGTTTATGTGGCTTTATTTAAATCTATCAGCAATTCCCAGAGCTAGCATTTGTTCTCTCCTTGTTCTCTCTAAGGGAACAGAGGCCCACTCAGAAGTGACTTGGTCGAGTTCTCATGACTTGACAGGAGCAAAGGCAAGATTCTAACCCAGGGCTCTTTTTTAGCGTGGTGGCATTTGCTCCCAAGGAGCTGCACACCTGGCCAGGATTTGTCCACTGAACATGCAAAATGCAATTCACAGACATTCTCCACCATTAGTGTTTCCTTGTTTCCTTCACCCTAAAGGGAAACCTCAGACTCTCAGTTAGCTAAGAGACAGTGAGTGACCTCACTGTTGTGTGGGCGTGTGAGTATCTTGCAGTATCTTCACTCAATTTGAGATCTTGTCACCACGATGGGTCGCAGGCCCGAGAAAATCAGTCAGTTCTGAGTCTGATTTTCCCAGTACAGATTGTCCATCCTTAACTAAAATGTTTAGGACTAGAAATGTTTCAGATTTTTGGTTTTTTAAAGATTTTGAAATATTTTTTACATACACGTATACACAGGACACACACACACACACACACACACAAACATACGAACATTCACACATGATATGTCTTCACGTCTTTATGGGACCCAAATCTAAACGTGATGTTTATCTGTGTTTCATATCTACCTCATATGCACCTGCTTCTCTGCCCAGGATAATTTTATACAGTCTTTTAAATGATGTTGTGCGTGAAACCAAGTTTCATGGTATAGAATTTTCCACTTGTGGTTTCACGTTGGTAACCCCAAATGTTGCTGCGTTTGGGAGTTTTGGATTTGGACAGTTCCTCAACCTGCAGTAACTTCTCCAGCCAGTTAGTGAATTATGCAAAGAGGTTCCCTGGAGTCCCCTTGATGCCTGTGAGCTGGGGGATCCAGGGCCTCCTTTCCCTTCACTTCTCGGTCCTTCTCACAGCATCAGGCCCAGACCCCTCTCTCCACAAGACAGCAGGCTGCAAGGCAGGGCGCTCGGAGGAGCTCACCTGGCAGTCGAAGATTAAGGAGCCTCATCTAAGAACAGACCTTAAGGGTCCTGCCGCCTCGACAAAGCTACTTTACAGCGAGACTATCTGCAAACAGCTCTATAGAAGGTCGTTGTTTATATGAGCAAAATACTGGATTTAAAAGTCTCTAGCAGTCAGGAACTTAGTAACTAAATTAAGATGATGGTGGGAATGGGGAGTGGCTCAGTGGTTAAAGGTCATGCTACACGTGTAAAAGGACCATGAGCTGGAGAGATGGCTCAGGGGTTAAAGCCTTTGCCTGAGTTCATATCCCCGGATCCCACGTAAAAACACACTGGGAAGATAGGACAGTGTCCTGTTCATTCTGGCTTGGAATATAGAGGCTGGGAAGTGCTAGAGTAAAGCAGTAAGGAGGTAGAGCAATTTAGGATGATTCCTTCCAGGTCACCCTTGGGCTTCCAGAGACATACACTCAAGTACCCTCTTGTATACACACACACACACACACACACACACACACACGCACACACACACACACGCACACACGCACGCACGCACGCACGCACCACTCCCCAAATAAATAAATAAATAAATAAATAAATAAATAAATAAATAAGAAAAAGAGGCCTGAGTTTGGATCCTCAGATCCCACATAAGAATGGCAGGTGGACGTGGCGGTCCTGCTGACATTCTGGCCCAGGAAGAAAAAGCATGAGAACCTCTAGAACAAGTCAGCTCGCCAAACTAGCACTGCAGGTGGACTGTGGTTGTAAGTAGAGAGTCACCCTCAAAAATGATAGGGTGGAAGTGTGATCCAGGGTGATTCCTAGTGTCAACCTCAGATCTCCACATGCATGGGCACTCTTGGTACACCCCCACCCATATGTATCCACACACATACAAACAGGTTTGCACACATGCACATGAAAACAGGGAAAAGTTTCTTTTTTAAAAAAAAGATGATGGAGCTGTCCATTCACTACTGTTTATAATTTTTTTTTCATAATATAATTTCAAAGTAAGGAGAAAAAAGGTTGGCTCTAAAATCACATAATCTGATGGCTAACAATATAGCTCAATGGTAGAACACTTGCTTAGCATGCCTGAGGCCTTGAATCTATAGTCCAGTACCTCAAAATAAATTAACAAATAAGTCACACAACCCAGTTTTAATTTTAAAAACACTATATTGTTGATGCATATATTTATACATAGAAAATATAAAGACATATATAATATCAATAATTATTGATCCTGGGCTGCAGAATCATAGGTGATCTCTAATCTGCTTTAGATCTTCTTTTATCATTTTTCTAATGTTTGGATGTTACTGTCTGAGGAAGGGAGCTTTTCATTTGTTCAATGCTCTGTTGGATGAGGATGCTGCAACATTTTCTTCATTCTGAGCTGTGTGAATCTCAGGATGGAAAGAAACTTCATTTCTGCATGCTTGCATACTGGGACAGAAATGGAATTAGACTGGGGTCACCCAGGGGTAAGACCGTTGTCTGAAAGTGGTTCATCTGCGTAACAGACAGGAGAAGAGACGCGAGAGGAGAAAGGTGGCAAGTCTGGGTAGAGCGAGCAGAGGACGACAGGGGTAAAGAGAAGGGGGCACTGACTGGAGGAGTGGGGAGCCAGGCTTTAGGCCTGACCAGTCTTATGCTGAGGTCAGGCTGTCCTCTCCCAGGACACAGACTTCATGTGCTTTTGCAGCAGAACAACAACAAAGGGAGCGAGGACGGTCCACTGTGGATGTGAGACTCCCCCTGGGGACTTGCCCAGGTTTTTGTGCCACAGAATGTCTGGTTTAGCTAGGCAAGGGTTTTGCATTGTTCACACACACACACACACACACACACACACACACACACCCCACACACATACACGGAAGAGAGAGGGAGAGAGAGGAGGCATAACCATCTCCACTTGTGAAGGTCAGGAGACACTTTTGGAAGCAGAGTCTCTCTTTTCACTATGTTGGGCTTCTGGGATGGAATCAGATTTTCAAGTCTGCATGCAGATGCCTTTACTCACTGAGCTGTCCTTCCTGCCCACAATTTTCCTACTTCTTCTTTAAAAATTATTTTATTTTTCTACTTTTACAAGCATATTGAGTACTCATCCCTGCTTTCCTCCCTCTCCTTTCCCTCCCATCTTTCTCCCTTCCCTCCATTGATCCATCCCACTCCTTCCCGTTCTCTTTCTTCTCTGCTTCTATGAACCCCAGGATGTCCTCTGGCTTGTCTGCTCTTGTGGAGGTTCAACCCTCTTGTGGCATACAAAGTTGCCTCTCCTCAAGCCACCCCGTTGATAGAAGCAATTCCTTTCACTCATCTAACTTTAGTCCCCAAGATTTCCACTGTATATTTTTAATTTCTCTTGAGTTCCTCAAGAGGTATGTGGGTACATCAGTCATTATGCAGGTCTGATAAGAACAAGTCTCACTGCACTGAGTTCCTGGATGCAGCGGTCCTGCCTTGAATGGAATGTCTTGCCCAATGGCGAACCTTCCCATCTTTAGGTTCTTACAATCTTACTGTCCCCTCTTCATGGAGCTTCCCAAAGCCTTAAGATGGGGAGCGATTACGTTGGCCAGATTCTGGGTGAACCTTGCTAGGTTGCGGATATACTACATTATAGCTGGCCATCGTTATCCACTTTCACTGCTCTTCTACTGCCCTAGGCTGCATCCTGTCAGGATATTGAGATCCTCTACCTCTGTTGTAGAAGATTTCTAGGCTGAGTGTTAAGTGTTCTTCAGATCTGAGGGTATAATAACTATTTACAGAACAGTTTGATGTACTGTCTTCCTACCTGTAGGTTCATTGGCTGCTTTTCCCTATTGATCTACTTCCTTTCCTTTTTTAGGTTCTGTTCTAGCTAACAATAACAGGAATGTGGTCCATTCTGACAAGGGATCTTGAGTTCAAGAGAAACTGTTGGTTGTCTCCTTGATACTCAGACCACTATTACACTAGTAGTTACTATTGCCATGGTGACTTTTATTGCAACTTGCAGATCTAATGAGTTGATGAGGCTTGTGATTATTCCTCCTCCCCCCAGAAGCTTCTACAGTATCCTTGGTAGTGTGTAAGCTGTCCAGCAAGGGGGAAGCTCTCAGACCGGTTATGGTTGATGTATTTTGCTCATATTCTGTGATCCTTACATGTTGCATCTTCAGTAGTAGGGTCTTACTGACAGTAAGCAAAAGCAATGACAAAAACCTATAATAGTTTGTGGGGTCTCATTCTGAAGCTCAGGGACATTTGCAGAAGAGGGGGCGGTAAGATTGTAAGAGCAAAAGGATGGGAGGAGCAATGATTTGCAAGATTCTCCACACTAGTTAGGGCCGAAGCAATCATAATAGGACTTTGCCTGCCCTGCGTAATGTCCAACACACTATTGACCTCACAAAGTCTAGCATCAGCTAAAGGCACCAAGATCCTTGGAGGCAAGGGATTGACAGCCACAGTAGTGTTCCTATGCTTAAGGGGAACACGAGAAAGGGTTCAGGGAAATGCCACTGGGTCCTTGTACGTCATCGGAGAGGAGGACCAAGAGGAGAGTTAGGCATACAGAATAAAGGACTCTCTGGGAATTGGGGGGGAGGCACTGGGGGATGGGGAGGGAGGGAGGGGGAACAGGGGGTTCAGGGGGAGGGGGGAGGAGGAGGGAGGAAGGGAACTGGTCTACCTATTAAGTTTGTATGAGCGGAAATAATAAAGAATGTATTAAAAAACTGGAAAAAATAGTTTGTGGGGTCTTTGAGACCTCTCTGACCAATATTTTATCAGGAAGTGTCACATTCCTGTTACTTCTAGTAAAATTTTGTCCCTGGATTCTAAGTGAATCAGCTCAGGATTCCTGTTTTCCTCACGCTATGATCCTATGCCCAGGGGCTGTTCATTCTTGTTCCTTTCTTTGAAAGACATTTTTTCGACTTATTACTAGAATAGGAGGTTCCTTTGGGGTTATATCCCACAATCTTGGGGCTTTTTAAAAAATGTCCCTTCTATCTCCCATTCCCTCATTTCCTGCTATATATTTTTCCCAGTTATTCCCTCCCTCACCCTACTTGTCATGGTACCCTAAATCTCCCCTTTAAAAGGTTTCACCCTAACTGTCCCTTCCCACCTTCCCATTCATTGGTCCCTTTTGAATTTTCTGGCTCTTACAGTGATTCTGATCCAAATACATTGACAAGGATATCAGTGCTAGCATCCACATATAAGAGAGAACATGTGGTGCTTTTTGTGTCTGAGAAACCTTGCTCAATATTAAATTTTCTAGTTCCATCTATTTACCTGCAGATTTCATAACCTCATCCTTTCTGATGGCTGAGTATAATATTCCATTGTGCATATGTACCACATTTTCATTACCCATTCCTCTATTGATTATCACATTGGCTGATTTTGTTTTCTCACTACTGTGCAATTTTCCTCTTTCTTAAAGATGAGATCTAGTGAGACCAGAGAATAACCCGGGAGCTTGGGGCCAGAAAGCCCTTTCTGGGTTCTAGACTGGTACCCCTTTTCTCAGTACTTGAGTTTCTTGTCACCCCATGCCAACCTTGGGGCAGGCAGGAGACAGGTAACCGAGGGCTTGGGGTTTCCATGTAACCACTTCTCCAGCACAGGGCTCCTGGAACCTATGCTGCAGAACTTGGAAGTCCTGGAAGCATTCCTCTGCCAACCCATGTTCCAAAGGCCGTGTAGTCATCTCAGTTATAAATAGGAATTAAAACACGAGTCTTTGTGTTTGTTGGAATCAAATGATACCACATATGTGAAAGGCACAAATACAATATAAACATCAGATATAATATACCTGTTACATGCATACTATGTCTATAAGTTACCTGAAATGAGTTTATTCCAGATGCTTTTCTGTAGATAAAATAAAATGATTTGTGAAAATTGCTGGGGACCTTTGAAAGTGTTCCTTGGTTCAAGCCAATTTAGTTTCCCGTTGCTTTAATCAGCATGTCTACTAAAATAATAATAATAATAATAAATAATAGCAACTAAAGCTTCCATGGGTATGGCTGCAATACCAACAGTCAGGGGGGCTGAGGCAGGAAGATGAAGCATTCAAAATCAGACCGGTTTATCTAGTGAGACCCTGTCTCAGCAACAAACATGATCAATAGTCGCCTACTAGGAATTGGGTCTTTCTTTTCTTTTAGAGCCGGTCTCCAAGCCGGAGATCTCCTGGGACTGCAGCAACACCAGCGTGACCTGCAAAGTGTCCGGGGGCACAGAGCTCGAGCTGACGCTGTGCCGGCACAAGAACCCCGTCAGCAGCGGCCACCAGAAGGTCATCAGCTACACGGGGCCCAAACTGGACGCGCCATTCAAGTGCACGGCCAGCAACAGGGTCAGCGAAGAGACCACTGTGCAGACTGTCACCTGTGCAGGTGTGTGGTGGGCGGGGGTTGGGATGGTGCGCATTCCTGAACACTGTCTGTCTGGCCCAGGGCACCACGGCAGGTGAGACCTTTGCTGCGGGACGCCAGTGATTGGGGCTGGGAGGCCAGTTGAGCTGCGGATGAGAAGGAACCGGCACCTCCTCCGATGGGGAGAGGTGGGGTCCTAGCTATCTCTCTTGGCCGTCCTGTCACAGGTGTTCTCTGACTCCAGGCAGGTAGAAGAGCCTCTTTCTAGAGAAAGAGGGGCAGGATCTAAAGAGACACATCTTCCTGGTTGTTCCTTAGAGAGGGATCTGACTTGGGTGCTGTTCCTCTGCAAGCTAGTGGTCCTGGTTCTGCCGACCCCTCTGTAAAGTTTCCTGTCTGTAGAGTCTGGGGTAAGTACCTGCTAGGAGGAAAAAGGCTGCAGAAAGTCTGGAAGACAAGGGCGGGGGGAGGAGAGAACACTGGAGGCTGTGACACAGAAAGCAGTGCTCTTCCTGTCACCCAGGGGACCGCTTAGCCCTGCGCTCACTTCGGCTCCAGCTGCTCCCTGACCTCCAGAGCCTGGGCTTGCCATGCGCCCAGTGCAGCCGAAATTTGTTACTGTTTTGTTTTGCTTGGCTGCATAGCCCAGGCTGGCTTCCAGCAGGTGAACATCATTGAATGCCAAGACTCCAGCAGTAGTATTTTGTCTTGAGAAAGGGGAGGGATGGAAGGAGGGGGGGGGGGGAGAGAGAGAGGGAGAGAGAGAGAGAGAGAGAGAGAGAGAGAGAGAGAGAGAGAGAGAACATGGACTGCATGTGAACACGGGGCCTTTATCTGCTGAGTCAGCCCAAGGGTCCCTTGGTAATGGCTTTTGAAGAGTAGCCTGCTCTCCTGCTCTAAGTTCCGACATGGAAGTCAGATGTCTGGACGTCTAGCTTCAGTCTATGCAAGTGCAGTGGAAAGGCCTTGGTAGAGTCTTTTCCTCTCTCTGGGCTTCAGTTTCCTGCCCACAAGGGAAGCCAGCTGCAGAAGCAGGGTGTCTGGTGAGAAAACTCTCGAACCCACTCCCCGGCTCACTCACGGAGTCCGTTGCATGGCAGCCAGGTCCTGGCCCAACCTGACAACCTGCCAGGAATCAGTGGCCCAGGTAGAAGCCACCATCCCTTCCCTCCCCTTTATCCCAGAGAGTTGTCCCACCATGTCTGTGCGTCAGGAACTTCCGAGAGTCTAGCCCACACTCACTCAAAGTGACCCCACACAAGGGGGAAACACCCAGAGGGCTAGGGCACTGGAAGCCCTTCAAGAGTCTGCATCCCTTCACCTCTCAGGTTCACATTTTTCTACCCCCCCAATTGAGAAGGCATTGGAACAAACTGGCCCTGCTTGAGTCCCACATCTCTTTCCCCTTTCAGTAAACTCTTCCTTAGAGACGCTAGCATAAATGCATCCCATATTATAGACTTATGTCCTAAATTATTCACTGTTTATTTGAAATTCAAATGTAACTGGAAATCCCACTCTTCTTGTTTATTGTAACTAGATTCCACCAGAATTTCTGTTTTTTAGGGGAGGGCTTTGGAAGAAGAGAAGGTGAGGTTTGAGGATGGGGATCCTGTGTGTTCCTTGCTCTGTGGTTGAGAACGGGAACTGGTGCAGGAATGGCCCCTGAGAGACAGAGGAAAGTTGGGTGCTCTTGAATGCCCCTGCAGGATTAGGGCATTCCGTTCTGCAGGGCCAGGGTCAACAGGAGCAATGATGGAGCCTAGCCGCTTGGCTCAGGCACAGTGAGTGCATACTTACAGTGCTCCCTTTTGTAAGTGTATTAGTTGGGGTTCTCTAGAGTCACAGAATTCACAGAACGAATATATATATATATATATATATATATATATATATATATATATATATATATATATATGAAATTTATTGAGTTGGCTTACAGATATGGCCGAGGTAGTCCAGCGAAGGCTGTCAGTAGCCGCGGTAGTTCCAACGATGGCTGCCAACAGCTAGTTGCTCAGTTCGGTAGTCAAGTAGGTGCTGGCTGAAGGCTGGAGAACTCCTGGAGTCTTGGAAGGTCGAAGGAACTGGGCAGCCGGAAGGAAGAACAATTCCTAGCACAGCTGCAAGAAGGGATCTGTTCTCCTTGGTGGCTCCTTTTTATCTGATGCAGTATTGGAAGAATCCTTTGAGAGCTTTGGAGTTCTGATAGGATCTAGGGCGTGTACTATCCTTTCAAGTAGTCTCAATTGATCTTTTTCCAGAGGTGGTCTCAGCCCAGCTTAGTTAATACCCTGTGTGTCAAGTTGACACCCAGGCTTAACTATCACAGTGAGCATATGTGCACATTGTCTCTAAGAGCGAGTGTGGGAGGAAGAGATGGTTGGATGGGATGCTCTTACCGACACGTGCCCAGGGTGTTGCACGGGGCAAATATGAGGCCAGAGGGCAGATGGCTTGTCTGCTCCCAAGAATGTACAGGGAAGGGGGAGTGCCCTGCCTGAGAACCCCATGGGAAGGATACTCAGGCAGCTGAGCTGGGCAGGTAGTCCTGCCCACCTCTGCCCACTTGGGAAATCCTCAGCCAGGTAGACAGAGTTTAGCATCTGTCGGCTTAAAGGACCCCATTGGTCCTTGGAACACCCTCGGGGCTGGTAGAGGATGCTCCGTCATCAGCAGAGCCTACCGAGGTGTGTGAGCAGACAGCACAGTCTGAAGATCCACCCAGCTGACCTCAGGCTCGGGCTTGTCCTGGGATCCGTTCTGGGGTGTGTGCATAACAGACTCTTCCCAGGGGCTTGTCTGGCTAGAGATGAGTTTTGGGATGCTGGGCTGACCCCCCATTTGCTCTCCACAAGCAGCAGTCCCCTGACCTGGGTCCCATTGTTCTCTCTAAATGTAGACGCACAAAGGAGAGAGAGGCGGTCCTGCCCCCTCCTGAGAAGCGGCCACCAGAAACACCCCGGCACAGAGCTCTCTGCCCTAACGAGAGCCAGCCCTGGCGTTTGGGTGTCGCTTCACAGTTTACAGGGCACTTTCACATCCGCTAACTATCTGATCGACTTCCAGCAGCTTCCCTACCACGTGGGTTGCCTGGTTTCCATTTTACAGAGAGGGAAACAGGCTCAGGGAGGTGGAGTATCTTACCTAAGGTCACACGGTTCTTGCCTAGAAGAGCAGAGCTCGAATTCACTGTCCGTAACTGAAGCTGTTTTCCTCATCGTTAGAGCAAGTGAAGACCTTGGAAACCAAAGGTCAGATCATGGCTGTGGTTCCCTACTGTACCCCCCACTCCCCAGTATCTGAGCTTCTTTCATGGGTCCCAGGAGAGAATCTGGGAGCGGCTGTGCTTCCAAGAGAGAGGGTTGGGGTGCACAAGGTGAGTTTCTACCTCGAATGTTTGGACGATGTTTGGCTAAGAGACCGAGGAATAAAACAACCTCAGCTCCGGAGGAAAGTCAGGGAAGAGAGTAGAGCAGTGTGCTGAGATCAGGGGCCGTGAGACCTCCGAGGGGCCCTGTGTGGCCTCTGGCTGTCCCTTCTCCCTTTGGGGGCCTCATCTTTGAAACTAGAGGTTGAGGGACTGGATAGATGCTCAGGGGTTAAGTCTCTTTCTCAGAGGAAGAAGAACCTGAATTCAGATCCCAGTTACCACCACAACAAAGCAAAACAACTTTGACCTGCACTTCCTGCCCAGGAGGAGGAGCCTGGGGAGGTCCAGAGCAAAGCCAGGAGGAGGTGGAGAGATCCAGATGATACCTGATGTCCCCCTTCGGCCTTCACGGGCACACACAGTGCCTTGTGATACTCACATACATGTACGCAAGTTTCCAAAAGAAGGAACAAAAAAGAACAGGAGGTTGAATGATTGCTGATGCAATTCTGGGGTGCTCTCATAGAAGTGAAGGTGGATAGGTCTCATCAGAGCAATCTCCTGGAGCGAGAGGAGGACTTGCCTGCCTCTTACTGAACAGAGTCCTGGACCAGAGTGAAGAAAGGGGCCCCCTGCTCCCTGTGGCCAGAATGATCTATAGTAGTCGTGCTTTGTGTTTTGAACTTTATTATCTCTCTCTCTCTCTTGCTGTGTGTGTGTGTGTGTGTGTATGTGTGTGTGTGTGTGTGTGTGTGTGTGTGTGTGTGTATGTGTGTGTGTGTATCAGAAGACACTTGAGTGTCCCTGTGAAGGACCAAGGGTAACTTCAGGAATCTTTCCAGATTGCATGTACCTCCTTTTTGCTTCACTCTGGATTTCTCAGGCTCCACCCACCAGGGCCGGAAGTGCAGACCGTTACCGGTTCCACCTAGCTTTTTTTTTTTTTTTTAATGTGGGACCTGGGATCTGAACTCAGGACCTTCTGCTTGTGAGAATCTTAACCATCTCTCCAGCCTGCGTTTTGGTTTTATTAAGTCCACAGCAAGCAAAAGTAAGAGAATGGATAGCAAATAGCAGATAGAGGCAGCAGCTAGCATCATCCATCCAATGGGGTGATCACTACTACATCCAGCATGGATGACTGGAGGGGGAGAGAGAGAGAGAGAGAGAGAGAGAGAGAGAGAGAGATTGCAAACACCCAGGGGAAACCAACAGTGAAGCTCTGAGGAGCTGGTTGGTGGTGAGTGGTCCTGCAGGGCAGAGCACAGCGTCCCCTCAGGCGAGAAGTGAAGAGCAGTCACAGCAGCTTGGTGACATCCGATCAGGGCTTGTAAGTCACGCAGCAGAAACAACTGGGGGAGCCCTGCTGGAGCAGGAGTTTCCAGCTGAGAGGGGGAGCAGAGCGTCCTCTTGGGGACCTTCTGACTGTGGCTCCCACCACAGCGTGGGATAGACGGGCGTCACTGCTGTTGGAGACAGTTTATCTTCTAGCTCTTCTCAAGGGCTTTTCACACCCTTAGTGTCACAGGGTCAGGGGACCCAGGGTAGGATCTCAGAAGATGCTTGACATGAACTCACTGGGCTCTGAAATGGTGTGAGGGGGAGGGTGGGGGGAAATCTCACTTGTCAAATCAGCTTCTCAGTGAGCTCAGTTTACTACTACAATGTCCATTACACTCTTCCAGAGGAAAACCTCAACATCTATCTGTTGTCGGGCACCTGTGGCGGAGGACTCTTCTTGGTGGTCTGTGTGGCACTGTTCATTGTCTGTGCTTGCAAGAGGAAAAAACGCACCAGTAGGAGAAATGGTAAGCCCTTCTGCTTCTGTGCCTGCAAAACTCCCGTGCGACTGTCTCCTGGGAATGAGAGAAGGGGATGGATACAGTCACGATTCAAGGTTGAGACTGGTGGTTAAGACTGGTTGCCTTGGGGACTTAGTCCCCTATCTTTTTTTTTTTTTAAATCAGTGATAACAATGTGCAAACATTGAGAAGCTGCGTCCAGGTTGGCCTCCCTAGAATCCACAGTCTGGGGGCATGTGGGTGAGAGGTTGGGATGGAAATAGCTAAACAAGCCACATGTGTCCATGTGGGTAGAAAGGTCTGCATTATGACCTCATATCAGTGAGCAAATGTCTGGTCTTTGGGCGTCCCAAGGCTCTTGGGAGCACAAGTAAAATCATTTCAGATCACGAGGTACTCCCAGGAAAACAGCTGGTCCAGTGGGCTCAGGTGCTAGCTTGCAGGAGGTTCTGGGTTTGAGTGATGGCACTGCAAGGAAATACAAAACCAAATCCAGGATGACCACACCCCCTTTCCTGCTCAGCAGGGATGGCTCTGTGTTAGGGCTTGGTTTCCCATGAACAGACCTGTCCAGCAACCCACCAAGGTGGAAATGGTTATGCTGAGCATAAACATGAGCTACTCACCTGGGCAGGGAATGTGTCTAGGTGTCAGTGTGGGTACTGGGGTGAGGGTCAGCTTTGGTTGGACATACTAGTAGATGGGTTTAGGCAAACCCCAGACTCACAGGGGAGGAGGTGACACCCACATGGGTTTCTCCATAGACCAGGTCCAGAAACATTCCTGACGACAACTTCTGGCACAGTTGACACATCTGGCTTGAGCTTCAGAGTGGTGGGCTCTGGCCTTGCGCCCTCTGGTTTGACTTCCCTCTTCATGTCTCATTCCTCGGTGCTCCCTCAGCCGTCCCTTCAGGCCGCCCTACTCTGGACTTGGGTGCATCTACCTGCATCTACCTACACTTAATGCCTGCGAGCTCCCCACTGCAGTCCCCGCACTCTCTAACACTGAAAGTCAATGTCTTGGCGAGTTCCCTGGGCCCTGTGGCTTCCTCACATCTGTGTCCTGTTCCTAGTTCACACGTCTCCACCCTTTCCTGTAGAGGTGCTTTTCACTCCCTTGTGGTCAGATACCACACAAGGTCCAAGTGGACCTCACATGCCACTCAGGGCAAGGCAACCTCCACCCCCACCGGCTGAGAAGCATAGTGCCACCGCAGCTCGCATGGACGCGCGGTTGCCGCCAAGCTAAGCTCCAGCTTCACGGACTGCAGTGGATGTGCACGTGGATAGGGGAGGGAGAGCTTCTACTGAGGATCCTTCCACCAGCCGGCTGAGTTGGGACCGGGATGTGGCAAGGTGCCTGGGGCACAAAATTTAAGGTGACTCACCTGGCTTTTGACCCTGACATGGCACCCCTTCAACCCACACCCATGGGCCTGGCTTTACCTTGCCCCCATTCCTCTCCTGGGTCGAGTGACCAAGAGACGCACAAGAAAGAAAAGGAATTCCTGGAACAGATGTTCGGGCAGTGGCAAAAGCTGCCTGATGGCTGTGCTCAGACTCCAAGGTGGCTGGGCAGGTGGCATGGATGGCATCGATTATACAGCATTCACAGGGCTAGTCTGTCCAACCCACCCAGTACCTGGTCACACCCTTCTCCCTCGTCCAGACCTCACGGGTTTGTCACACCTTTTGGTGGAGTTTTGGAAGAGACCGACGTTGCGGTTTGCAGCTCCCACTTGGTGTGCGAGTTGTCACTGGCACTGAGCAGTAGAGTTCAGAACACACCTAGAAGACGGAGCTCCGTGGGGGAGGGACAAATGAACAAAATGCCACCCAGTTGACAGGCCGGCAAGGAGCCACCAAGTTCGCTGCACCTGATGAAGGTCCTCCCACTGTTTCATACCGAGGAACTGAGTCAGAAGTCAAAGTCCCATCAACAATCCCCAGAACATAACCCAGCCACCCTGAGGTACTGAAGACGGCATAAAGGCTCCTCAGAGTGTCCTTTACGCAGGTACTTCGCACGCAGACCACTCAGATGCCCAGTCTGCCTTGTCTCACATTGAGCCTTCACCTGCAAGCTCCTTGGTGCTTGCATTTCCAGTAGCCAGAGCAACGGCTTGGGTTGACGCCATCTGCCCGCAGTGATGTTCATAGAAGTGTGAGCCTCCCACATCTCACACTTCTGAGAGGCTGAAAGAGATGGTTCATCGACACCAGGGAGAAGCTCCTCCTGCCTCCCACAGCAGTCTGCAAAATGGCGTTGGGCTCCGGGACGGGAACACCGAGCTGGTAGCTTAAAGGAGGCTAGCATGCCCTCCGGATCACAGCTGAGCAGTCCCATAGATTTCTTCCGGTGGTTTAAAGCAATGTAATATCTGCCAGTCGCAGCATTGTGTTCCTGAAACCAAACAGAAGCCTCACAAAGCAGAAAATCCCAAAGGGTGGGAAGAAGAGTGATCTTGTCCTTCTAAGTCCAAGTATCAGTCTTGATTGTTTTTTTCTTCCATCTTCATGTATGTGTGTATGGATAAATACATATGTATATGAGTGTTTGTATGTAAGTGGACATACATGTATGCAGAGGTATATGTAGAGACCTCACTGTTGATGTCAGGAATCGTCCTCAATCATTCTTCTACCTCGTTCTTTTTGAGGCAGGATCTTTAATCAAGTTCAGAGCTCACTGATAAGGCATGCCTGGCTGGCCAGCTTGCTCTGTGGATTCCTAGATGCCACCTTCTGAGGCCAGAATCACAGGCCGGTTGTCACATCCATGCAGCATTTTACATGGGATTTGGGAATCTGAATTCTGGTCCCTTTGCTTGCACAGCTAGAGCTGTAACTGCTGAGCCACACTCCCAACCCGCTTATGAAATTCCAAGGAAACTAGTCAATCTTTGAGAAACTATTCAATTTCAAAGAGAACCTGTCAGTTTCCAAGAACTAAAAAGCTCCTCGGTTTTACTCCAACTTTCTTTTGGAATGTGGGTTGCATGACAACTGAACCAGGCAAAGAGTAGGTCTACCCTAGAGATCCTCAGATGGAATGAGGCTGTTAGTGCACCCCAGGGTTACAGTGGGCTCCACCCACCAGGATGGGTGCTTAGCGGTCTTGTCACTTATCTCTAAGCAGCACCTAGGCTCCCAGGTTGGGTATTCTGCCTAAACTCTGGAATCCTGGGAATTCTCTTCCCTGCAGGGGCCTGGCTATCCTTCTACCTGGGGACAGCATTCCTCTGTCCCGGAACTTGGGGTGTGGAAGGCATCTTTTCTTCCTTGCATCACCTAAAGCAGCTGGGCTGGTGCCTGCACATAGGACATCCTAATAGTTCAGTTGGTAGAGTGCTCGCTGCACAAGCTTGCAGACTGAGTCTGATCCCTAGAATCCATATAAAAAAGGTTAGTCTTGGTGGTATTCTGGGGAGGCCATACTTGGGGTTATCTGGAGCCTTATTGTACTTGGCAAGTTCCAAGCCAATGAGGGGAAGGAAGGAAGGAAGGAAGGAAGGAAGGAAGGAAGGAAGGAAGGAAGGAAGGAAGGAAGGAAGGAAGGAAGGAAGGAAGGAGAAGGAAGGAAGAAGGTGGATAATGCCCAAGGAATGGCACTGGAGGTTGTCCCCTAGCTTGTGCACACACGTGCATGATATGCATACATACGCGCACACGTGCGCGCACACACACGGCTGCTCGTGTATTGCCAGAATGAGCTCTTGAGAGGTCTTGTCATTGCAGATGAAGAGCTGGAGATCAAAGCCTCCAGAACGACCACCGGGGAGAGCCGGGGCACAGGAGAAAGGTGCCCAAAGCCACACCCCATGTCAGCCACAGCACCTCAGAACGCAGCCGCTCTCCAAGCTCCTCCTCCACCTGGCCATCGTCCCCAGGTACCTGGCCATCGTCCCCTGCCTCCCAGCCACCGGGTCCACCAGCAGCCGAAGAAGAGGCCCCCCACCTCAGGCACGCAGGTTCACCAACAGAAAGGCCCTCCCCTGCCCAGACCTCGAATTCAACAAAAACCTCCCTGCGGGGCTGCTGAAAATGAGCCATTGCCTTCCCCTGATTGAAAGGACAGGCACCGTCCTTTCCAATAAAAGGCTCTGTGCGCTTCTCCTCTCTGGGTAAGCAGGTGTGCTCTTCTGTTGAGTTATTTTACACGAGTCAGGGGTGAGGGGCACAGTCAGGTTGATACCTTCCAACCCAACCACATGCTCTCGCATCTGGAGTCTCTGGCCTGCTTGTCCATCTCTGTCACCCAGAAATGAGAGAAACAATGTGTGACAGTTCCAGTCTCCTCCCAGCTCCACGCCCAGATGACCCACCACGGAGCCTCTGGGCCTGCGTCCTGCAGGCAGAGCGTTTGGGGAGGCGCCTCTGGACGCCTCCTGTGTCCCTGTGGACACAGGCCCACTGTCCTCCAGCAAGAATGAAGTCAAGCCTTTGACTCGCCACAACGTCTACTTGTACAAAGGAACCCAGGGGCTGGCAGAGGAGCTGCAGAGTGGGAAAGGAGCTGGCTGGGATTGGTCCACTCGGCTCACCTGAGACACCTGAATCCGCCAGAATGACCAGGACTGGCTCCTGGGTCTCAGTTGCAATGCTGGACTGAAAATCCATGTGTGTAATCCATGTGATGCATCGACACTTCTGTCACGGGCGTTAAAAACAGGCACCCACTGGGGTCTCACCTTCTGGTTATTCAGATGGGGTCATGATGTAGAGTCATCCTTGGAAAGTGAGGGGTTCACGGATAATTCCAGAAGCCCATCACGTGACACACGAAAGGGCAGGCTAAGGGACCACTGGGTTGAATCCTAAGTGTTGCAAATGACTTTCACGGACAGGGCAAATCTGTCCCTGCTGCCAGTCACGTCAGCTGTACTTTTGGAGAAACGTGAGAAAATGTTTGGTTAAAGCTCTAAACCAAGGTGCTGCCAGAGGCAGTCTGCTTTGAGCATAGGTGCCATGCCGGTGGCCCCATCTGCCCGTTCTCCTTGGCTTCTGAAATCTTGGTGAGCGCCGGCAGGAAGCTCTGAGGGTAAACCACAAAGAAGAAGCATACTCAGAACTTCCTGTGAGGGCGCAATGAGGGCTGAGCCTGAGTTTTCCTTTGAATCTGGGCATTTGTTGTTCAGAACCCAGAGTTAACAATAGAGTAAGATGCCTTCAATCCCACGATCCTCCCATGTTCAAACACCAGGTCCAGCGGCGTAGCAGCCACCATGGGGTCTGCACAGAAGGAGAGATGCGGTCTCGGCTCTGACTTTCTCCTTCATCATAACAGAACTAGGTGCTTAACTGACTCCACTGGCCATTCTATTTATTATTTATTTATTTATTTATTTGTTTATTCATTTGTTTGTTTGTTTGTGTGTGTGTGTGTTTTGCAGTTATTCTGCATTTCTGTTGATAAATTCATAACCAAGTGGCTTATAAGGGAACAAGGAGGCTTTATTCTGGTTCACAATGCTTGGTTACAGTTCTTTGTCCAGCTTGGCAGGAGAGTCCACACTAATACCAAGGGCCAAGGGAACTGACCACACTGTATCCACATAATGGCTAAGAGAAGGATGATCTTTACTTGCCAGAACATTATGTCTGGCCAAGTTTACCAAAGGATGCCAAATTCCCTAACGAATTCTATCTTTTTCACTTGCCCAGGGACTAGTCGTTCCCACCATGGGCTGAACTTTTCCCATTAATTAGACAATTTCCTGCAGGCTCATTGAGGGCTTAACTCAACTATCATTTCTTTACAAATGTGTCCAGGAGTTGAACCCTCAACCATCAAGTTGACATCTGAATCTAATTATGACAGTGGGCTTTGGGGCTCCCCCTGATAGTCCACCCCTTGCACTGGGGTTTCAACTGGCTTCTTCAAGCATCTCTTCTCACCCATACAGGGTGTCTTCGCTCACTCTTTAACCACTGTCTTAGCACCTACAAGCACGGACTTCGGTGGGGGTTTCTCAGCCACCATCATAGCTATCCTCTGTGCCTCACCCAACCATAAGGCTCTAAAGAATTTTCCCGCTGTGCCGGGCCCTGGCACTCTGTGCAAACTGACCTTTGCTCCTTCCAAATCCACGGAACACCCAGAGGTTAGCACTGTATCATTCCTTTTCACTCAAGAATGGGCAGGATCTCCAAGACCCACCACCATTCATTCAAAGCAAGTGCCAGTTGGTTTTTTTTTTCTAAACTTTTTTATTATTATTTATTCAATTGTGCGTGTGTGTGTATGCGCGTGTGTGTATGTATTATGTGTGTGTGTGTGTGTGTGTGTGTGTGTGTGTGTGTGTGTAGAACCACGGATGAATTCGGGAACCACCATGGACGCCTCCACCTCCTCCTTGTTTACTCTGCCCCGGGATTCACAGGCTCCGCCCTACCAGGACCAGAAACGCAGGCCGCCCCCGCTTCCGCCCTGGCCTCTGTACGTGGGGACTAGGATCCAAACTCAGGACCTTCTGCCTGTAAGGCAGAGGCTTAACCACTGAGCCACCTCTCCAGCCCCGCCAGTTGGTTTTGGGAGTCAGCAGCTAAGGGAATACTAGAGAAAAATAGTAATAAGGTCCAATATAGCACAAACAGATTTATGGCCTGTCTCCATTCTTGCTTTGAAAGATCAACATTGGGTATGGTGGTATGGGTGGGATCCTTAGCCCTCCACAATCCTCTGTCTCCATGAACTGTCCAACTTCTTCCCCTTGGGTTCTTTCATGGGGCCTCCTTGTCCCTACCCCCCACTGTTGTGGGCTCTGTATGACCGGCTCAAGTTACTTAGTTTAGCCCATTCCCAGTCTCTGGGGGACTCTGGTCTGGCACTGTGTGGTGGCTGTAGCCAGTTGATGCCCGTCAGTCACCTTGGCTGCTGAAAGCATCCCTGACGAGGTAAGTCACTACTCCCAGGTAGAAATGTACCCAGCTTCCTCAGGGGAGAAAATTGCCCACCCCTAGGTCAAGCCTAACCCCTCCACCTGCACCATCTGTCTCCATAACCACCAGTTTGTCCTGGGGTTCCTGGGGGACATCAGGAGTGTTCTTGGTTCCAGCATCCAAGTCTAAATACTCTGCACATCTGGGGAGAACCAATGAATCTGCAGTTCAGTGGAGGGCTGCCAGCTGTCCTGCAAGATCCTTAGGTGCAGGTGGCTTCAGCCTTTGTGGTTCCACCTGACAAGAACACTTTCCTCCATAGCAGCTGGCACAGTGGGGCTCACTAGTACCTGCCTGTCGTCATCCACCTCTGTGCTAAACTGCCACCAGCTTTAAAGCCTTCCAAAGGTGTGCTCTCTCTATATATATATTTATCTGTGTGTGTGTGTGTGTGTGTGTGTGTGTGTGTATCTCTCGTCTCTCTCTCTCATACACACACACACACACACACACACACACACACACACACACACACACACTTGAGTATGTGTGCCCAAGGGTGACATCAGAAATCATCCTGATTGTTCTACCTCCTTATTGCTTTGTTTTACTTGGGAATTTCCCAGGCTCCACCTTCTAAGACCAGAATTACAGGCCACTGTCCTACTTGTCTGGTGTTTTCATGTGGAGTCTAGGGATATGAACATAGTCCTTTTGCTTGTAAGGAAAAGGCTTTAACCCCTGATCTATCTCCCAGCCCCCAAAGGCTCTTCAGCACAGTGTTTCGCTACCCATTAACACCGCCTAGGAATTTCAGTGCCCTACAGACTTCACCCCTTTTGCTTTCAGCAGACCTGGACAGATCCCTTTTGTGGTTCTCTCTGTTCACAGAAGAGTGGACAGGGTCTCTGAAGATCCACTGCCATCCATTCCAAGCAAATTTCAGTTGATCTCAGGAGACAATGGCTAAGGGAATACTAGAGGAAAATGTTTATAAGGTCCAAAGCAGTTCTCACCTGTTTCCATTGTTTCCTTAAAAGATCAACATTCGGTACAGTGGCGTGGATGGGAAGCACCACCTTAGTCTGACTGACTTTTCACTTTGAAATTTACATACTAGTCACTATCGTATCCTCTATAGTCTTTCCTACCACGTGGGAATCATATTCCAGCCACGAGGTTCTGCAAAACCACAGAAGTGGACTGGCAAGATGGCTCAGCAGGTAACGGCACTGTGCAAGCCTGAAGATCTGAGTTCCATCGCTGGATCTGGACGTGGTGGCCACATCTCAATCCCAGTCCTTCTACAGTGAGAGGGAGAAGACAGGAGAACCAGCCAGAAGCTGGTGGATGAGCAGAGGACACAAAGAGCAGCAGAAACATGCGTGCGCACACACACGCACACACGCGCACACACACGCATGCACACACGCATGCACACGCGCACACGCGCACACACATACATGCACACACATGCACACATACATGCACACACATGTACTGCACACATGCACACACACATGCACACATATACATGCACTACACACATGCACGCATACGCATATACATGCATGCATGCGCACACGCACACACATGAACACACATACACTAAATAATTTAAAGCCCCACAAAATTCCAATATCAGTCTTGAACTAATTTTGCCCTTCATTGTCTGGTGAACTCGTTTCTCTCTTATCCGGCCACACGTCACCTCTCTCAGGCTCTGTGCCTTCACTGTCGTTTCTACTTCACGTTCTCCCTCCTCACGCTCTGATTCTTCCCATGGGCTGCATGCTTTTGGATCCTAGACAGGTCTCCTTAGCTCAGTCCACCCTGTTATTTTCTATCATTTTAGGCCCCCCAGTCGCAAAAAAAAGCAAACCAGTGCCTTTGTCTTATGCAATGTGTCCCCCAGATGAGAGGCTAGTGAAGAGGGTAGCACCCACACTTTTGCTCCTTGAAATCCATCCCTTACATGGATAAGTTCTTTCCGAGCTGACAGCCCCGTCTCATTGCATGTCTGAGTTCCCACAGCCAGGGCCACACAACGTTTGCCTGCTTCCTTGCCATCCCCTTTTGTATGTATCGCTTCCAGAAACTACAATATACTTGCAGGCTCACGAGCTAGTCTCAGGATGGGCCTCTACTCCCTTCATCAAGGAGACACGCCGCCCCACGAGGCAAAGGAAGATAGTCTCGTGGGAATTTCCCTCCTGTATTTTCCACCCAGACTTCATCTCTGGGCTGACAATTCAGCCTTCGCTGCATTTCTTATCGCTCATAGCAGGGGAAACCCAACAGCTACTACAAAGGAGACACTCCATTCCATAGCTCACGGAGGAAGGCTACACGGCCCCCCCACATGCTTCGCCTTCGGGTAGCACAGCTTCAGGTGTGTCTCACCCACCCACAGCAGGAACACTGAGACCACTCTTCTCGCTCAGCCTTGACTCTGCTGTGTTCTTGTTTGAGTGTCAAGTGTTGCATGAACTTTTCTAACCTGGAGAACACAAGTGTTTGCTGGGCTGACTTACAGAGTATGGCGAAGGGTTACTACAGGAGCTTGGGCGACTCCAAAGCAGAGGCCTCGCTAAGAAGCCTCCCTCTAGCCCCAAGGCCACACCGATGGAGGCTGCCTTTCAGCCAACCTCCCGCGCTCTATATACTCTGTCTAGCACCTCTAGCGGGTGGAAGTGCACAAAGCTGGGAGGGAGGTTACGGAGGGAGAGGCTGCAATCTCAAGGGGGGGGTCTAAATGGTCCCCCACCCCTCTTTCTATGAGGGAACATTACCATGTGATATCATACGCATCCTAGGATATCCTATGCATCATATGGGAATCATTCTCATTTGCATTGTAAGGAGAGCTGAGATGCATGTGACTAGCTCATAGAGCCAAACACCGTGGCTCTGCCTGGGATCCTAGGACGTGGGAAGATGAGGCAGGAGGATTGTGAGTTTATTCAATCAGCTTGGGCTATATAGGGAGACGCTGCTTTGAAATGAAATAATAATAACAAACTGTGAGGACTTCTAAGATAAATGATGACTCATAGGTTAGGCAATAATATTCACAATAAATTATTTATTTATTTGACAGGGAAGGAGAGAGGTGGGGAGGAGACAGAGAGAGAGAGGAGAAGGATGAAGGGAAGAGGATGAGAAGGAGGAAGGGGAAGAAGGCGAGCGGTGGGGGGAAGAGAAGGAGGAATGTATATGCATGTTATGGCAGACAGGTGGAAGTCAGAGGACAACTTTTAGAAAGTCAGTTCTTTCCTTCCGCCATGTGGCTTCTGGGGCCAAACTCAATTGCCAGATTTACAAACAGGCGTCTCACTCTCTGCACTGTCTTGTCAGCCCCTGTGGTGTTTTCTTTTTTGAAAATCTTGATTATTACTTTTTTGGTTGTCCTAGGAATGGGGATCCAAGGTCCGCCATAAGCTAGGCAAATGTTTACCACCATGTTAAAACCTCGCTGCAGCAGTTATATTATGAAACAATCTTTCCATGGTGATTGCTCAGGGAATTCAAGTCGCAGAGCCACTGGTTCTTGATCCTCAAATTATTAGCCGTCGATGATGTCTCAAACGCGGCAGTCCAATGGAGAGCAGAGCACTGAAAGAATAAAGAGTTAGCGCTCAAGGAACTAATCATAGCAGGGATGTGTCCAACTTCCCACGTTGGAAAAAAATATCCTCTTAGGTGGGACAGATGCATCTGACAAGGTCGCGCATTCAGAAAGCTTGTGTTCGGTTAGGTTTTTCTTGTCTTTTCTTTCTCTTCATAGTCAACTTGCCCACCCTGAACAGCCCCTGCCTATTGCTGGACTGGCTTAGCGCCCAATGACGGGCATAGATTCTCATAGACAGAGAACGGAGAGAGAGAGACCAGAGGGAATTAAGTAAGGTCACAGCCTATATAAAAGCCAACAAGCACATCCCATTCAGCATGTAGGCAGCCCACTAAAAGGTCCACCGCAAAGCCCACCAGCAGGAAACAAATAGAAAGTTTCCAGTTTTGATCCCCTCAAAAGTTCATGAGAGGGGCACTTGGGGTCCAGAGTCTTTGGAGTGAGACTTGGAGCTGTCTTGCCTCCGCTCGGACTCCCTGAACAGCCAGAGGCGACTTCTCGCTCCCTTTGTTCTCCTAAGCAATCCGAAGTCCCTTTCCTTGCTTTTCAGTAAGTTTTACTTGAACCATCCAGTCGCAGCCTGGCTTCCATCTTCAAAGCTTAGATACCAGAGCCTGGACAGGAATCCTGTAACGCCAGGAGGGCTCAGCCATGACTGGTAGCTTGGTTCCTCTCCGTCCCCTGCTGTCTTCCCCTTCCCAATCTCCTTGGGGCTCCCATGCTCACTGGGCTGCCATCGCTTTGCCCCCCAAGCTCACCACTGCCTTTCCCACCTCAGGACACTGTATTTGCTGTTCCTACTGCATGTGCTGTTCCCCTTCCCACACATTTATACTGATTGCTTGATAACGGGTAACAGATATGCGTGACCTAGTTATTAGAAAAAAGTACAACCCACTGTAAATGATTAAGTATCAAGTAAAGTGACCATCTGTTCACAGTTAAATTCACCTCAGTCAGTTTCTTAATATGGTGTCATGTGGACAAGATGGGGAAAAATTCTACATCAGAGGAATTGAAGGCTGAAGAACAGATCTGCGAGATCACTCGCAAAGCCTGGAGTGAGCCCGCAGCCTGCTGTCATCTCCCTGCCTGTAGGCAGGATGGTCCCGACAGCACATCTGGGTCCCCAAGAAGCCTCTGGCTAGTCGGTTCACAGCAACAGAGAGCAAGGGCCAAAGGCAGGTTCTTCTCTTTTCCATGGTCCACTGAGCAGCAACGCTTTCCACAGGTCAGAGTTAGCACAATGTTGGCGCTCGCTGCTATGGACCTTCATGGGGGTCCTAGGGTCTAAAGTCAAGCAAACAGTCTGGGGAGACCACACCTAGGCGGCAGTGTTGTCCTTGGGGTAGAGGCAACGGAGGGGGAAGAGAAGGCAGGAACATTCTAGGGAATGACAGACACCTGGCTTGTGCATCAGCCTCTATCTCCCCTCGAAAGTGAAGCCAAATTTCTTTCTTTCTTTCTTTCTTTCTTTCTTTCTTTCTTTCTTTCTTTCTTTCTTTCTTTCTTTCTTTCTTTCTTTCTTTCTCTTTCTTTCTTTCTTTCTTTCTTTCTTTCTTTCTTTCTTTCTTCTCTTCTTTCCCTCCCTCCCTCCCTCCCTCCCTCCCTCCCTCCCTCCCTCCCTCCCTCCTCTCTCTCTCTCTCTCTTTCTTTCTTTCTTTCTTTCTTTCTTTCTTTCTTTCTTAGATTAAGGCAGAGTTTATTAGAGGAGAGAAAGAATGGAACTCTTGGATATGAACCCACAAGGGGCAAAAGAGCTCCCGAGAACTCACTGATTTCAGACATGAAATCCCATGAGGTGTAAGTTAGCCAGAAAGGATTTCACAGACATGTAGTCTGTGAGGGCAAAAGAGCCCCCAAGAACTCACAGACTCCAGGCACAGAATCCATAAAAGGCGAGAGAGAAGCCAGAAGGAACCTATCAATTCCAGATGTGGAATCCAAGAATGGCAAGAGAGCTCCGGCTTTTTTTTTTTTTTTTTTTTTAAGTTCTTGTGTCCTGGAGTCAAAGACTAAAGCCAGAACGCATGGAGAGGTTAAAGCAGAACTTATTGAGAATGAATAAAAAGGAAAGAAATTCTTAGATGCTTGGTCCTAAGGGACAAGAAAAAAGTGATAGTTTAGCCTTAAGGTGGGAGAGCTTTATTAGAACATGAGAGAGCTTAGGGTCCGAAAGAACAGGGAGAGAGCCGACTTGACTGTATGTCAGAGGAGCAGCAGAAAACAGAGGGGGCGGGTGGAGCCACAATCTTTCATAGTTCTAGGCCTTGCTGAGGGGTGGCCCAGGAGTTACAGGGAAGTGAAGACTAGAAGTACGGCAGGTTGTTGCAGTGGCAACCAGCAGAGCTGCCAGCGGTTGCAGCGGCCCAGCAGGCGCTATTCGCGGGACTCGACGGGGGTGAGGACAACGATGCCAAGGAGAGACAGAGAGACAGGCACCAGAGACTCCATGTGGGGGAAAGATAGTTTCCACTTTATTGTGCAGGAACAAAGACTCACATAGGGAGAGCTGGCCAATCCGGCCGCTGGCACGTACACAGGGGACCCTTTCGGGGGCCGACCGGACCACAAGTTCTGATAGTCATTCTAAGGCACCTAGAGGCAGGGAGATTGCGCAGGCGCATGGGACCTTTGCCCAAGGCGGGGCGGGTCACCAGTAAGTATGCTTAACTGGCTCGTAACAGGGTGGCCTGGCTCACCTGTTGCCTTAGCCATCAGCCAACCCGAGCCCTGGACCCTGTGCTCGCCTACAGCAGGTGTGGTTCCCGCAGGACCAGCCGTTGACTACCCTAGCTGTCCAATCGAAACCATTCTATTCAAACCTTAAAACTTACACTTAATAAATATGAAAGATGTAAACCGCAGGACAGAGAGAATGGAAGGAAGAGCAGTGGCCACACAACGTGGGGAGCTGGGAAGAGCATGTGGAGGATGGCAGCGAGGAGACCCTAAAAGCTGATCAGTCCCAGGGCGTCAGTGAGGAAAGCCAGCGCGCAGGTGAAGGAGCTGCCCTCATCCTGACTCAGCGTAGGGACTGGTGAAAAGACGAAAAGCACTGATATCCAGGGTCCCTGGGGACCACACGGCTCTGTGGCCCTTCAGTGAATTCTGAAGTCACGAAGCCCTGCTCACTCGCGCTGAATCAGTGTTTGCTGGTCCCCTCTTAGACCTGAGCAGAGAGCTAAGGACCCCTGAGAAATGAGGAAAATGTCTAGGAGGAAAGAGAGGCCCTCATGCAGAAACATGAGGTGCAGAGAAGAAATGCTTAAGATGCTCAGTGCACTTACACTGGGAGAGCTGAGGAAGTCCATCAACCTAGCGGGCCAGCAGCTTCTTTTCAGGAACTTTCTTTCATAGTAACCCCTGCTGGCCAAGCATCACAGTTTTGTGGATTCAGGGGTCACATACTAATGTCTCACATCATAGGAAGCCTCACTGTTTCCTCTCTGACTTTTGATTGGTGATCCCTGGGGGGAGCAGCTTTGAAAGGTGGCAAATTTTATGGTGGACCCTGTGGTAGAGTCTGCAAGCCGATTGTGTGTAGGTTTCAGGTCAGCTTTCCAGTGGACTTGCTGCCTTTCACATAGACTTGTGGCCCTGCCTAATTTCCTCTGCTCTCCCTCTCTGTTCCTGCTACCTATGGGAACCTACCCTGTCAGTCTCCATTCAATTTTAGCAACTGAATTGAAAACTCAGCCAATATAGTGGTGTATTTCTCTATGCGCTGCCCCTGGGAGGCTGAGCTAGGAGGATCATGAGTTCCTAGCCAGCCCAGACCCTGTCTGAAAACAAAATTTTGAAAATTTCAAAGAAAGAAAAGATCCATCAGAGAGAAGGGGGTCCCAATGCAAAGGAAACTACACGCCCGAACTGTTGACTACAGAGACAGAAGCTTGCCAGAGCAAGAGCCCAGAGCCCAACTCCAGGGAAACCTGCACACAGGAGGTTTTAAAGGTTGACTTGGCAGCCTCTCCTAAAGATATCTGAGAAGAAGCGCCTCAAACTTCTTGCAGGAGGAGGGGGAAGTGATCGTTTTGAAACATGCCACACTACAGTGTTTTGTTTTGTTTTCCAAAACAAGATCTTTCTCGGGGGAAACCATTTAACAAGACCCTATCCTGCTGGGGTTTCATCTTAGGAAGGAAATCATCAGCTTCATCCCAGCCTAGTCATCCTCCCTCTGGAAGGGGTGAGAAAACGAGGAACAGATGTTATAGCTGTTACTCTGCATGTTGTCGATAAATTAACGACAAAATGGCTTAAGGGCGAAGAGGGGCTTTTATTCTTTGCTCATGAATGTCCAATTACTTCAGCTGTGCAAGAGAGTCCACACCAATACCAGGAACCAAATGGTCACACTATAGCCACGGGACTGTTGAGAGAGGGACACGCTTCCCTTGAAGATAGCATGTCCGTCCAAATGTGCTAAAGAATGCCAGCTTACTTAACCAGCCCCCCCCCCCGTTTCATCCACTTGCCTACCCTCCATGGGCTGGTTCTCCCCCGTTATTTAGACAGTCTCCTGTGGCCTTGCTTGGGTTTAACTCAACTACTAATTCTTTACAAATGTGCCCAGACCTCCAGCTTTCAATTGCTAAGTTGACAACCAGTAGCTATTATAGATGTGAAGCCCAGTCCAGAGAAACAGGCTTGTTACTGGTACTGCACTGGATGTCTCCATAATAAAACCCCCATAGATTTGTAAAAGTGACAAAGAAAACTTTATTCGGAGCAAAGTGTTAGAAAAGTCAAGATGCACTACAAGGGAGCAGGAGTCAATCTTTTTTGGGGTTCTTGTGTCTTGGAGTTGGAGATTGAGATGAGAACACATAGAGGTCAAAAAAGAATTTATTTAAAACAAGAGAAAAGGGAAGGAACTCTCAAATGCTCGGTTCAGGAAGAGAAAGCCATAGTTTAGCTTTAAAATGGGAGAGCATTATTAGAACAGAGGAGGTAGTTGAAAGTCATGCTGTGACCTTGGTCCAGAGAGGGGGAAATGGGTTAAGTCACAGGACTAGACATTACTGACTACTCTAGCTGCCCAATAGAAATGATTCTATTAACATGAGTAAAGCGACTCAATGACACCAGATTGTTACCTGGTGTCTCTTTTCATGGGCTCTAAAAAAGGAGGGGCTGGTTGCTAAGGGGTATAATTTGGGGGATTCTCTGTTTTTATTGATAGATTAGGTCACCTAGTCATTTTTTTATAGTGTGCATGTGCCTTTCCACAATGCATTTGATTTTAGCTATATGTATGTACAGTTATGCATAGGTATAAGATGATAAATATGGGTTTCCCTTAATATTACATGAGGATGTATTTTAACCTTATTGTTCATGTGCCCAACCTGTTCAAGCCAGACTCTTCTTTATTCTTGATACCTGATGTGCTGGGAATACATGCATAGAAAGTAAGTTTCGTGGTTACTAAGGAGGGAGAAACTTATTCAATTGTTTAGAGAGGGGTGTACATGTAGCCCAAAGTAAGGGTATGAGATTGTTAGGTGTGTTGTTCAGCAGGGAGTCTGTGGGCATAATACGCACATGCAAAAGTGCTAAGCTGCGGGCTTCTATGACCTGCACGATTACCTTGCTATCCTGATAGGTACCAGAGTAGGATCAGCAGGAATTGAATCTGACGGGGTCAAGAGGGGATCTTGGAAAAGCTGAAACCAAGTCAAGTTTATTATGGAATCTAATCCCTTATATACTATAAAACGGGGAGGTGACGTCTATACACTGAGCAGAGCGATGATGTCAATAGTGACAGACAGACTACATGTGCAAGGTCGACAATGGGTGGGACCACCACCAACAATACAGCCCTGCCAATCCTTGGACCTGTTAATATGTCCTGTGGTCCCATTCATTGTGGGGAAAGAACAGGCTGCTAATATGTCAGGAACATGGTGATATAATTACAATAATAAAGTTCTGTGCCCATCCTTTAGATGTGCTAATTAATGTCTAGATGGTTTCCAAAGAGGAAGAAATATGCAAAAAACACCTCTGCTTTAGACCCCATTTTGAGACAGGACAAGATCCATCCTTGCCCTTTGTGGGAAAGTCAACAGGGGTTAGCCTACCACTATGCCAAGCACAGGAGGCACAAAACTAGACTGGCATAGGGGGCACATTGCAACTGAGACCATGAGGAATGCCCTTGGCACCTATGTTCAAGAAATGGAGCTCTTGAGCTTGAATGTTCCCTACACTAAGCTGCCAAGTGTATTGTCAGAAGTGAGTATTTGGGGTTGTGCTTAGCTCAGACTAAACAAGGATGGGAACCCCGTGTTCCTAAGCTATTCCCTATGCTTGCCTGTCTCAGGCTTATTAAAGGACCAATACCTTTGGAATTTCTGTGGAACACTTCCTGTCCTCAAACCCGCTGATGCCTTACTAAAAGTCTGTTGACAGCCATTGTGTTCACCCAGCATCTCATGCATGACTGTAAAGAAAACATTATAAGACACATTAAAAGGCAAGAACCATCCAAAACCCTAGCTTAAAGAAAGAGAGCAGCTGTCACAACTAGGATTGCATCTGTCACAGATGTTGGAATTATCAGACCAGAAATTTAAAACAAATATGATTGAGATGCTAAGAGCTTAGTAGGAGAGCTAAGAAGAGGAGGATCTAAGAAAGAAGCACAAGAAAATGCATATCCTAGTAAAAGGGAAGTTAAGATTGTCTTGTTATAGACTGGACACAGCGAAAGAGAAGGTCTCTGGGCTTGGAAGTATCGTGAAAGAAGACAGCAACAAGAGCAACCACCAAGGAGAAGGAGAGGAAAAAACAAAAAAAAATTGTGATATGTTAAGAAAGGAGAGAAAACAGTATCATAAAATTATCAATTAAAGCAAAAAGGGGGCATTAAAAGTGCAAAAGACAAAAAGAGCAACACAGAAAATATTAGCATAGTAAATATTGCCTATATCAACAGTCATTCTGAATACAATTTTAACGAGTCAATTAAAAGACAGAATGGATCAAGAAACAAGACCCAAATTTATATTATCAGAATGAAGCCCTCTTTAGATTTAAAGCAAACAGGTAGAGATAGAGAACCCTGCGAAAACTAATCAAAAGTAGGAATAGCTATAATAATTTCAGACAACCTTCAGGCCAACAAAGGTTGTATATAAATTTTTATTTATTTATTATTTATTCAACTGTGAGTGTATGCGTGTGTGTGTGTGTGTGTGTGTGTGTGTATGTAGAACCATGGACGAATTCGGGAACCACCATGGACACCTCCACCTCCTCCTTGTTTACTCTGCCCCGGGATTCACAGGCTTTGCCCTACCAGGACAAGAACAGCGTCTATACGTGGAGTCTAGGATCCGAACTCAGGACCTTCCGCCTGCAAGGCAGAGGCTTAACCCCTGAGCCACCTCTCCAGCCCCAAAGGTTGTTATATATAAAGAGGCCATAAAATAATTGTAAAGGAGTTAACTCTCTAGAAACATAAGAATGCTTTGTGCGCCTATACCCAACTTCAGAGCACCAAAAAACAGGTTGTCGAAATTGGTGGAACTTCCAGGAGAAACAGGGAGGAGGGGCTCTGTCATAATTAGAGACTGAAGGAATAGAAATGTGACATTTGTGCTCATGATACAGTGGAATTAAATAAGAAACCACAAGCAAAAAGATGCTGAAAATTCACCAAATACACAGATTATACAGCAAACTATCAAGAAAAATCTTTGAGAAATTAAAAAATAATTTGAACTGAACAAATTTTTATTGTTTGGCTCAAATAGAACCAGATCCATGCAGGAAAAATTTACAGGGAAATTTGCAGTGAATGAGTGTATACATTTGACCAAAAGAAAGTTGGTCAGCTGTTTCAACCGTAGGCATCTAGACAATCAAAAATCAAATTAAGTTCAAAGTGAAAAGAAGAAAAGAAAGAAGAAAGCAGAAATCAATGCGGCTGAAAACAAGAAATCGAGAGAAAAATTGTGAGAAAACGGGAAAAAAAAGGTGAGAAAAAGCACCACGAGTGTGGGTCTACTTGACTGTGTACCCAGACAAAAGTAGAAAGAAAACCTTAAGTTAAATAAAAATTAAGCCTACTGAAGAAAATGTGAAAAAAATAGACTAAGGTAGATTATTGTTAAGCCTAGAACCATAATAAAATATACAAACTGGGCCCCAAACAGGCTGGGGATGTTGGGCCCTGTATCAGAACAGTTATGTAACTGAGTGAGGATTTGGAAGTTACTGAAGAACACAACCATCCCAGAACTCACCCCAACATACCACATCCTGATTCAGAAGATGGAACATGAGCGTTGGGGTGAGCGCCCAGGCTGACACAGGGCCTCGATCCCCAGATAAGCTAAACTCAAGCGATTCAACTTTTTTCCATTTCCTCTTTCCTCTTTGTTGGTGACTTTGCCCTTGAGGATGCCCTCCCCCGCCCCCACCCCCCACCCCAGTGACAAGCTTATGTCAGGCTGCTCCGCCCCGGCTGCCGCAAGAAGTCTGGGTGGCTCGAAGGACAAAGAGTCTTTCTTCAACTTCCGCAGGGTGAAGTCCAAGATGAAGGTGCAAGCCGTGGTGATTTCTGCCAGACTTCTCTTGCTCTTTTTTCAGATGTCTCCTCTTCCTCCTCGTCTCTGTCCCCCTTTCTCCTCTCACTTCTTCCTCCTCCACTTCTTCCTCCGCCCCCTTTCTTTTCCTCTACCCACTCTTCTTCCTCCTTCCATCTCTTCCTCATCCTCCTGCTTTTCTTCTTATTCTCCTTGCTTCTTTCTTCTCTTCCTCCCGCTTTCTCTCCTCCTGCTCTTCCTCCTCCTTGTGTTCCTTGAATTAAATCGCACGTAGCCCCGACTCACTGTGTAGCCAAGCTGGTCTTGAGCTTGGGACCCTCTGCTCCCATCTCAGGTGACCACCTTCCTACCACGACCTCCCACAGTCCGTTCCCTGTATTCACACTCTAGGGACTGCTTCTGCTTAGAAGGCAGTCAACCTGGCTTGGGGCTCATCCTTTTGACCCCGTAAGACCTTTTGTGAGGATCCTTCCTCCAAGTACAGTTCCAGGAGGGATGGCAGATTCATGAATGCTGGAAGCCCAGCTGAGCCCCGGCTGGGCGGGAGTACAGTGTTCCTCAGGACAAGAAGACAGACGGGCCCTGAGGAGACACACACATTACACCAGCTTCACTGAAGCATGAATGAATCATGGTTCAGTTGGCTGTGAGCTCGGTGCTACCACACCAACGCTATATCTTAAATAAGCCTTTAAAGAGCATCGAGTGCGAGACAAAGCTCTGGATCAATCAGCTGAGCTGTCATCAGAGGCACACGGGAATCCAAACCTCTATTTCCCCGGGGAGCAATGCTTCAGGATGTGCTGATTCTCTGTTTGCGGTAGCCTCACAGAACACAGCTACCGTGAAGAACAGGAGTCGCCTGTACCTATATTTCTTTTTCTTTTTGTACTGCTTTTGGATGACCTTTCCATGCACCCTCCGCACATCAACAGGTCGACCACACTGTCGGGAACAGCGGAAGGAAGACGGACCCAGTCCAGGGCACAGAGTTGTTCACAAGCTCCCTGGACGGCTCCTCTCTCCTCAGTCTCTCTCCCCCGGCGCTGCCTCACATTCTGGCTCCCGGAGCCTGCAGACTCCTGAGGGTCTTGCACATGCTAGACTTTCCGGTCCATGCTTCTCATCCGTAACTATGATGCTTACCAGATGAGGGGGGAGTTAATCCTGGAAGAAGAGGCCAGCAGAGCCAGATGGTTCATTCCTTGTCAAAGGCTCAGTCAGGGAAGGTATTCGTGATGCCAGGCAAGAAGACCCAAGTGGGACCAGGGAAGCGAGGACCTGAGTTTGGATCTCCAGACCACACATGAAAATTCCAGGTGGCGGTAGCAGCAGAGCCTGGGAATTGCCAGAACAAACTGGCTGGCCAGACTAGCCCTAATGGCATTCTCTGGGTTTAATTAGAGACTCCGGCTCACAACGATAAAGTGGAAGAGGGATTGAGGATTATTCCTGGCATCACCCTTGGGCCTCCTCAGGAACGTACAATCAGGGGCACTGATGTTCAAACACCCACATGTGTACCCACCCACATGCAAACACATACAGATATACACCCCCTAAACACTCCATAAGCACATACATAAAGGGAAACAAGCACAGACAGGTAGAAATATCAGGCATGAAAAATAGAATAATTGAAACCAAAGGACAAGTGGCAGGATACATACAGTTGAAGGATGAATTAAGAAGCAGCAAGATCGTGACAATATCATTACTTACAGGAGAAGGAAAGGCAAATACAAATGGATTTTGTTTTTGAAAAAAAAATAGATTCTAGAGATAGGAAGGGTGAAAACTCTCCCAATTTAGATGATATAGATTCTGTAAGACAAAAAGGATAGAGGAGAAAATGGAGCCCATAGTATAGAGCTAGAGAGATAGGAAACCCAACCGGACAGTGTCTGTGCAGTGGAATCATTGATGACCAAGAAGAAATTCCTAATACACAAGGGAGAATCAGACAGACTTCAGAATTCTCAGCTGCAGCCCTTGATGCAAGATGAAATGGTAACCTTCATGTAGTGCAAAAAAACACCAAAATGTAAGGGTGGAATACAGAATATTCTGGATATAAAAAATATTTTCTGGTATATGAAATTTAGAACTTAGGTTATTTAGAGATGTAGTTTTTAAAGCTGTTGGAAGAAATATTCAAATCGGAGGAAAATAAATCCAACAGTACTGCAGAAAAATGTGTAGTTAAGGAAAGGAAAATAACTGAGCAAATTCATTGTTGTCTAAAAAAAAAAGCAGGTTGAAGAAAAAACAGAGAGAAAAAAAACTGTATCCATAAGAACCCAGAGGTGAAATTCTATCCAGGTTATATCATATGTACATGCATACATGTGTATGTGTGGGGTAGTGTATTGGGAGTAAGAGAGATGAAAGAGAGCGCAAGCTAAACTATTTGTATTTGAGGGCCTAAGAAAGAGGGAATCCTAAATTTAATAAGTCAGGATAAATCTTAAATAAATGTATGTGTTTTAAGAGCAATCACTCTAAGAACAAAAATGACGCTTGTTATTTTATTAAAACCAGCAAAAGAAAATCATATGTACTCAGTATGAAGCAAGAAAGGTTGAAAGAGTATCAGCAATGGAAAGTGTGAAGGAAGATTGTGAAGGTAACTCTAAGGGCGGGCTGGTGAAGAGAAGCCTGGAGACCTGAGTCTGTTCCTGGAAGCCCACAGAGTAGCAGGCAAGAACTGACTTCTGACCTCCACCTGTGTATCATGGTTTCTAAATAAATAAACAAATAATAGATAAGTGGTTTAATGTGGTTTTAGGGATAAGTCCTAATATAAAATGATCATAATAAATGGGGATTAAGTAACCTGCCACAAAGCAAGACATCTAAAATTGGACTGTTTCAAAAATTCATCCACACATTAATTTACCTAATACCACAAAAGAATGTAGAAAGGTTGAGAAGAGAAGGATGGGAGGCCGGGGAGACGACTTACTGGTTAAAATGCTTGCTGTACAAACAAAAAGCCCAGAGTTCAGATCCCTGGATCCCACATAAGATGCTTCTCAGTGCTAACCTTAGACCTCCCCATGTAGCTGCACACGCGTGTCCACCCACGTGCGAACACACACGTACACATGTGCACATACCCCATATACACATGCTGTTGTCTGGCATTTTCCTCTGGGCACAGCTTGATGACGTTCCCGAGTTTGCCCCAGTCTAGGCTACGTGGGATGCTGTATGACAGACGGAAACATCCTCTCCTGAGGAAGCCTCAGCAGGTGAGCAGCTCCTTAGGCTCAGAAAGTTCCTGAAACGACAGGGTTCAGAGGGGGTGTCTTACTCCGAGCAGATGCCGAACAACTGCTGGCAGAGGGAGACTCCCGCCAGCCAAACAGTTAGAGGCACCAGGCGAGCAGCCCGTCAAACAGGAAGCAGATTCTCCTAGCAAGTCATGCAGTGGAGAGTTCCAGGGTGTCAATCCCGTGGGTCTTACTCGTGTGGGAGAGGACATTCCGGGAATGTAGTTGCCTTTGAGTTATCCCTGCTCCTGTGAGTAACCCTTCCACCTGCTCCTGTGAGTAACCCCAATAAACTCATTGGTTTATCAAGTTGGACGTTGCCCTGACGTTGCTTTGGTCCGTGGATAGATGGTTGCTTGAAATCTCCCTCAGGAAAAGTGTTCACACTACACCTGCCCATCGAAATCTGTGATCCAGATGAAAACAAATGCTTAACATCTAATTGAAGAAAATTCAAGGAACAAGTATTCAGGGAAAGATCAGAAGAGCAAATGTCTACACACGTAGGAGAAAGTGAGAGTCTCAAACGGCTTTGCTACCAGACATCAACCCCCAGAGACCAGCTGCTTCAAGATTAGAGGCTGACGATCAGCTGGCTTGGACCAACAGAATGAAAACCAGCAATAGCCTGATGATCTCAGGGTCACCGGAAGCAGGGCTGCTAGAGAACCAGGGTCCCAGGGAATGAAGAGATCCCGTGCTAATGTGTCCACCAGGAGAGGGCAACCCCCGCAGGAAGACAGATGGTCATGACCTAGTTTGGTCACGGTCGCGACACCTTTCCTTGCACAACTGGCAAAGGGATTCGAGAGTGACTCCTGAGTAGACCCTAGAACACATTTCTCCAAGAAGCAAGAGGTGGGCCAAAAGACCAGACCTTTCTGCTCTCAGAATGTGAACCCGTCACACCTTATCACATCCCTCACTTCCTGGGCTGGCATCCCCTGGGAAGCTCTAGCCAAGAAGCTGCAGAAGGTCTCCTGCACTTTGCAGAGCTCTATGTTTCAGAGCCAGGACCAAGAAGACTCCACAGAGAGACAGTTGAGACAGTAGGAGGGCCCACTGCCCTCTGCATGGGCCCCTCGCCACTGCTGGCAGCTGAAATTCCACGACGTAGCTTCATGTTTTCAGCTTGAAGCAGCCAGAGGACTGGGAATTCCATGCAGGAACCGTCAGTTTGGCAAATGACTTTCAGGACGAACATCCAGATAGTGACGTTTAGTGACTACAAACATCGGATCAGTTTCCCCACGAGCAGCCTTTCGTTCAGTAATGTGGTAACCTAGGCCTTAAGAATATGGAGGGTTTCAGGTGAAACTCCGTGGGCCTCACATGTGAAAAGATATGAAAATGGGAGAGGGGAAGTGGCAGGGAAGTAGAAGAATTGCAATGGGAAAAGGAGGAGGATGGGATTGGGGGTTAAGATGTAAAACCATCATAAATTCACTGTATTTGTGGAGGAAACACTAAAAGAATTTAAAAATAAAGAATATACAGGGTTGAGGTCAACTAGAGGCTTCACATGTAGGTACACCCACAGATACACAACTCGCACTCACACACACGAGTGTTCATGCACATATGCACACCCACCCATCTCCACAACACGCATAAACACCTGAGAAGAAAAGTAAACAAATGAAAACAACCTATAAACCCAATGCCCAAAGATTATACATAATTCTGGGTATTTCCTTCCAGGTCTCTGTGTGTGTGAGTGATAATTTATGTCATACTGAAAAAATGTTCTTATAACTGCTTTCATTCAATATTATATTCTTTCGCTTGGCAAATATTTATAGAACTGTTAGTAAAATATTCTAGGAACTAAAAGAAAGAATATACGGGGCGTTGTTTTCTTTGCATTTTTGTTTCAATAGAAAACAAATGTTATGCAAGGAAGACGACTTACATCTGGTTTAAGAGTCTGGACCTGTGAGATTATAAATCCACCACCAGAGGGCAAGGGTGTTGTGTTTTGTTTCCTTTTGCTTTGTGTGTGCAGGCATGTGTGCCTATGTATGTAGGTGCATATGTCCACACACACGGAGGCTGGAGAAAGACGTGGGGCATCCTGCTTTGTCACTTTAGTGTTACTCCCCCAAGAAAAGATCTCTCACTGAACCGGAGTTAGGCTGGAGAGTCCTAGCAATCCTCTTGTATCTGTGCCCTCTGCCCCCTCCCCCCCAATGCTGGGTTATAGACATGCATGAGCATGCCCAGCTTTTTTATGTAGGTGCTGAAAATTGACTCTCAAGTCCCCATGCTTACACAGCAAGCACTCTTACCCATTGAGTCACCCTCACATCCCCACGCTCCCCTGCCTTTTCCTTGGTTAAATAATAATCTTTATTTCTTAGAGTAGTTTTAAGTTCACAGCAAAATCCAGAGGAAGGCACAAAGATTTCCCATACCTCCCTGGCACCCACACATGCCTCCTCTACCTTCGGCATCTGTCTTAGACGGGTACGTTTGTTACAATGATTAAGCCATATTGTCACCCAAAATATACAAGATTCATTTTGTTGTACATTCTGAGTGTTTATATTCTGTGTGTATATTGAGATAAATTATGGTATCATACAGAAGAGTTTTCACTTCCCTAAAGATCCTCCATACTGTCTTTTCACCCCTCCTTCCACCAACCTTTGGTGACCATTGATCTTTTCACTGCCTCTATAGTTTTGACTTTTCCAGAATGTCAAGTGGTTTTGTAGACTTTTCATAGTAACTCCTTTAACTTACTAATATGCATTTAAAGTATACTGCATGTGTGTGTGTGTGTGTGTGTGTGTGTGTGTGTGTGTGTGTGTGTGTTGAAAACTTGAAAAAAAACTTTTTTTAAGCACTAAGTAATTCTGTTGTCTGGATGTACCACATTCTATCTATTTACCTACAGAAAGAAATCTTATTCGCTTCCAGGTTTTGGCAATTAGGAATCAAGCAGAGTGTACTTGTGTGTATGTCTCAGAAGGGAGAGGATTTTGGCAACGACGACGCAGTATGGGAATGACCATATGGGCTTGAGGAGTTAAGTGCAATGTAGGGCAGGAGACTATGCTAAAGTGACGGGTTTGGGGAGGCTTTCTTCTTCTCACAGCTCAAGACCACCCTACTCAGAGTAGGGTAGTGGCCCAGTACTCTTTTGAGTAAATGTCAGGCTCATTAAACATTTCTGGCAGCCTTTAAGAGCTGCCTAGATGTTCAAAGAAGCTCTTTGAAGCTACAGAGTTCTTTCTTATCTGGGAGAGAGTCTCCCTCCATCCAGAGCTCCAGGAGAATCTGTGAGGAAATGGCCAAGGTGGAGCAACCCGCCAGGCCTCCCTTGAGGACTCCAGTGTGTGGTGGGGGAAGTCTTCTCATGAGGAGGTCTCCTAGAGGGGAGGGGTCTCTCAAGGAGAGATCTTCTCGTGGGCAGGTCTGCTCATGGGGAGGGCCTTCTGGGGGAGGAAGGTCTCCTCATGGGCAGAACTCCTCATGGACAGGTCTCTTCATGGATGGGTCTCCTAGGAGGAGGGAGGTCTCCTCATGGGCAGATCTCTTCATGGTCTCCTAGGGGGAGGGAGGTCTCCTCATGGACAGGTCTCCTCATGGGCAGATCTCTTCATGGACGGGTCTCCTAGGGGGAGGGAGGTCTCCTCATGGGCGCAACTCCTCATGGGCAGATCTCTTCATGGTCTCCTAGGAAGAGGGAAGTCTCCTCATGGACAGGTCTCCTCATGGGCAGATCTCTTCATGGACAGGTCTCTACATGGGCAGATCTCTTCATGGTCTTCTAAGGAGAGGGAGGTCTCCTCATGGACAGGTCTCCTCATGGGCAGATCTCTTCATGATCTCCTGGGGGAGGGAGGTCTCCCCAGGGAGAGGTCTCCTCAAGGGAAGGTCTTCTGGAGGAAGGAAGTCTCCTCATGGGGAGGTTTCCTAGAAGGAGGGAGGTCCTTTCAAGGGGAGGTCTCCTGGAGGAATGGAGTCTCTTCAAGGAGAATGTTCCTTAGAGGAAGTTCTTCTGGGGATGCCATCCTAATGGAAACTCTTTTCGGAAATTCTCCTCAGAGGAATCACTTCAAGGGGTCAGTCCTCAGAGGAATTTCTTCTGGTGGAGGTCTCTTCAGAACAAACTCTTCCCAAGAGGAACTCTTTTCTCAGGAAGTCTCTGGTACATTGTGTACCTCAGGGGGAAGGGATTGTAAGAAGCATTCCTCAAAAGGAGCTTTCTTTCCACTCTACCCTTTTCTCTCTGTGTGTGTGTAGCTTCTAGAAGGCTTCTGAGCTAGACTCCTCAGCAGGACAGGATCAGATCCTGTCTCTCTTTACAACCCGGCTGAAAATGTTGTCACGCACACACATTCACACTACAAGAGGGGAGCGTCTTCTGTACTATCCTGGACTCGGGGTTGAGACCTCTGTACCTTGTGCCAGATTAATAAGAGAAAAGTTTGCAAATCTATTTAAGATAAATTTTAAGTCACATGGAAAACTTCATTAAGAAAAGAAGATTAGAAGAAATAGATAAACCTGATGATGATGGGCTTTTTAAAAGTGGTCAGTCTAAGAGAAACAGGACAGGACAAAAGAATTCAATCCAGCGATAATAGACTAGGGAAAGCCTAGCAAGGGGTCAGTCCTTCCATGTCCTTTCGTCCTCAGAGATAAGGATGTCCTTCTCTCCCTGCATATGAAAGGCATCCTACATATGAAGGTCTGTGACCTGCTTCTGGGGAGGACAGGAGAAGGTCAAGTGACTTTCTTGCACATTTCTCAAATTTTTGCAGTGTAAGATATTTCTAGTCCTGACCCCCATCAACACCTCACCAGGCTGTGCGTGATTTATGGAAAACCCTTCCACCTTGCCTTGTCCCTCCAACTATACTGTGCTTGTGGGCCGTCCTGGAGTGTGACTTCTGTGTTTTAGAACTCCCCATGGGCCAGAGCCATGTAATTGAATCTCTTTATACATATCGTGGAAGCACCTGAGTTGGAGGCCTGTACAAGGAAACTGCTCTGATTCGAAGCTCAGGGCCCTCGGCCTGAGAGCTGGCAGGAGCACCGAGGCTGGTATATACCAGCAGCAGCAGGTGGAAAAAGCTCCTGGAAACAAAAGTCAGGAATGTCTTGTTGAAGTAAGAACTTGTTTCAGTGAAAAATAACCTTTTTATGACTTCCACGTGGTTTTCTCTGATCAGTCAAGAAACTGGCAGAAATAGTCTCACTCAAAATGGCCAGGGTCAAGGAAACAAAAGTGGCATAAAATGATGGTGATTATGTTGGCAAAGAAGAATCCTTATGCAACACTGCTAGGAGTATAAACTAGTATAACCACTACAAAAATCAGTATGGAGGGTCATCAAAAATTAATAAAGAGAATTTTCCATATGACCCAACTATACCACTGCTGGGTATATATGTAAAGGAATCTATCCATGTTTATTCCTGCATTATTCACAATAGTAGGAAATGAAACCAACCCAGATTCCATCAACAGAAGAATAGATAATAAAAATGTGTATATATACATGATGGAATTTTACGAAGGTGAAAAGAAAATGAAACGATGGAATTTGCAGGAAAATGAAAGATTTAGAAAGTACTATATATGAAGTAAGATGTCTCAGAAAGACAAAAATTGAACATTGCCTCTCATATGTGAATGCTAACTTTCAGTGTTATATTTGTATGTTTGTAAATAAGTGAATATAGACTATGAAACTAGACAGGAACAAGAAGGAACAAAGAATGTTGATAATAGAGGGTGGGGAGTGTGTGTGGGGGAACAAAAGGTCACATGTGATATAGAGTGAGAGGCATAACCTCTCTACACAGGAAGGAGAGGTAGGAAAGGAGGGATAGATGCAACAAAAGCAAAATTGGTTTGAAAAAAAATGCCATAATGAAACCTAATTCCCTGTAAGCTAATAATTAAGAAATTTTAAAAACTTGAGTTTTATGAATTCATTGCTAATGTATAGCTGCTGAGGCACAGGATTTCATACGAGTCTGTCACAAAATCCAGCATAGATGCTGAATGCTTCAGTCAAGATGACTGTTTAACATTGGCAGGTGACTAAGAGTTCTTTTGAGGAGAACCAAGTACTGGATAAATTAATTTTGGTGGGGGAATTTCATGGTAGCAAGCAGTTGGGCTATAGAATGATCATCGCTGACTATTTTTAGCCATGTTTACAGTGAGAATCTGAGAGCAAAGAGCAGAGTAAAAAGATGTAGAGAAACATGTGGTTTGTCTAGAAAAAATAATATGTTGAAAGCTTTGGACAAGGAGAGCACAGTAGTTAAAAGACATTTGCACCATTAAAAAGTTCCACATTTTTCACTGGAACAATAAGAAAGGGAGCTTGAAGGTATTTCAGAAACTGAGTGTGTTGTTAGGAGGAATCCAGCAATTCTGTGACCACGTATGAGTCCTATTTATCAGTCTACTGATAAAGAAAAGATAATTTGAGAAACTGAGGCCTGGTGGCCAAAGGAACCATAATTTAGTCTTAAAGTGGGAGAACGTTAGGATTGAAGAAATAGTTTAGAATCAGAGAGAGCAGGGAGCTAGCTGTCATGGACAGCCTGACTGGAGGATGTCTGCAGACCCTCCAGGGGGGGAAGAAATCTGAAGAGCTCCCAGGAAAATGGGGCATGTCTTTGATGGCTTTCAAAGTTGCTAAGGAGTTGCTAGGGAATTAGACCAGTGCAAGATGAAGAGAGATAGAGCACCATGCAAAAGCTGGTCCTCTCTCAGAGCCCTTAGAGTAGGGAGATCAGGGATTTAGGATGTGCGGTCTGTTCTGGGAAGCCGCACATTCCAGCCAGGGTGGAGGAGTTGTATAAAATGACCTGGCTGTGATTGCCAGAATGAATGCTGTCCATGCCAGGATCAAGGATAGAAAGGCGTGGACTCATTGGAAAGACATTCTCTGGAGAAGAGAGAAATGATTGGGTGCACTGTTCATGCAGAACAATCTGGGGATAAATTTCCTGTCCCTCATGTTCTCAGATATGCAGAGACCACCAACACTATTGTTTAAGGGACCTGGGCTGCTACCTAAACGGGTGGTTGACATGGGCACTGTTTATGTGAGGCTGATTTTGTACAAGAGTTATAGGGCCATAGAGGCTTGTGCCAAGATTCTGGAGACGAGCCTACTAGGCAATATGTAGCAGGACCAGATTCCTAGTGGGTCCTCCCTGGGTCAGTGATGTGTGAAGCAGCAAGGGTGGCACTCAAGCTGCAATAGAGTCCCCAAGATGTTGTAGATCTCCACCAAGCAACAAGGGGAGCCAGACCAAGAAAGAGGCCATACGGGTGAACAACAACAGAGTCATCCAAGTCCTTTGGAGGTTGTCATGATTTGAATGTGAACTGTCCCCTACAGGCTTATGTGCTTGAATCCTAATGTTAAGGTTTGGGAAAGTCATGGCACTTTAGGAGGCAGACCCTTGGGAGGAATGCATACCACGGGGGGGCTGGCCTCGATGATGTACAGCCCTGCCCTGCGAGTTGTCTTCTCTAGCAGTCTGCTGCTTGCTCTCTCAGCCTCCATGAGGATGGATACGACCCGAGCCTCCTCCAGCTCCAGCTGCCTGCCATCATGCCTTTTCTATCACAGTGGGTGGTATCGCAGACATGGAGCTGTAAGATTTAATGTGTGTCTTGTGGGGTACCAGTCTTGCTTTGGTCTGCTCTTTTCTGTATAGGCTTGAAATTTTGGGTTTTTAGAACAGAAATATTTACTCTGTGAACTTCTGGTCCTGCTGCCTCCTAAGACTGGGAATACAGGTATGCACCATCACGCCCAGCTTGTGCGGTACTGGGAATTGAATCCAAGGCTTTGTGCGTGCTAGATGAGCATTCCGTCAGCTGAACTACATCCCCAGTCCCAAACTTAAACTTTTGGACAATGTTGAAATACTAAGATTATGGGTACTGGAGTTGAATTAAAGGCACTTCGCATTATGACATAGACAGGAAGTTTTAGGGGACAGGGGTTGGTGCAGTTGCTCTTTCTGCTGCTGTGAGACAACAGTCAGACTCAAGCAGCTTAAGGGTGGAAAAGGGAGGTTTATTTGGCTGATGGTTCCAGAGGGGAGACATAGTCCATTATGGTTGTAAAGGCACCGGTCTGCAGTATAAGTTGGAGGTGGCTCAGTTACATCCATCTTTATAGAGGCAGAGAGAGCAAGTAAACTAGAGGAAGCAAGGAGGGGCTCTCCATCCACAATGTGCCCCCTCCATCCCCCTGTGATCTGCCTTTCTGCAGCAAGGCTCCACCTCCTGAAGGTGCCCCTGCTTCCCAGACATCAACATCGACGAAGGATCCCAACACATGAGCCTATGGGGAACAGCTCACATTCAAACCAGTGACAGGATGGGCTACTGTGTTTTAAAGTGATTTGGGTGTCGTGTTTACAAAGGGTGCACTTGAGATGGTCAGTCCTCAATGTGAATTTGACTGATGTCAGAATCACCTTGGAGACTGCGACACATATCTCTGGTGCATCTCTAAGAGGGTTTCCAGGCAGGATTACTGAAAGGGAGCAGAGAATACCCTCCCTGAGTGTGGGCGGCACCACACATGGAAGAGATGAGCAGAAAATAACTGATGAAGTGTCAGAAGTTGAGGCACAAGAAGAGGCAGGGTCTGGGCGACATAGTTCAGGTGTGGGTGGGACGATTCCAGGGATGGCTTATGTCTCTTCTCATCTTTATCATCCAGAAGTGTCCCTGCAGGGAAGCGGAGGAGGAGACAGAATCCTGTCATTCATAGCTGGTGCTGTAAGGTAGAGGGACCCTGGGTCAGTAGACAGCCCTATTCCCATGAGCTGAAAAGATAAAGTAAGTGAACCATCGTAATCATCAACATTCGGATTAAGGCTGTGGCTGTATGGATGAAGAACAAGTTTCACATCAACTGTGATTCCACGTGTGTATTTGACCCAGTGAGATGAGGATTAACTACTTTCCATCCCCAGCCACCTCCCACCCTTGTTGTGATAGTTAATCCTGAGTGTCAACTTAAAACACCTGGCATTAACTAAGATCAGCTGAGACCACCTGAAGAGATTATCTGGATCAATCCATTAACAATACAAAGACCAGCCCTAGATCTGATTAGAATTCCCTGAGACTGAGAGGAAGAGACTCTCCAAGAATCCTCCAGCCTTTAGCCACATGGATGGGAGTGACTTAGCCTGCCAACTTCAGACACCAGCCACCTCACTTCCACCATGAAAGACTGCATCTCCCCTGTGGAACCGTAAGGTGAATAAATCTCCTTTAATTGTTTGACTTTGAATGCTCTCTCACAGCAATAGTTAAGAGTAACCATTACTTACATTTGTTCTGCCAATCCATGTTTGGATGACAGAGATATCGAACTAACATGAACCATGCCTGGCACCAGCTCACCATCTTGTAACGCCACCACCTCCCACAAGAGGAACTTGTCGTGTAGGTTCATACACAGACATATGGATTGGAAGTCCAGAGAAGCGAGAGGCTACCTCCTCCTGCTTTGACAAAGGGAGGGATTGGAGGAGGAAGGGATATTAAAAAGGAGCTCTGAAGGACAGCTCTGATGGAAGTCTGTAGAGACGGATGGGGAGGAAGCTCTGAGCAGAGGGAGCAGAGGTGAAATGGAATGGAAATGAGACGTGCAGTCTTTATTTATCAGTAGTGTCGTGGGATATCATGTGGAAAATCAGTGTGATTATTTATCTCCGTGAGGCTGACCTCTTTGTATCTTTGCAATAATAACCTTGGCAGGAACTTACATAAATTCCCAACTGGAACCAAATATTCATTTCTTATTTTTAACTCAACTGCAGATCAAATGCAACTTGAAACACACACACACACATTTTATAAAGTTCTAAGTTTCAATCAGACAATAGAATTCTGCATGTATTGAAGAGTACAGCTAAAGCATTGTCACCAATAAGAAAAGTATATTTTGATTTTCTCTTAGTTTTCCTTCTAGATATAATATAAAATTTATTCAGCAATCTGAGTTGGTAAACCTCTTCGTGTAGCTCACAGGATTCAATAAGGAGGGGCTCCATGTGATGATATTGATTTCTGCAGGCAGCTTGTGGAATTCATCATCAATTAAACCTCTGTAAGTGGCTAGTTCCACAGGGTAGCAGCTAGGGTTTGTAATTGAAACCACAATCACCCGCTTAGCAAGTTTCAGCAGAAAGAAAATTTATTATAACATGGTGGGTATCACACTTTCCAGGAAGGCTAGCAGTTCAGGTGGGAAGCTATGTAGTAACGCATTTACTCACGACCATGGGCTCATGAAGGGCAAGACCAGTGTCCACTGGCAAGACCAGTGTCCACTAGGCATGGGCTTCAGAAGCTCTACTATTGTTCCTAGATAACCAGCCAGCCAGTTGCTCTTCTTGCCAAAGGACAACCCACGCGCTTCTTTACACACGATTCCTTTTCAAATCTGAATCTTCCAAAGATGCACCAATGGGCAGGGGCTGGGAGGCACATGTTGGAGTCTGGAGAAATGGCTTTTGGCTTGGGAAGTGCAATGAGCGAAGTTTCCCAAACACAGAAAGCTGCTTCAACCATGTGGGTGGGCACCACCAGTAAGGTTGCGTGCCCTAGAGCCACAACAATCCATTCTGAATGTTCTGGGTTCAGTTGTTTAGTGTGCAGGAGGTTTCTGTTTCTGGCACTAGGTGGAGAAAAGTAGTCTAAGAAAATAGCTCACTCTGAGGCATCTTGAAATGCCAGGAATTTGCATCAATCCTCTTCTGACAGGTAACTGATCTTGGCAAAGCTGGTAGGGAGAATTCTCCTGGGATGTAGCTGAAGCCGGGAAACTCAGCTGCAAGCTGACCCCGATCTCCCCTTGTTCTTTGGAGGTTTGCTACCATCGGTGGCCCAGATGAGGGAGTGAGGTGCAAGGGTGGTATTAGGAATGACGTTAAAGCCCCCAAAGATACCTCCAATACAATGTTGACAGAGCCAAGAAGCCACTTAAGAGGTGTCAATTGTTCAAGGCTATGGGCTACTAGAGGGACTCTTTCCCGTTTAAACTGACTAGGTTAAAAAAAAAAAAAGGCTCTGAAATGCTTAGGATTTGATTTATATAAACCAAGTAGCCCAAAGAGGTATAACCTAAGGTGTTTATGGATGTGCCTCCAGGTTTGTATAGGCAGAAATACACACTAATTGTCTCCTGAAGGTGTATCTATAATCCAACTCTCTCAGGATTTATACAAATAAAATTCAGCCAAACCAAAAAAAAAAAAATCACATCATGAAATTATAAAAGACACTTGGAAACAAGCTGTCTCCAGCCAGGTGAGCTAAAAACAAGGCTGGGGAGGTGGACAGCAGTTTTAGCTTTGTCCAGGTGAGCGAGAGGAGCAGAATTCAGACCCTCAGATCCCATGGATAATTCTGAGTGGGTGTGGCAGTTCACCTGTATTCCAGTCTAAAAAGGTAGTGACTGGAAATCCTTAAAGCAATTGACTAGCCAGACTAACCCTGTCACTGAGCTCTGAGTTTAATTAGAAATTAAAAGAAGAAGGGAGAAAATCAATCAAGGATGATTCTTGATATCAGCCTTAGGCCTCCACATGAACACTATGCATGCACACACACATACACACAAATACACAGCCACACACAGGCATACACACAACACACATTCGCATAAATGCATATAACACACACTCACACAACTGTGTCCATTCACATGTGAACATGAATACACGAATAGGTACAATCCTTATAAATATATCCTACACACATGCAAACATGCATGCACTCATGAATGTACTCATACATATGTGCACATAAAAATGGAAAAATAAAAAAACAAGCAAATTAGTTCCTACAGGACTTCAGATTCTAGGATTAGGGTACAGTCAAAAGTATTAAAGAATTGCAAACATATGTAAGGGAAAGAGTATCATTAAAAAATAATGGGTTACACACAGTTGAAGAGAGACTTAGGGAACTGGAAGAAAAGGTCTAGAATGAAAAAAAAAGTGAGACAGAAAACTAGCAAACATAAAATAGAGGTTAAGAGATATTCACAACAGAATGAGGGTCTAATACAGGATTACATAGAATTCCAGGATAAGAAAACAGAGATTCAGACATATTAAGAAGAAGTCCACTAAATGATGCCTCATTCCATATTCACCATTACACTAGAACTGAAAAGGTATATTTGAGTTAGTAGATGGGGGTCAGAATGCCATGTTCATTGCTGATGGAACTGTCGACTAAGTATGTCTCAACAATGGTTTTCCTAATACTATCTCAGAATGAAGCAAACTCACCTAACCCATAAAAGCCATGTTGGATGGTTGAAGCTTTATCCAGCTCAAAATAGATGGCATGGAATGGTTGAAGCCTTATCCCTTGTCCCCATTCTCCACAGTGTTGGTCCTGAAAAGCAAATCAAGTATGGGGGGACAGAGGACTCCTTGCATTGCAGCTGGCCCCAAAGAAAAGAGAAGAGCAGGGTTAGCCGAGCTCTGACATTTACCCCGGCCACACCTGCTGGCTGCCGCCCCAGGAGAAAGTGAGTAGACAGAGACTTGGGGCGCTACCCTCCAAGACACACCCTTCATCAAAGGAGAGGCTTCATGGGAAGAAAGAGCACAGGAAACTTCCACATTCAGGGATCAAAGCACCGAGATACATTTCGAGCAAGAGAAATCTCCAAAACTCTGCACCTAACGCGCGCTGTCATGAAACTGCAGAACAGCAAAGGGAAGTGGAAGGTCAAGGCAGGTCGACTACTGACGGCCAGCAGAGAATTTGTCAACAGAACAAGAACATGCAGACAAGAGCTTCAAACGGCTCAGAAGAAACGGCTGTCAGTTTACAACTGCACCAAGCAAAACTGTCTGTTAAGAAAAGGGCAAAATAAAGACGATTTCAAACCAATAAAAAAAAAAATCTTGAGAGCTTTTTACTACTCTGAAATGTATTCATCTCTCAAAGAAGCAAAAATGACATGAGAGACCATTAGAAACACAAGACGAATCTTGAACAAGGACCCTCTTCAGCCTTCCGCTTTTTCTAATTCAAGGCTCTTGGGCTGATTTCCTGGCTTCGTCTTGTGATGGAGTTGCTCAGAGTTGCTCGGAGTTGCTTAGGGTCGTCTTGATTCAGTTTCTCCACAGAGCCTGCAAAGGATTAAAGTGTTGCTATTTTCTTGGAAAAAACAAGTCCAAGGTGCTGTGGTTGAGGACAAAGGACATGAGAGAAGACAAGAAGAGCCGTCACGTGAAGTGAGACACAGCCGCTAATGACAAAGACAATAGCAGATAACTCTGGTGGGACTTCGGCCCGTGCTCCAGAACAAGTCACGCTTCTATGTATGGTGCAGAATACAGACAGGGAGAGAACATCGCACCTACTTGGCTTCCCCATCGCCTGCTTCTCAGAGGTCTTAGTTCATACTTGCAAAACTCACTCCCTGCACTTTGGGTCCAAACCCTGGGTGCCCAGTCCCTGCCTGGAAAGCTGACAGCTACCACTTTGGTAAAGTTCTAGAGGCATTTGTGTAGTTCAGTGCAAAGAAAGTTTAATGTCTGAGCTGTGGGCGTGATACTGGCCCAAGCCTTCACCCAATCTTAGATGGCCCAGAAATCTTGTCCTGCTGTGAACTGTTCAGCCCCTAAGAGGACATTTAAATCACCCCCCACCCCAAGCCTCAGGGAATATTATGGAAGAGTCATTGGTAAGAATGTAAGAGCCTGAAGGTGGGGTGTTGCCAGACAGTGTCACCTGATGTGACAGAGCTGTTACATCTGTGAACTGGCTGTCTATTTCCACAAGTCCTACATGAGATCTGTCCTATCAACATTTCACCATGGAAAGGGAAAGATCTCTAGAAACTCCACACCTCCCTGGGAGACTATTAAGGGTTGTGGGAGGGGTATTGGTGATAGGGGAGCACCTTCTTCAGTAATACGTCCACTGGTCCATCAACTATGCTCTAGCAAGTGCTGAGGCACAGGCTGGTGTGGGCAACCCAGATGAAGCCCAGAACACGTGCAGAGGACAGCAGATGGGTGGGAGACTGGATGGGAAGATTTACAGTGGGATGGGGAGGCATGGTAGGATTAGGTAATAAGGGTAAAAAAGACATAAATTCATTATATTCCTGTATGAAATTTCAAAAGACTTAAAAAAAAGCCTTGTTAGGATGCCACAGGGTGAGGCTGAAAAAATCAGGGAAATCAGGCAACCAAGGAGATGGAAGCAGATATACAAGGATGAGTCCATCTTTTGAGAGATAAAGGCAGGAAGGAGCAAAGTAAGGAAAGGGGGAGGGAGGCTGAGAGAGAGAGAGAGAGAGAGAGAGAGAGAGAGAGAGAGAGAGTAGGAATGTGCTCATGTGGAAGACAGAGGACAACTCTGGAAGTCAGTCCTATACTTCCACCAGATGGGTTCCACGTATCAAACTGAGGTCACAGGTTTTTGGGCAAAAGCCATAACCCCCTGAGTCATCTCACGAGTCCCAGGCAATCTTAAAATAGTTTCTTTCCCCCATGACGTCCTCTGATCTGCCTAGAGATTAAACATTTGTTCCCACTTTCTTAGAAGTAGCCTCTAAACCTATGAGCTAAGTCAGATGTATATATTTTTTTTTAATTGGAAACTGAAGGGAGACAAGTCAATGACTGGACCTCTAAGGAGAGGCAGGCTGCATTGGGACAAGAAACAACAACTAGATCTCGGGGCTCCCTGCCGGGAAAGTTTATTTCTCACTTGCGAAAAGTCTACCAAGATTCCAATTGATGTTCCAGTGCAAATAGCAAGAGATGTCTCCGAGAGCCATCCTGGGAGAGGGGCCATCTGTGCTTTGACCTCACTGGCGAGGGAGGCAGATGAACATGGACTCTGAGATAGCTTCTGGAAGTGGTTAACAGCACGTTGGCAGACAGCGTGGCTGGTCACATGATCCTGCCTAACTTAAAGAGAAAGTTTAATCTCTCACGAGTCTGCAAAGGGCAGGAGGGCCCATGAGGAACCTAAGAGATGGTTTCAACAAACATTTTTAAAAATTAATTTATGTTCTTTTAGGGCCTTACGTGTATTCATGCAATTTTCACCCCTTATTACCCAACCTCAAAACCCCTGCTTTCTCCTACTAAAAACATTCTTCTTTCCTTCCGATCTTCCTCCTGCTCTCATGTTTGTGTGTGTGTGTGTGTGTGTGTGTGTGTGTGTTATCAAGTCCCATCTTGTGTGTGTGTGTGTGTGTCTTATCAAGTCCCATCTGGGCACTTGTTCAAGCAAGGATGATTATGCCCATGAGCAAACCAACGGGGAGAATTGTTCCCCCACCTCTCTCATCCCGCAAGCAGCAAACATTCTTTAATAGATTTATGTCGAGATCAACTTAATGTCTAAAGTGTAATCTTCCTCAGCCTTCTTTCTCCTTTATCTTTGTATTCTGTACACACAACTGCATGCAGCTTAAGTATCAATTTCAGGAAGATTTAAATTGATTATCTGTGATAATCTTATTGTTTCTGAGAATATCCTGGCGAGAAGACCTAGGAGTGATCCTCCACAGAGAAAATGGTGGGAGCCAGCGAAGTCGAAACTAGCTTAGGACAAATCGATGGTTTTAGGACTGAAAGAGATTTTGAAATCACACACACACACACACACACACACACACACACACACACACACACGCAGATGGGCAGACAGACACACACTTTTTTTAAAACTCTAGGAAATCATCCCTGTCAACCGAGCAGAGATTTTAGCATGTCTGGTGGGCGGGCCTCCCTCCTTTGGATCAGCCATTGGCGCTCTCCTGTTCTTGCCCATCTTATTCCTAACAAGGCTCATCGGCTCTCCCTAGACCAACAATTTGCCCCTTGATAATGTCCTGCTGCCCTGGTTCCCATCTGAACGGCATCTTAAGCTGAGACCACGGTCCTGATTTATATTCTTCCTATGGTTTTAAATATTAGACACCGTTTCTAGCATTTTCTCATTATTTGCTAAGCACATTTGTTCTCCACCAGTACCCAGAGTTCCTCGGAATGGGAGTCATCTCACAGATCGTCGCATATTTTCTCCCACCCCGTCCCTTCCCTCCTCCGGCACCTGGTTCTGAACACTGTGTATTCACAGTGCACTCAATAAATGCTTGTTGAATTGGATATTCTAAACCATACTAATTACTCATTCCGCTCAAGTAGCCGTGTCTATGTGGAATGATGGATTTCCAGACAGCAGGACTGAGGGTCAATTCAAATCTCTCAAGGGCCTGTTGGGCTCACAGTTGCGGACCACCTTCCCGGGTTCACGCTGGTAAATACAGGGCGCAGGATTAGGCCGCCCAGGATTTCTCAGCAGCTGCCCAGTGTTTTATGCCATCCCTAGAATTGGTTCTAGTGGTAGCCGTGAAAATAAGCCCGTTCCCCACCCCCACCTCCAAGGCTGTCAACAAAGAGCGTCACATCAATGACTCATGGAGAGTCCATCACATCCCGTTCTGACTTCTTGGAGGAAGCAGACCCCAAGATTTCCCAGAACACTCTAAACAATTTCTCTGCTAAGCACTTCTTTCAGACGCTTGCGCGCATGACAATGTGTCCATTATTACAAGCCTGGGACACTCGGGACAGAGTGTGATATTTAAAATATTGCTCTGGCACCTGGCCAATTTTAAGTACCAAGGGTGATGGAAGCCAGAGATCCCTTGGGCCTCACCATTTTGCTTGTCCTTGGGTCACTTGGTCTTGCAGGTATGCATGACAAAGACAGACTGCACAGTATACAGCGTGGCGGGGAAGGAGGGGAAACACAGCACGATACTGCCAGTGGCTGCTCAGTTGTAGCACCTCATCACACAAGCTGGCCAAGCGCAGAGCCATCAGATTGCAGAAGTTGAGGAAGACCTGGGCAAGTCCCAGCATGGGCAAAGACTGCCCCTGACGAGCGCTCTGTGTGCTAGTGCGTGCTTGCTAGAGCGAGCAGGAATTTCTAAGGCATTCATCGCCATTCCAAACACAAACAACCTGACCCAAGATATATTCCTTACGCTGTACATTTTTTTTTTCAGAATTGTTTGTGATGCTGTGGACTGATTGACTGAGTTCCAACTTTTAGTTTTCAAGAGTGGAGTTTGAAACAGGCTGCTTTTATGAATCATTCCAATGAAACAAGAAAGCACTGAAGGGAGCTAGTAAAGGGATTCCCCCCAACTAAGTATCCCCCCCACCACAGTTACAGGGCTGTACAGACTTGCATATCTCATCGATATCCTGAGAGCTTCGAGCGTCATTGTGGCAGTGTGCAGGAGCAATGTTTCCGGATTGATGGCAGCAGAAAGGGTGAAAGACGAAATGGAAATGTGCTTGGAATCAGTGAGAAAAACAGAAATGAGACTTTCTGGCTGGAAACGGAACACATCTCTAGCAAAGACAAGAGCTAGGTGACACACAACTGTTGAAGGTCACCAATTAAGGGGACTGGAGAGGTGGCTCAGGAGTTAAGCCTCTGCCTTGCAGGTGGAAGGTCCTGAGTTTGGATCCTAGACCCTATGCGGGAGGCGGGGGCGGCCTGCATTTCTGGTCCTGGTAGGGCGGAGCCTGTGAATCCTGGGGCAGAGTAAACAAGGAGGAGGTGGAGGCGTCCATGGTGGTTCCCGAATTCGTCCGTGGTTCTACACACACACACACACACACACACACACACACACACACACACACACACATGCATACATACACAGTTGAATAAATAATAATAAAAAATTTAAAGGTTATCAATTGAATATCCTAGCATCAAAAGTTACTGTGAAATGGATAGGTTGTCACGATAGCTCAGTGGGTAAAAGTGCTTGAGCTCACACCTGGTGACCTGGGTTTAATCCCTGGAGTCCACACAGTGGAAGGAATCAATTTCCAAAGATTGTCTTTGGACATCTTCATGTATCTTATAGTTCATGTTCTCTCTCTCTCAAAAAGATAAAGTGGCCAAACAATTGAGATATATTGACTTCCAAATAGTGAAAGTATATTATCTGAACAGCCCACTTACTCATGCGGTCTCCATGGATATTAACCAGCTAAGGAATGACAAGGTATTGAATTTTGTTAATGACTCAACTCTGAAACAGAAGACACTCTACTATTTCCTTTTCAAGCTTCTAGAACAGCCGATGAGAGAACATTGCTAGATTAAAGATAAGCTAATTTTTAAACACTGTTCTGTAGCTTCTATTCTTTGTATATAGTGATTTTTCAATATGACACTTGGAAATCAAGCACAGAAATGAACTGGCAACATGAGATTCAAGCTGCCACCCTTGATTCCTGATGTACTGTTATTGTACTCATTATGACAGCTTTGTTCTTGATGATAAACTTCTTAGTAATAAATGGTATACCTTTGAAATGAAAAACATAGCCAGTAAAATACCAGAGAATTCAGTGAAGATTTTGAACTTGATGAAAACTACATATTGCTAATAAAAATGGTTTAAAGCTTGTGGAATAGGCCTGGTGTGTGGGTGTAAACCTGTAATCCTTGTTCCTGGAAGACCAAAGTGAGATGAACAGGAGTTCAGGGACAGACTTGATTACAGACTGAGTTTGAGGCCAGCCTAAGGGAATCTCTCTCTCTTTCTCTCCCTCTTTCTCTCTCTCATAAAATAAACTAGTAGAATAAATATTATTCATTATTCATGAAGTCTTTGGGTTGCAGAACCCTATCTATACCACCGTCATTCACCCATTTTTCTCTCTGTAAATATTTGTCAGGCTCTAGCTCTGCAGAGTTGAAAAACATGATGAGAGGTGACATTTACATCTGCGAGGTCACTTTCACTTTCCTCACCTCATATCGTCTTCCGAATGGCCCTATCATGTAGAACATAGCCTTCTAGGGCTTGCTGGGCAGTGCCACGGAGCCCAGGATCTGTGTGGATTGCTTCAGGGCAGAAAATCAGAGTCAGTGGCTTGGGATAGGAACAAACGTCCTCCTTAGAAGACCATGATAACCGACCAACAGCTGCGATGGAGAATCACTCGGAGAATGCCGTGGAGGTGTGGTAAGGAAAGGAAACAGAAGAGGAATCGTTTCCATCTTTCAGCCTTAGAAGGAGTCACCATGAGGCTGGTGGGCTGCTAGGAGCTACCCACTGGTGAACCTACCCCAGGCTGGTTACACTGATGTAGTTTGTGTTAGTCAGGGACGTTTCAAAAGGTTTACTCAGAACTAAAGGAGCTGTATGGTCCCTTGTCAACAAGCACACCCAAAGACTAGCAGGGATTTTCCGTGTAGCTAAATAAAGGTTATAGGAAAATGTTTAAAAACTGGAGGGCTTGGGAGATGGCTCAGGGTTTAAATTAGACTTTGTCTGAAAGCAAAAGGATGTGAGTTCAGACCCCCCAATCTCATGTCAAAATGCCAGGTAGGTATGGGGCAGACTGTAATTCTGGACCTGGAAGACAGAGCCTGGGAAACCCCAGAGCAAATAAGGATATAAAACAATACAGGGTTAATTCGGGATGTCACTGTCGGGCCTCCACAGGCAGACACACATACACACACACACACACACACACACACACACACACACACGCACGTATACACGCACACATGCACAGACACATGCATACCTGTTTGGAGAAGGACACAAGCTTATTTTCATACCAATGCATCTCGGGAGAGACCGGGCTGAGTGGTGAAGTTTAGGGTCCAACATGGCTAACTCGCAAGAGGCAACGATGACAAAATTTTAAGTCAGTATTTCCCGGAGCAGTTGCTCTTGTGCATAATATCCAATAAACTTGCACTGGCCCCGAGGGCAAAGCCTCACACAGTTTTTGGCCCAGTGTCATATGACCACTGTAGGACCCCTGGTGGCTTCGGCTCCTATGATTGAGTCTACATGCAGCAGGGGTCTTTCCAGCCCCCAGCCCTTTGGGTGGGACCTAAGGATATCTGCAGAAACTGTCAGCACCTGTGCAGAAAGAGTCCATGCCGCAGGCCTGAGATAGTCATCCTTGAAAACCACCTGGTTTGCTGACCTCTGTTCCCTCCGGGAGCATGGATGCTGAGCGCTGCCCTAGGAGGATACGAAACTTTCTGCCAGTGATAACAGAGGCCTGGGCGCTTGTGGTCTTACTCTGCACAGGAAGAGCAGCGCATCTGTTTTCTTTCTGGGTCTGGCACTGGGCTATGTGCAGGGCACACGGTGTCCACATAGCCTGCCGCCGCCGATAACAGGCTTGCACACGGTCCCTCAGAGCTTCCCTGGTACATGGAGTTCACTGGGTGGATCCCTCTGTCTGCCATGGCTCCTCTGGGAATTGGGCCGGGTGTCCCCTCTGATGTTCTCCTTCTCTGCTGTTGACTTCACTCTTCATCCTGCTGCTGTAATAGGGTCCTCTAGTGGCGATACCTCAGGACCCAGCAGATGCTGATGGACATGAGGGTTTAACGGGTAGAAGTGCCTTTGCACAAACCACAGTTCCATCCCTCGGACTCACAGGGTGGAAGGAAAGAACTGACTCCTTACCTCTACCTGGTCTCTCTTTCCCTCCTCTCAAGTTAATAACATATTAAAAATAAATTATGAATGAAAAGACCAGCAAGGATTATAGCGATGGATTGATTTCAAGCCATTGATATTTTATTCCTTTCATGTTTAATTGCTTTTATACATAATATTTGCTGTGCATTAACACTCAAGTCTTTGCTTACATCCTCCTGAACTTTTACTATTACCCTCTAGAAGAATCCATTTAACTCTCAGCTTTGTCTTCTAATATTTTTATCTATATTGTTATTAATGCTTGTACTTAAATGTCCTCCTCCCTCCCTTTCTATTTTTTCCTCCCTCCCTCCCTCCCTCCCTCCCTCCCTCCTCCCTCCCTCCCTTCCTTCTTCCCTCCCTCGTTTCTTCCCTTCTCTCCTCCCTCCCTTTCTTTCTGAAACAGGGTCTCACTATATAGCTCAGGCTAATTTCAAACTCACACATCTTCCTGCTTCTAAGTGCTGAGATTATGAATGTGTGCCGCCATGCCTGGCTACTTCATACTTGATTTTGCAAGTTTCGATATTATTTGTTCTTTCCACCGTGGAGCAGGAAGACTGGCCTGTCTTACAAACGTTGCCTCCAGCGCCCTCAGCACTTTCTTACCTGCAACCTTGTACTGTAGTTCTTGGTAGATTTGTGGTTTCCATTATCATGACTACCTAGTATTCACTACCGAATCACAAAATGTATTGCGATTAACTTCTTTTCCCACATGACCTTAAAAATGTCACTACCTCTGCCCTTAAAATTTCTGAATTTCTCAGCAAGGCAAATATGGGATTTAATCTACTAATCCTCCTCTTCCTCCCCCCCCCCTCCTCCTCCTCCTCTTCCCCCCCTCCTTCCCAGTCTGTTTCCTGCGGCTGGTGTGGCATCCTTGGCTTCTTTCTGTTCCTGTCCTGCTCTGGAGACCCTGCTTCACCTTCTCCTGTTTCTTTCTTTGCCGATGCACATCCCCTATGATCTTCTAAAAACACACAAGGGAGTGAAATGCCTGGGACTTGTGCGGGGGTGCATGTACCTAACCGACCCTCTACCTGATTCTGGTCTTGTTGCTCAGGAGTCTACGTACGAGGTTGGGGAGACAACTCAGTGGGTAAAAGTGCTTGCCACACAGCATAAGGATCTAAGTTCAAATCCCCAGAGCCCTGTAAAAGCTGAATGTAGGACCAATGTGTGTAATCCCAGCACTCCTATGGGGAGATGGGAGGCAGAGTAGGGGAACTGACTTGATGGGCAAAAAAGTTTGGAGGGCAGCTAGGCTGTGTACGTGGCAGAAGATACTCTGCCTGAAGGAAAGTAAAAAGGGAAGACACCTGAGGGTGTTCTCTGGTCTGTGCATGTCCACCATGGGCCAGGCATGCCCACATCCACATGCGCGCACACGCACACACACTCGCAGGTGCACACGCACATGCACACACACACCACATTGCACACAAATACCCTTTACATCAACAGACCTACATGCCATACATACACATCACACAAACATACACCACACACACACCATACACCACATATATCACAAACTATATCACACACATATGCATGCACCACAAATCAATCATATTATTTTCTATACACATACCACACATGCACATCATACATGTATCACACATGTATCACATACATACACATACCACACTGATATACATGTTTTACACAGATTATACACATGTATCATACAGACATATATACCCCACACATATCACACACACATATATCATATACGCAGATATCACCTACACAGCACACACACACACACACACACACACACACACACACACACACACACAAAACTGCTCGTGGCTTTTCTCATTTTATAACTTCACTCATTTGCTTGAAATTTCACTGTAATGTATCTTGGTGTCAATGTTCTGGGGCAAAATATTTTGCTTCAGAGTGAAACTTCCTTTGGATAAATAAACCCTACCCTCCTACTCTCAGAAACTATAAACTGAAATCAACTCTGTTCTCCTTTTAACTTGACTACTGAGTTTTAGAAAACCAACTGACATAAACTGTCAAAAATTAGTCCCAGAAGCACAAGCATTGAAACACTTGTATTTGTTAAAAATGTTGCTATATCTGAGTCTCCATCAGATTATATGCATCAGACTCTAAGGGTCTGCAGATTAGGCTAAACACTTCGCTTTTCAAGTTTTCCTTCTTTTGTTCCTTCTTTCCTTCTTTCTCCTTCCTTCTTTCTTTCCTTCCTTCCTTCCTTCCTTCCTTCCTTCCTTCCTTCCTTCCTTCCTTCCTTCCTTCCTTCCTTCCTTCCTCCTTCCCTCCCTCCCTCCCTCCCTCCCTCCCTGCTTTCCTTCCTTCCCTCCTCCCTCCTCCTTCCCTTCTCCCTGCCTCCCTCCCTCCCTCCCTCCTTCCTCTCGCCCTCCCTCCTTCCTCTCTCCCTCCCTCCTTCCTCTCTCCCTTCCTCCTTCCTCTCTCCTCCCTCCTCCCTCCTTCCTCTCTCCTTCCTCTCCTCCCTCCTCTCTCCTCCCTCCCTCCTCCCTCCTCCTTCCTCTCTCCCTTCCTCCTTCCCTCCTCCCTCCTCCTCCCTCCTTCCCTCCCTCTCTCCCTCCTCCCTCCTCCTCCCTCCTTCCTCTCTCCCTCCCTCCCTCCTTCCTCTCTCCCTCCCTCCCTCCTCCCTCCCTCCTCCTTCCTCCCTCCCTCCCTCCCTCCTCCCTCCCTTCTCTCTCCCTCTCTCCCTCCCGTAAGGTCCTGTATGCAGCTGACTCTCCTGCAGCTTGCCCTTGCAACCCAAACTGGCCTTGCCTTCCAGGTCCTTCTGCCTTCTGGGTTCGGGCTTAGGTGTGCATCGCCATATACTGCCAGTATTCTGCTTTTTGTAAGTGATACTATGAGATACGTGTTCTATTTTGGATTACCAACCAGTGACAGAGCATTTTGTTATTTGGGGAAAAGCTACATTTTATTAGAAAAAGACATATTTTTAAAAATGATCCTCGGGGGCTGGAGAGGTGGCTCAGGGGTTAAGCCTCTGCCTTGCAGGCGGAAGGTCCCGAGTTCGGATCCCAGATCCCACGTATAGACGCCAGGCGGAAGCGGGGGCGGCCTGCGCTTCTGGTCCTGGTAGGGCGGAACCTGTGAATCCCGGGGCAGAAGGAGGTGGAGGCGTCCATGGTGGTTCGCGAATTCGTCCGTGGTTCTACACATACACAGACACACACATACACACACACACAGACACACGCGCGCGCATATACACACAGTTGAATAAATAATAATAATAATAAAAAAAATGATCCTCGGATGAGTAGTGTCTTATGTGGCTTCTCACCCACACCTGACTGAGCCAAGCTGATCGGCCCCTGCACCATCACCACGATCCTTCATCCTTCATTGTCGGCTTTCTGAAATCGAAGGTTTGGAGATTCACGGCTTCCCCTTGGGAAAGCAACAAGCCTCACGGCCTCTGCAGATGGTGGAGGAAGCCACACGTGTTCCACGGCGCTGATGAGTTCAGCCCGTTACGCAAAGTGAAACCTGCACATGCGTCTCTGTTCCATTTCTCATCTCGAGCTGACTGGAAAGTGGGAAAGCCACCTCGGCGGATTCCAGGAAGGCCGGAGGCAGGTGACAGAAACTGTGGGTCCCGCACCCACCAGGCCCAAGTTGCCGCGTGGCAGCCTTACTCTGAAGCCAAATATTTTGTGTTCCAGATTGTTTCCTTGTCTGATTTGTGTGGTTGGCGCAAGTTCTGGAAAGCAGCTGCATACCTCGCTTTCCATTTTTTTCCACTTACCATTTGTGGGCATTATTACTCTGTAAAATGGAAGCTCCCGGTAAAGTCACCGGGAAGGTCCTGCATGTAGCTGCAGCCGCCATTTGGCCACTCTCTGATTGCTGGACACTTGTTTCCAAATTGTGGGGCTGAAAACAGCACTTGAAGTTTTAAAATATAAAGTTTGATTGACATCCCTACTCCCCCCACATGGATATGATCTAGAGGCCATGAATTCCTTTATGTCTTTTGATAGAAGCTGTGACACTGTTTTACAGACGTTGTTCTCTCTCTCTCTGTACATGTGAGTGCACTGCTCTTGCTCACACATGCATGTGGGTGCACATGTGCATTCTTGTTTGTGTGGAAGCCATAAGGTGATGTCTGGGGTCTCCTCCCACAGCTTTCTACCTTGTGTTTGAGTCAAGGTCTCTCCCTGAGTCTGGACTTCACCAGTTCAGCGACATCTGTGGCCAGCAAGTCCCCAGGACCCCTCCGTCTGCCTCCTCAGCTCTAAGATTACAAGCCAGTACTGCTGCACCCAGCTTCTCACATGGGTGATGAGGGTTTGAATCTAGGACCTTATGTTTGCACGGTGGCTTCATTTCTTCTCCTGTTTCTATGCTAAAGTACCCTGACAAGGCTGGAGAGATGGCGGGGGGCGAAAGCCTTTGCCTTGAAAGCAGAAGGACCTGAGTTCAGATCCCCAGGTCCCACATAAATTCCAGGCAGAAATGCCAGTGGCTTGAATTCCAGCCCTGGAAGGTGGACCCTGGGGAACCCCAGAGCAAAGCAATAAAAAGGTAGAACAATCCTGGATACCAACAGCGCCCTTGGGCCTACATACACATATACACCCACACACATGCAAAAACACACAGAGACACACATGCATACACTCACATAAAAATGCCCTGACAAAAATAACTTGGGAGAGACGGTTTACTCTGGCTCACAGTCCTTCGTGGTAGGGAGGTCATGGCGGTGGGAGCTTCAGGCGGCTGGTCAGAGGCGTCTGGAGTGAGGAGCGGCAGCAGCACAGGCGAGCCGGAGCTCAGCTGCTCTCCATGCTACGCGTCCAGGATCCCTGCTCAGGGAATGCGCCCGCCCGCATTAGGGTGGGTCTTCCTGCTCAGTGAACGTAACCAAGACAATCCCTCCCAGGCCTGCTCACAGGCTAGCCGTAACCCCGCACAGCTGTGCCCACCGACTCCTCTCCTGAGATTTTGCCCAGTTGACTCTCAGCTCTCTCCACTGCCTGAATCGGCTCCCCGGGCCTCAGGAAGTGTTCTTAATGTCAGTTGGTGAGTGACGTGTGAGAGATGTGGGTGATGCTGTGAAGTGAACCAGGCCTCGCAAAGCATGCTAAACACATACCCTGTGCTCGAGCTACGGCCCTGGTTTCTACTTATTTCTTTGCCAGGAATGAATCAGAGTAAACTTTTGTCACTTTAATGTCAATAACTCTAAATAGTATGAGTCCTCAGTTTTTTTTATTTTTAAGCTTTATTGTGTGTGTATGTGTGTGTATGAGAGAGAGAGAGAGAAAGAGGGCAATATGGGTTCCTGTGGAGTTAGGGAATCATCCTAGATTGCTTCTACCTCCTTTTTTGCTTCACTCTGGGATTTCCCAAGTTCTACCTACCAGGCTAGAAGTGCAGGCCAATGCCATTTTCTAACTGGCGTTTTTATGAGGGACTTTGGTTCTGAACTCAGGACCTTCTGCTTGTGAAACAGAGTCTTAACCCCTGAGGCATCTCTGCAGCCTAAGTCCTTATTTTTCAATCAAACAATATATGCATATTATTTTTTTTAAAAAATAAAGATGATTAAAATACACTGTAAAAGCCAACAGTCCCTTGGTCCACTCTGTTCTGGCCTCCTGTCCAGGGTCCAGAGTCCAGGACCAACTCATAACATTTTGCTTACTGTTTTAGGTATTTCTATTCAACAATATTGATTCCTCCATTTTAGAAACTTAAAAAATTCAAGGTATAATAATAAATATGTATGAAAATGTCATAATGAAATCTATCATTTCATAAGCTGACAAAAAATTTTAATTGAAGAAGTAGCTTTAAATAGTCATCTTTCAGGCTGGAGAGATGACTCAGAGGTTAAGACTTTGTCTTATAAGCAAAAGGTCCTGAGTTCTGTATCATGTAAAAACATCAGGCAGAAAATGGCATGGACCTGCCCTGGGGGGCAAAGCCTGGGAAATCCCAGAGTGAAGCAAAAAGGGGGTAGAAACAATCCAGGATGATTCCCGAAGTCACCCTCTGTCCTCTACAGGGCACATAGTGCCCTCTGACAGACAGACAGACAAATAGACAGACAGACAGACAGACAGACAGACAGACAGACAGACACACACACACACACACACACACACACACACACACACACACACACTAAATTAAAATTTTTTTTAAAAAAGTCATCTTTCAGTCAGATGCTCTTGACTCCCCGTTTAAGAGCTCCCTGATGAAGTTCTCTATATTCCTGTTGCAAGATGAATGAGTCATTCTCTAAATAGACTTGAAATTCATCCTTTAGTGTCGAATTACTGAACTCTCCCAGCCCTGATGCTTGGGGTCTGTGTTCCCGAAGCTGCCGCCCAGCCCGCTGCTCTCACTCACCTGTGTCCTGGGATGAGACACAGGCAGCCGCAGCTTCTACCAAAGAAGCACCGCAGGGGGCTCATGCTCCTGGAGTTCACTGGTCTGAACATCTCGGCAGTCCCAGTCTGGTGCTGAAGAATGCCAGGCCTCCCCCGTCTTATACACCCACCCCGGGAAGAGTCCCGACCACCATGAGCCGGGTCTTCCCTCATCAATCAGGCAGTCTCCTGTAGGCTTCCTCATGGACTTAAGACAATTAAGACTACTGCTCTGCAAATGTGTCCAAGCTTAAGCCTTCAATTGTCAAGTTGACACCGTCCTGATGGTTCTCAACTAGGGTGAATCTGTGCCCCATGAAACATCCGGAAGTTTCTGCAAAGAATAGTTGTTTGCCACAACTGGGAGGTTGCTGCTGGCATCTGGGAGGCAGGACTCAGAGGTGCTGACTGTCCTGCAGTGCACAGGACTGTCCTCTCAGAACACAGAGGAGGTCAGTGGGTACATCTGCGTTGACATTCTTTCATTGCTCCAACTACTGGAGATCTTTTCCTTCACTTACAAATTGACATTGGTACTTTGGAGAACTCTTAGGACTAAGTGAGCTGTTTGATCAAGAAACAATCCTATTTGGCATAACCCCTTCCCCAGAGTAAGATACCTAGGAATAGACCTAAGCAGAGATGCAAAGGACCTCTGTCACGGAAGTTACAAAATACTGAAGAAAAACTGATAAGCTGGCTCAGCCGGGAAGGTGCATGCTTGCAAATGTGATCTGAGTTCAATCCCACATGGTGGAAGGAAGGAACTGACTTCTGAAAGTCGTCCTCTGACCTCTACTTGTGTGCCTTGTCATATATTCATGTTCTCTCTCTTTTTTTCATCTCAAAAATACACATATTAAAAAATAACTAGAGAGAGCAGGTAAAGGTGTCTGCTCACAATAGCTCAGCAGGTAAAGGTGTCTGTTTACAAACCTGGAGACCTGAGTTCAATCCTCGATAGCCCACATTGTTCATGTGTGTATCTTCCCCAAATAAACAAATAAAAATATTTAAAAAATATCAAAGAAAGACACTGAAAAAGACAATAGTAGGCAAGAAGATGTCCCGTGTTCATGGATCAGCAGAATTAATACTGAAAGACATCTGTAAGTCTAATGGAACCTCCATTGAAATCCCAATTCACAGATCTACGAAAGATGATCGTCAGAAAGCACTGATTTGGGGCTTGACTATTTTTTTCCTAAAACCTTGAGGAACATCATTAAATTATCTATGTGAACTTCTCTGTTTTTTTTTTTAACATAGGCATTTCTAGCTATGACCTTTCCTCTAATAATTGCTTTCATTAAGCTTCTTGAATTCTGGTATGTTGTATTTTCATTTGCATTCAATTACAGAAATTGTTTAATTCTCTCTTGATATCTTTGGTGACCTGTGTGTCATTCAATACTGTGCTGGTCAACAGCCAGTACTTTGTATCTGGTTTGAAGTTCTTGTTGTTGATCTCTCATTTTATTCCCTTGGGATCAGATAGAATATAGGAAATTATTTTAATTTTCTTGCACTTATTAAGGCTTGCTTGACATCCTACAGTGCGATCGATCTTACAGAAAGTTTCACTCTGAATATTTCATGTGTTGAGAAGAATGTTATGTTTGGGTAAAGAACTATTCTATAGATATCTATGTGTCTTTTTGGTCTGTAATGTTACCCAAAACTCTTTTGGTTCTATGGTCTGCACGAACTGTTTATAGGCGAGAACAGGGTATTGAAGTAACCCATAGTGGTCATAATAGCTGATCTCAAATTACATTATACAACTGTCAAAATAACTGTCATGCTAACCAGCAGAATAGAATAGAGGAGCCAGAAATAATTACATCACCTGATTTTTGACAGAGATTCCAAAATCTAAAAAAAAAGAGAAACAAGTTAAAAAAGGGGCCAATTCCCTAACAGAAATAAGTAGCCACTCAGAGAGTCAAGGAGAGATAAAAATGGGAAGTAGGGGATGGGGTACGATCTAAGTGCTTTGGATACATGTCTGAAAGAATCATAGCAAAACCCCCTAAGTTAGACAATTTGCACAGACTAATCCAAATGTTTATTGCTTTGGCAGATTAAACAACTGTATCTTGCTTAAATGTACATTTCTTTGTATTGGTGGAGGCCAAAAGCTTAGTGTTTATTCTGCCATTTTTGCAACTCTTCTTCTGTGCTTTGTCCAAGTCCTTTGTTCAAATTTTGTGGTGTTCTATAAGTCTCATGTAATGGCCTCACTAGTATCTGACTGCGAAATAAAGTCGCATTTATCTCAATGCTGACATTATCACTGGTCATCTCTACATCCCAAAATAATAACCTAGCACTTACTGCAACTGCCCGTCCCAAAGAAACATCTTCCCCTAACTATTCCAAAGCCTACCCTCATTATCATCAGCTGCTGCCCCCTGCTGGGAGAGCGGAAGCTTGCACCACCCCCCAAACAGAGGAGGGCACAATCGGTGCTGTCTGGGGTCTCCACCCTCTCCTGCTGGCTCTGCCCATTCACCTCCTACGCCTGACATGCTGCTATTTTGTGCCTGAAGGTGGTCTGTGGTCTACACCATGCTCCTCAGCAAGGCCTCCTTCTCTGCCTAGCCCAGGACTCTTTGATGTCCACCACAGCTGATACCCGAGCTGACCAGTGTGCCCAGGTGGAGATGGATTCCCATTGGATACAGTGAGGACCCCAGAATTCAAATCAAGATGGTCTCATCCTGAAACTGCTGGCTTCCCAGAGCGACTCTTGGGCCTCAGCCAAGGATCTATGCTTGGCAGCTTCAGATCTACTGAGCATTACATGTTTATTACATGACAGATGCAGCTCTTCATACTACTGGATATTTCATGTGTATTCCTCATAAAAACATTGGTGTGATTAATGCAATCATCATAAGTCCCATTTCCTAGATGAGTCTTAGTCCTTAGATGACCACAGGTCAGATATAGGACTTTGTACCCTCAATGATAACTTTGTACTAGTAAAGACCTGGTCTTACTCAATTTGCACATGTTGGACTCGTTTCTTCCAAGATCTCATTGGACTGAGCAGGACTGTGTGGACCAGGCCTCCCTCCTCAGAGGTTTACTTTCAGGAGCCGTCCAGTTTCATCGGCATCTGTTCTGTTTTGGACTTCACAGTGAAGGACAAGTCCCAATCTTCTTCCAAATGAAGACTGACCTGCACTTATGATGGACACTAGTGAGGCCAGATATTATATCTGGAGTTCACACCTACTCACTCAACAAATGCAAAGACAAGCATGAGGAAGGTTTGGGTGCTCGTGACTGTGCTGGGAAGACTGACCTGCTTATTCTGAGTCTGGCCTACACTGAGCTGCTCGCTGTGTGGGTTTCCATAAGGTCACCAATGTTTTGTGCACTATATGCTGCCTTTCTTTTTTAGGTTTATTTGTATGATGCATATTTATGCGCGCGCGCGTGTGCGCGTGTGCGAGTGTGTGTGTGTGTGTGTGTGTGTGTGTGTGTGTGTGTGTGTGGTGTGTGGTGTATATGCTAAGGCCAGAAGAGAGCATTGGGTATCTTCTGTCTCCACTTGTTCCTCTGAGTCAAAGTCTCTCTCTGAACATGAGGCTCATGTAACCACCAGGCTAGAAGCTAGTTAGCCCCAGCTCATCCTTGGGTCTGTCCACTCAGAGCTGGGCTACAGGCTTTTACAGAACTCTGGGCGTGTTACCTGAGTGCCGGGATCCGAACTCTGGTCCTCATGATTGTCAGGCAAATGCTGTTAACCACTGAGCCATATTTCTGGCCCTGCATGCTGTCTTTCAAATAATCACTTTGTTGTTTGTCAAAAGACTGTGGTTGTTAAATAATGCTCCTCCTGGAAAGGGAATGAAGCCCACACCACAGGAGGGGCGTCGCTGGGGTCCATCCCACAAGGCTGCGTGCATGGTGGCTGAGTGCAGCTATGGTCTGGCGAGCTTGAGGCCATGCCTGGCCATCGGTTGCTGGCTGCCGATGTTCATTCATGCCTTCCTAGCATCTGGCCCAGTGCCCGGCCCCAGGAGGGCATTCATTCTTGTGCTATTATCTCCAGTGACTGAGTCATGTTGTGTGAGGTCCTTGTGAAGCATTGCCTGGGCTGTGGCTCATGACTGCCATCACAGAAATGCAGAAAACCCCCCAAACATCGAGACCTAGGGCTGTATTTCAGGCTAAATGCAGGTTTAGTGGAGAGAAAGCTTCCAAGTTTTGGTCTTATCCTGTAATACAAAGACTTAACGTGATTATGCAAATCCCTGCTCTTTTAAAGTTGGTGTTGCGATTCACAAGTTCATCAAGTCTGTGTCTTTCGCTTTAGAAAAGGAAAACCTCGGGGGTGGGGTGCTTGTAGGAGGCTTCTTCCCTCAGAGCAGCTCAGGGGCTCCAGTGGAAATAATGTCGCGTTCCCACAGTGCACCTACACCTCCCACAGTCACGGCTGTGTTGGTCTTGGCTTGAACTTGGCTCTCTTAGGATTTCATTCAGAGCAAGGGCACTACTGACTCTCAGGTGCACAGTGGAGCACCTGCGGGTGGAAATAATGATGTGTCCCACAGTGCACCTTGGGCCTAGCATCGCACTTCAGAATGGTTGGGATGCTTGATGGCAAACTTACTCTTTGGGCTGAGTCCACGAGTAACTGTTCCTAAGCTCTCCGGGTCAGTCTTAGGGGAGACCGTGAAGGCCAGCCTCACAGAAATCCTTAGATTGAGGGACTGTGGTACAGGTGGGGGGTGGGTGGGGTAGGTGGGGGAGCGAGGGGCGGGGCGAGGGGAGAAGGGGGGCGAGGGGGGGGGAAGGAAGGGGGGACGACGACGACGCAGATCCTTCCCTATGTGCCGAATCATCTCTATGTTGTAGCTACCTGCATCTTTTGCCATTGCTAAGGTTGTTATTGCTGTTGCTTAAGGATGAACCCAGGGTCTCAGGCGTTGGTTCTCTACCACGGAGCTACACCAGGCCAGAGTCCACTGGGCTGTGCTATGGCCATATTGTTTGTGCCCCAGCCCCAGTTCCCTGTTGAAAACCAGTGATGTACTGGTGGCGTTAAGGCCTGGGGCCCTTGGGAGGTGCTTGGTCACAGGCCCAATCATCAATGGGATGAGTCCTTTGGACAGTGGTCCATTTTCCCTTCTACTGTCCAAGGACACAGGTAGAGGGCTCTATCTCTCAGCAAACAGCAAGTATTCCCCAGACATCAGATCTGTGGGCGCCATGATGGTGGACTTCCAGCCTTCAGAAGGGGAACAATGAATTCTGGCTGTAAAGCAGCCAGTCTAAGGGATTTCATGATAGCAGCCCCAACGCAAGAATACAGGCTGCTGTGACACAACCTCACCCCGTGTGTGGTTAGGAACGCAGGAATGTGTTGCCTGCAGTGGTAGAGGCAAGAAATCCAAATGGAGGTGCGGGCAGGGTGCAGCCAGAGGGTCGTTTCCACATCTGGGCTGTGATGTTGGACTTCTCCAGCGCCAAATACCAGGGCCAGATATCCTGCGGCAGCAGCAGAAATCAGATTGCGAGAGAACAGCTCCGCTCTGTGGAACCAGCTGGAACCAGCTTGGCTGGGTGGACCAGCTCGGCTCGGTGGAACCACCTCCTGGAGAGGGCTCCTGGCTTCCCCATTCTCGTGCGTTGGGGCGTCTGTGTCCCTCTCGGCTCTCACACTCTTGTTCCTTGGGTTTGGTTCTAGCGCGGCCCATGGTCAGATCTTCGGAGGTCTCTTGCCCACCTTCACTGCTGTCCCTGAGGAGTGACACCTGGGTGTCTCTAGTCTGCCCACTTTCTGTGCGGAGGAGGGGGAAGGCAATAATCCGTTTCCTGATGGTGATTGGATTCTCCCTACGTGACCCGCCTACCTACTTATTTGAGCCCCACGCTCTGCACAGAGCCTCTCTCTTCAGGACCAAGTCATTTCCCTGGTCTACTCTGTTCCATCCACCTGTGGTCCCACCTTCCCTGGCTGGGCCTGAGGCGCTGCGGTGGAGGATGGTTCAGTTAAAGCGACGCAGAGAGACCCAAACAATTAGGCCCGAGGAGTACAGATTCAGACCGAAGCGTGAATTCAGGACTGGATTAAAGCAGCTGGGTCTCACTCGCGCAGGTGAGGACCCTGTGCAGCCCCTGACTAGATTAGCATGCATTTGATGGATGGTTGGAAAAACAAAAGAACAAGAAAACCCAAGGGACGGCTCCCATAGAAAAACACTGGCCTCTGCTTGGCCGTGTCCGTTTCTCTTTCCCTCAGTGGCCACATTTCATGAATACCTAATGAGCACGGAGAAGGAAGATACGATTATCTAATTGAAAATGACAGAACTTGGGCTGTTGCTGCTACCATATTTAATTCTGAGATGCAGACGTTTCTGTTTCATTTTGGTTTGGTTTGAGGTTTTGCCATATTGCCCAGGAACTCCCTACACAGCCCAGCTAACCTCAAACTCTCAACAATTAGGATTCTCTTGCCTCGGCCTGGAATTGCAAGCATGGGTCACTGTATCCGGCTCTAAGAGTAGATCTTTCTGTCCAAACTCAGATGATACAAAGTCAGTGTATATCATAGTTCAATATCATTTGATTGACAATATTCTTTCCTGTTCCTGGTAATTATGTTTTGAACATTTTACTTGTCTGTCTGTCTATCTATCTATCTATTTATCTATCTATCTCCTATCTATTTGCAAAAAGCAGAGGGAGAGAGACGCCACATGCACACCACAGCATATGTGTGGAGATCAGGGTACAACATTCAGAAATAGTTTCTTTTTTTCCATCTGGAGTTCAAACTCAGGTAACCAGGTTTGTGTGCAGATATCTTTATCTGCTGAGGCATTTTTCAAGGTGATTTTTAAAAATTTTTATTATTTATTCAATTATGCGTGTGTGCGTGCATGTGTATGTGTGCATGTGTGTGTGTGTATGTGCGTGTGTGTGTGTGTGTGTGTGTGTGTGTGTGTGTAACCACGGATGAGCTCGAGGAACCACCATGGACGCCTCCACCTCCTCCTTGTTTACTCTGCCCTGGGATTCACAGGCTCCGCCCTACCAGGACCAGAAACACAGGCTGCCCCCCCCCAGCTTCTGCCGGGCGTCTATACGTGGGGTCTCGGATCCGAACTCAGGACCTTCCGCCTGCAAGGCAGAGGCTTAACCCCTGAGCCACCTCTCCAGCCCCCAAGGTGACTTTTTTTTAAAAGATGGCACACTTCAAAGGAGCTCTCTTCTTGATACAATAGATGCAATACAGTATGTTGGTCAGTGGAATACAACTCAAAGACTATCACAGGATTGGACACACGGGAAGGACTTTAACAAAATGGAATTTTGTGGGGATAAACAATATGGTCTTGCACTTAAGTTTAAAAAAAAAATCAATTGGACAAGTAAAAGATGAGGACGAGTTGGCTTCACTTCAGCACCTGTCACAGTGGCAGGAACAGGCCTGGGAGACGTCTAACCAGAGTTAATGGCAATACCACTGCCCGAGTCGCTAAAGTGGCAGTAGGCTGCACTAATAGAAACACCATGCTTCCAAACAGACAGGCGTCTCTGGCTATAATTTTCTTTGCTCAGATGGAGTTTGAAATACTTTATTGCTGTGTTTTAAGAGGCCCATTAGCAAAGCAGAGCATATGCTTTTATCGGAATCGTGCTTTGGAGTTAAGATGACCTGCAATGAGAGATGACTTTATAAGCAATCGCTTGGGTAAATGTGCTGTTGGTTTATCAAAAGCAAATCCTTTGGTACGCTCTTCTCTGGGAGAAGCTGGGGGAAATTCTTCTTCCATTTCAAGGTCTGGGAGCTGCTATGCTTTCCGTTTGTCCTTACGGAGACTGAAGTGTTTAACAGCTCATGCTTCCCTTGCTTGCTGTGGTTGGCAGGAAGTTCACTAGACAGACCTAGCCAAGTTCAGGGACGTACAGGAATGTGCTTATGCCCTGCACGCGATGTGGTTGACACTTCCTGCATTTATTCTCCCTTTGTTTATATGTCCTCCATTACTTTCATAATCTCTCTGTATGACTGTGCAAGCTCCTTCCAGTCTCTTGGAGTACTTTGGGGTGTGAATGAATAAGCCCCCCTCAATAACTATGAAAACTAGATGCATATTCAGAAGAGAGAAACTGGGAAGAGAAACAGCCAGTCAACTGCTCCCAAGAGACAGAGTTGAAGGAGCTGGAGTTATGTAGAAAACAGAAGGCTCGCTGGGAAATTAGCACAGCCTGGCAGATGCTTGTAAGCCTGTCTTCCTGGGATATAGAACGAACGTGTGCTGTACAGCTCCCAGGGCGGAAAGCCACTGAAGTTAGAGAGACTTTTTCCCTCTCAGTAGAAAAGAAAATCATATGCTACTGGCTGGTACTTGTAGAAGGTAGAGGCAGGAGGTTCTTGTTCAAGGTCAGTCTGGGCTACAAGAGTAAAATTCTACAGAGGAGGGGAGAGACAGAGAGAGAGAGAGAGAGAGAGAGAGAGAGAGAGAGAGAAAGGGAGAAAGGAAGGAAGGAAATAGAAAGAAAGAAAGAAAGAAAGAAAGAAAGAAAGAAAGAAAGAAAGAAAGGAGAAAGTGAAAGGAGAAAGTGAAAGGAGGAAGAGAGGGAAGGGGAAAAGGATGAAGAAAGGAAGGAAGGAAAAATGAAAGGAAAAAGAAAGGAAAGAAAAAAATTGAAAGAAAAAAGTGGAGGAAAGAAGGATGAAGGAGGGAGAGAGGGAGGAAGAAAAGGAGGAAAGAAGGAAGGATGAATGGAAGGATGGAAGAAAGGATGGAAAGAAGGAAGGAAGGGAGGGAGGGCGGGAGGAAGGAAGGAAGGGAGGGAGGAAGGGAGGGAAGGGAAAGAAGGGAGAAAATGAGGGGGTAGGAAAGGAGGAAAGGAGGAAGGGAGGGACGGAGGGAGGGAGGGAGGGAGGGAAAGATCTGATAAATATTCAAGTTGTCCATATTGGAACTGGAGTTCCTGGTTGTGGAAGTGCTGAGGCTGGAGCTGGTAAGTCTGCCGGTAAATCAGCATTTAGGGAAGAGGGAATCAGGAGGGGGAAGGAGGGTGGCCAGGGGCCTCGACGTGGTGGGTGGGCTGCAGAGTCCCGCTAGGGCAGCGGGGCTCCTTCCCGAGGCAGCCGCCTGCCTGCCTGCCTGCCTGCCTGCGGGAACACTCTGCCAAGCCCAGCCCCACGCTGTAAGCAGCATTTCAGGGAGAAACGCTGGTCTGCAGCGGGCCTCCTCCCAGCCCCCTGCAGTCCCCTCGATCCAGAGACAAGAATGTGGCCCTGTCATCCCCCAGAGTTCTTTATATTCCCTTTCCACAGTCGGAGTTCCGTCCTCCACTCCGATTGGCCAGCGGTGACCTCACTGTCTCCTGACTTGCTCAGAAAACTGGCAGTGCCCCCCCCCCAGGTCCCCCTGACTCCAAAATGACAGCGTCTTTCCTGGCTGTGTACTTCTGCCCTCGAGTTCACAGCTCTCCATTGTCCTCGGCCTCCAGTCCCTGGGCTTTGGGCAGCGTCTCTCCTGACGTCATTAGCCATGCAGATTTATGCAGACCTCTCCGGGTCCTTTATCCCTTCTCCTGCCGCGTGGATGTGCGATGTTCCCCTCACTCGGCATCATCAGACCTTTCTTCCCAAAGCCGCAGCCCCAGCGGCAGCGTGGTGGACAACTGCGTGTGGGAACCCCGGGAGTTCTGTGGACAGATGGGGCTGCTGGAGGGGACAGGAAGGCACCCGCGCGGGCGCCCCAGGCCCAGCTGCTGAATGATTTAGCCAAGAGTAGGAGGAGAGGCATGAGTAGCCCCAGCAGCCTGGGCTAAAAACAGACCTGGCCTCCTGCAAGGGTTCCGCGGATTAGGGCCTTTCCTGCTGTCTCCCGTGCCTAGGGTCTCTTCCATCCAGCAGCCAGGGATGTAGCCCCCACCCCCATCCCGGTGGGGGGATGTAGGGGGGGCTTCTTTCCCACCCAGGCTGTGTGGGCTCTTGACAGACACAAGGGGAAGAGGAGGAGGGACCCCAGAGTGTGACCCCTCCTCTTTTCTTGCCCCTACAAAGCGTGTCCAGAGCCCGGACAGCAGGATCTGCAGCTTTGGAAGAATTTACAACCCGAGCCTCGGAGAACTGGAACTCAGCCAGGGCCATAAACTTTGTTCAAAGAACTGCTTGCTCCTTTACGGTGAAGGGCAGACAAGACCTCTGGGTCCTAGATCTGCCCCCACCTTGCGGGGTGGTCTTCTGAGTCACTCTGTTCAGATCCTTCGCTGATGGGTGGTCAGGGGCTGCTGAGCCACGGTGGGAAGCAGGCTTGGTCGTGTCCTGGGGTCCACAGGAATCGTATCTTTTCACATCCAAATCTGCACACACCCCAATTCCCAAGTGCTTGGGCTAGGATGGACCCAGGACTTCCCAGGTCCAGGACTGCACACACTCAGGCCTTCATTAGCACAAGCTCTCGCAGCCCAGGTCCTCCCACGCCTGCCCCCTCGCAGATGGGGACCTCACACGTGTAGGGCTCCAATGGCCCAACACCTCACACACCTACGTCCTCACAAACTCAAGATCCGACCTGCCCGGCTCCTGACATACTCAAGCTCTTGCATGTTCAGGAGTCGAGGACCTCACATACCAAGGTCCCTACACACCCAGAACCTCACTTAGGAACTTACCCACTTGGGTCCTCCCGTTCCTGCTGGGGTTCCTCAGGACTCCTGGATCCTCATAAATTTGAGTCTTCCCACCCGCCCCATGTCCTTAAAAGTCTGGGTCCTCCCCGTGTGGTATGGAGTATAATAAATATTCCAAGACTAGATCCCCGCATGTTTAGATCCTTCCACGTCTAGGTCCTTACATGCTCACATCATCCCACGCCCAAGTTCTCCCAGGCCCATGTCTTCAGAAGCCGGGGTATTTTCAACACCTAGGTCTTCACACTCCTAGTAACTCATACACCCCAGTCCTTACATACCAAGGTGCGCCCACACCAACATCCTGACATATTAGATGCTCACGCACGCTGGGCTTCACACACTCTGGTATTCACATGCCCACGTCCTGACGTGACCTTGGCCTTTCTATGCGGACCTAGACAGAGACACAGACAAATCCCCATCAGAGGTGGGTGGGTCATCGTGAAGGACGAAGGTCTTCTTTGCCACCTACTCAGAAGTGACTGGCAAAATAAACTTAAGCGCAGTCTTGGGGTGGGGGTGGGGGAGTGAATCCCACAAAGACCTTCCTGGGAGAGAGTTGAGGAAGAAAAGCAGCAGGCATCTGCCCCAGTGTATATAGAGCTGGTAAGTACTCTGCCCACATTCATCCAAGCAATCTGTCACATTCCTAGTTAACAAGTCACTGAACTTATCAGAACCTGTAAGTTCCTGTCCCCAAATTCCATTCTCCTGTATCTCTGTTACTCTTCACTCCTGACTCACACAACCTCGCAAGCCGGCCTCTGCATCTAGCTGTCAGTGGTTTACTGAAAGGCCCCTCAACTACCTCTGGGGGCTGCTTTCTCCTGACCCCATCCCTCACGCTAAAGCAGACCCTTTCTCAGCTCCCCACCCTAATGGCAAAAAACATGCTGTGAACATTTAAGATTCTTTCCTAGTGTTGATGTTACAGAAACACCATAACAAACATAACATGAATCTCAATCTCAGATGATATAGTTTGGACAAGAGCCACCCCCCCCACAGGCTCATGGTTCCCAGTTTGTGGTGTTTGGGGAGGTGTGGCGTCTCTGTAAGGAGGGAGGCAGGACTCACAGACTTGGGTCTCCAGAGGTCGGCCTGTGAAGGTTATAATTGGCACCATGTTGCCACCCAAGCGCTGTCTTCCCTCCGCAGCCTCTTCCAAGTGCAGACAAGTCACACCACTAACTCCTGCGTCCACCGACTGTCGCCTTCCTTACGGCTAAACTATGATTGCTTGACCACCAGGACTCAGCTCTGTCAAAACACATTTTTCTTGAGTCTCTCCCTCGTGTTGGCTTCTCTTTACCAATGGGTCTCCATGTCGACCTTGCACATCGCCATAGAGTTGCTTTCAACCCCTCCCCACCTCCCCTACACACACATACACTTAACAGGGAACATGAAATCCACAAGTGTGTGGTGAATGCCACCACCTGACCTCCAAATTGTCACTCGGGAGGAGGCCGACCTTTCTCTCCTGGTATCTGAGTCTGAATCACTCACAGAGCCTCTCAACAGCCTTTCTGTGGAGCCTGGGCTCCCTTCTCAAGGTTCTGTAAAGGAAACCGCAACTCTCCTCAGGAGGCTCCAGGCCCATTTCCTGGCTGCGCATCATCTTATCCCAAGATGACTGACAATCAATTGGTCCAATCAGGTGAGAAGGATTCATCCAACATTCGGGCCTCTGGGTCCCTCCACTTGTTTCCGTCCCTTCACTTTGATTCTCACGCTAGCTTAGACCCTGCCATCACCGTGAACAGCATTGGCTCTGAAATTTCCTTTCAAAAATCCCCAGGAGGCCATGCACAGACGTGAAGGGACTGAATGAAGGAAGTCAGGCTGACAAGGCTGCTGGCTGTATAATTCAACACTATGACACACTGGGAAAGACACAATAAGGGAGATGGTTAAAGGATGGTGGCGGCCAAGAGTATGGGGGAGGGAGGGATTAATAGGACAATGAAACTGTTCTGTATGATACAGAATTGTGGATACATCTCATTATACATCTGCCAAGACCCATAGAACATAGCCCAGGAAGGACCCTAACGCAGACTATGGGCTTTGGGAATGCAAGCTGAAGGAAAGTGAGTATATTGCTTCGATGGGGGGACGGCTATGCCTAGGTAGGGCAAGGATGCATGAAAAAAAATCTCTCTGCCTTCTGTTCAATTTCATTATGGATCTAGAACAACTCTATAAAATAAAATCCATGGGGGTTTTTCTGGCCCCTGTGTCTAGTGTTACTTTTCAAGAGAAAATCGATAGGCCAGGCTGGGCCGCGTACTTTGGATTTGTGTTCAGAAGCGTAACTGAAGTGTTCAGTGGTGCCTTCCACCTCCACCACTGCCCAGTCTACAGGTAGCTCAATCCTCTTGCTCTCAGCTTCCAGAACTTTCTGTCATGTCATCTGTAATGATTTGAATATGAAATAACTTTCCCCACTCAAGGCTTAAGTGTTGAACGACACTTGGTCCCTAGCTGGTGGCATTGTTGATAGGTGATGGGATTGTAAGGATGCCAATTGGCCGGTGGCTAGTCCATTCACGCATTCATGGTCAATGCTTCACTAGAAGGTGGGACCTAGATGGAGGAAGTGGTCACCAGGATACACCTGTGGAAGGGTTATTCCCATCTCTAGATTCTTCCTCTCTTGCTCTCTCTGTCTCTGTCCACCAAAAGCCACTACACTCTAGCACGTACTCTCCACCATGATGGTCTGCCTCACTGTGGGCCCAGAAACAATGGCACCAGCTGACCATAAAGCTAAAACCTTTAAGACTGTGAACCAAAATAAACTTTTCTTCCTGTAAGGTGGTTTTATCAGGCATTTTGCCACAATGACAAAAACAAAAAAGATGGAAGCAGCCCCTTCTTAGTAGATGATCTTACTTCACTCATGGGCAGAGAGAACAAAAGCTCTGGGGTAGGAATGCTCCCTCCTTCATGTCACCATCCCATTTCACACTTTTTGTCCTACCAACCTCCTCTTTGGCAGTTGGACAGTGTCCTTGTTCTGTGCAAAACCATGTCCTTGGTGGAGGCTTACACCTCAAGCTGTGTCTCCTCCTCAGGGACCTGCCTCTTCCAAGAGTCACCCATGCTTCCTGCACTGTCAATCTCCTGCTATAGCCACACATATCGCTTTGCAAGCATGCTCCTGTCCAGGAAGGAAAGACACATAAAAAGATGATCATCAGGCTGGGGAGATGGTTCAACAGGTCAGTTGCTTGCCACAGAGCAAGAGGACCAGAGCGCACTCAGATTCCCAGATCCCATGTAAAATGCTGGGGAGGAATGGTGGCCCACCTGGAATTCTGAGGCTGGAAATCCCTAGGGCAAGCGGCCTAGCAAGACTAGCCCTATTGGTAAGCTCTAGGCTGAATTAGAGACCCTAGCTCAAAAAGAATTAAGGTAGAAGATCAATCCATGCTGATTCCTGATTTCAAACTATATATATACACATACACACACACAGACGCCTATACACATATGAGCACACATATACACATCCCCTTCCACACATAAAAATGCATTAAAAAGAGATAATCAGCATCATTAGTCATCAGAGAAATGTAATTGAAACCACAACGAAACACCATATATATCATACTTGCCAGGAGGGTTATAACACCAGAGTTTGCTGGAAAAAATTGGAGCCTTTCTCCACTGTTGACAGAAATATAAAATGGTACAGCTGTTTTGGGGAAATAATCTGATGTGTCTCCAAAAAAAAGTAAGCATGAGAAGCCAACAATTACAGATATATACCTGAAAGAGATGAAAACAAATGTCCGCACAAAACTGCCCAGCAATACTGATAGCAGCCTTGCTCACAATAGCCAACCAGTGTGGCCATCGCGATGCCCTGAAACCACTGAGTGGAAAAGCAAGAAGCGAGTGTTGTTACACATTGAAACAAGCACAGAGACACATGCTGACACTTACGCTAGTGAGAACAGGCTGGTACGGAGGCCCGCATGCCAATCCCGTGTGACTTATCCAGAACATCTGTGGGATGACGTCACTGAGAACGTGGAAGGGCCCGCTGGTTCTGTTCTCTTCTTTGGTTTTTCACTCAACGTCGATCTTTAAATATCTATGAGCACTGCCATACGGCTCCCCATCTTGCCTGCGAGAGCTGGTGATGCTCTGTGGCTTCCATCTGCCACACTTGACTTGCTTATACCCCAGGGATGCAAAGCTGGGTGATGTGAGGAGACTCAAGAGATGAGAGTATTTGGAATGAAAGACAGGTTGCTGACTTGGAAAGAGGTGCCAAGGATTCAGTCTTTAGGGTTTGAAATGTAAAGCTCAAAAGGAATCTCAAGGGAAGCTCCCAAGGTCTCTAATGTCTAAAGCCTCTAATGAGCCTTCGCTCGTCTGATGGTAGGCAAAGAGCCTTTATTCTTTCACAAGGTTATTCTGTCCAAGAAGCTCGTTTCCAGGCGCCAATATCAACTATGCAAAAGGCAGGGGTGCAATTGTTCTTTTCCGATTGCAGCCTGCTCCCCCACCCCTTGCCATGTAGTTAATAAACTATTCTTCCTTTTCTTAAAAAAAAAGAAAAAGAAAAGAAAAATCGTTTTTTTTTTTTTTTTAGTCAGTAACATACAGGCTTTGCCGCAAGCTGTCATTTATTTGGGGTGACAGAACTGGACCGCCCTGTTATTTGTCACAGTCGCTGTCCCTCAGTGTGCAAAATGTTCCATCCTGAGAGTATGGATGTGATGTGCGCACTAAGAGGAGCATCAGAACGAGGAGCCGATTTGGCTCTCACAGTCGCCTCTGCTCCTCCCCCGCCCCCCAAAAACACTGTGGTGGACATCTGCAACTATCCCTCCTCCACAGGCCTGTCTGTGAGCTTTTCTGTGAACTTTCTCAGGAATAAGGATGCAAAGACATAGAACAAAATGATGTTGCAAGAGCTACCACTCAAACAGTGATATCGAAATACATGAGCTCTCCAATAATAAACTGAAAAGGTAGCACGATAAATATATCAGAATCTATTAGGTAAGCAAAAGTGGAACAGATGCTCCAAATCAAAAACAAAATTGATCAAGTTTCATGAAATATTTTGAAGACACCACTTGCCATGGTTGGAATGTAAAGTGATCCCCATCGGCTCATACGTTTTAATACTCCAGCTCGCGGGACTGTTTACTGAGGCAATGGGATTGTAGGAAGTGGAGGAGACTTGATGGAGGAAGTGAGGCGTTGGGGGCGGGGCTTGAGGTCTGGTAACCCAAACCTGCTTCCTCTGTCTCTCTTGTTCTTTCTGCCTCCTGGACGACTGCTGTGATGTTAACCAGCCTCCTGCTTCAGCTGCCATAACTTCTGCTATGCTTTTCCCACCATAATTGAACTATATTCCATCTGGAGACATAAACCAAATAAGTAACCTTTTTCCCTTAAGTTGCCTGGGTCAGAGTATTGTCTCACAGGAAGAGAAGAGTGGTGCCGCCCCACTTCAGACAAAGTTACAGTTAATCTGAAAGAAAAAATATACCATATAAAGACATAAGTACAAAGAAAACTGACACCACTGTATTAAAAATACACAAGATAGGAAAAACAATGCTCTATAGAAAGTGTATCTTTAAGGGTGAAAGCTTCCACCTACTAGAAGGAAATAAAATTAAGTTGCATGCAGCTACAAATAACTTCAAAGTGCGTCAAGCAGAAACTGACAAATCCAAAGAAGAAATGGTCAAATTCCTAATTGCAACCAAGGATTTTTGTAAATACTATATTAGTCCAGTGAACAATAAAGAAAAGCAGACTCAAAATAGTAAGAGTTTGAAATGTTTGAAAAACATTGAGTACACTGTGCCCAGTGTCTGCAGAATACACATTTCTTCTAATTGCACATGAATATTCAGAAAAATTGGCCATATGTTTGGCCATAAGACAAGTCTCCATAAGTTCAAATTCTGTAGAATATATTCTCTAGCCACAATGCAACTTGGCAAAGACTCAATCGTAAAAAATAGCTAGAAAAATCTCCCCAAATATTTGAGAATTAAACAATTTGTTCCTAAATCACCCATGGATGAAAGAGGAAGCCATGATAGAAAATTGAAAAATATTTGGGATTAATAACACAAATACCACATGTCAAAATTCACGCTTTTTAGCATTCTCAGGAGATCATTCATAATTCTTAGTGTGTACATTAGAAAAAGAAAGGAAAATCCTGTTATTTAGGTCAAAGAAAGCAGAAAAGATTTTTAAAAATTCATCCTTAAAGAGAGTGAAAGAAGAATTGGACAATATCACTCACAGTAGAGTGTTTGCCCCGTGTGCATGAAGCCCTGGAGGCAATTCCCGAATAAATGCAAATAAATAAATAAATGCAAATAAAAAGAATAGAGGCAAGAGCAGAAATTAATAAAATATAAGTAAACATGTGAAGGGATTTCCAATATTTGAAAGTTGGGTTCTTTGAAAAGATGAATATGACGGTTAAGCACAGCCAGGATGAACTTAAAAAATGAAAAGACAGAGATAAAAAGTGTCAGAAACAGAAGAAGGGGGCATCGTTACAGATTCCATCAACCCTTAAAAATATGAAGATACGAACAACTCTGTGCCAGCAAATTTGAAAGCTTGATGAAATAAGCAAATCTTAGACGAATAGAACACGACAAGAAATAGGGAGAAAAAAATCCAAAAAACAAATCCTGATGTTCACAAACTATTAAGGAATTCAAGTATGTGGAAAATTCCCTGAAAGAGAACTACAGGCCAAGATGGCTTCTCTGGAAACTCTTTAAATATCTTACTTATTTATTTGAAAAGGGGCGATGTGTCACAGTATTATGCGTGGCGAACAGAGGACAACCGTGACAAGTCAGTTTTTCCTTTCTACCATGGGGCTCTGGGAATGAACTCAGGTTTCCTGCTTCGCCAGCAGGTTTGCCTGTGTTCACTGAGCCATCTCATTGGCCTTAGTCACTTTCACACATAATATCTAAGCTCGGGGACAGGAAGACTTTGCCTCCCAAGCAGAAGGTAATGAGTTCAGATCCCAGATCCTATGTAAAGACACCAAGCAGGAACGGCAGCGGCCTGAACATCTGGCTCTGGTGGGCAGAGCTGGGAAGTCCCAGAGTGAAGCAAAAAGGAGGTGAAAGCAATCCAGGATGATTCCCAAAATCACCTTGGTCCTCCACAGGAACACGTAGTAGTACTCTGTGACACACACACACACACACACACACACACACACACTATACAAGCTCGTTCAGGAAATAAAAAGTCAGGGAACACTTCTCAACACATTCTAAGAGACCAGTGTCATCCTGACTTCAAGGCTGTCTCAGTATTTCACAAGAAAGGAAAATGTTGGGGTAGTGAGTTGGCTCAGCGGATGTGTTCTGTGTAAGCCTAATGACCTGAGTTCACTCCCCGGACCCTACATAAAGGTGGAAGGAGAGAACCAACTCACAAAGTTGTCCTTTGACCGTCACATGTACATGTGGCATGTGTGCCCACACACACATCATACATACACAATAACAACAAATGAATAAAAATTTTAAAAGGAAAATATAGCTTCACTAATGAATAAAACTTTGAAATTTTCAAACAAAACAGTATTCGCAAATCAAGCCTAGAAATCTATAAAGAGGACAACACAACCCAACCAAGCAGGATATATTCATGAATGCAAATTGGTTTAGCAGACAAAAATCAGTAAATGTCATTTTTCACCTTAACAGAGAAAACGGGGAAAGCATTTAGTTATATCTTTTGGTTCTGCTTAACATATGTTTATAATTGTGGAAAAAATTTAATAAACTAGCATCAAATGGAACAGCCTTGAAATAAAAGATAATTTAAGAATTAAATGCAGCATATTTAAAATAAATATTGCAAAGAGGGTGGAAGAAGAAACATGATGCTATCCGCAGGCGACATGAACGTATCTACTGAGTCATGCCAAAATATGGTAAGTATTTCTAAAAGAAATCGGCAAGATTGTTAATGAAACTTTATATTGGTTTCTCCCAGCTGCTATAATAAAATGTGGTGAGATACTTGTGAAGGATGGAGATTTATTTCTTAAAGTTCCGAAGACCAGGACATCCAAGATCAAGGTACCTGGCAAAGGTACCTGCTTTATGGATGGTTCCTCTGGTTGCGTTCTCACACGACAGGAGTGCCGCAAGGTTGGACTTGCCCCTCTAGTCTCAACAAGGGCACTAATCTCATTAACGAAGGCACAGTCCCTGTGAATTCATCTCCTAAATGCCCTGCCTCTTAATATTATGGCACGGTGGGAGGGTGCGGGTGGGGAGGAGAGTTTCAGAGTCAATAGGAATTTGCAAAGTATAGGAGATTTGAACCGCAGCAAAGGTCAGCATGCAAAAATCACTTGCTTTTCTATATTTCAGTACCAGAACTAGGAAAATAACACATTTTTAAACATAGGTTCTCTCTATGTAGCCCAGATTGGCTTCAGAATGAGAATCTTTTTGCTTTTACCACGGAGGGAAGGAGGAAGAGAGAGAGAGAGAGAGAGAGAGAGAGAGAGAGAGAGAGAGAGAGAGAGAGAGAACTGCAGGCTGATGTCCTTTCTGCCAACATTTTTATGTGGGATCTGGGTTCCAAACTCGGGTCCTTATGCTGGAGAGGCAAAGGCTTTAAGCCCTGAGCCATCTCCCAGCTCATATACATTTTTAAATGGAACTGGAGGTGTAAATCACTGATAGAACATGTCTGAGGCTCTGGGTTCAATCCCCGACATTACATGAACTAAAAATAAAATACCGTGCAAGACTTATGAACAATTCTAAAGCATCTTTGAGAGAAACTAAATCCAAAATAGAGTGGGGCATGCAGCGTTCATGACAAAAAAGAGGCAGTTGTAGACTGGCCATGTGGCTCGATAGGTAAAGATTGCCACACAACCTGATTCAATGTCCAGAACCCACTTAAAAGTGGGAAGAGAGGGGCTGGAGAGGTAGCTCAGGAGTTAAGCCTCTGCCTTGTCCTGAGTTCGGATCCTAGACCCCACATATAGATGCCAGGGCGGAAGCGGGGGCGGCCTTCGTTTCTGGTCCTGGTAGGGCGGAGCCTGTGAATCCTGGGGCAGAGTAAACAAGGAGGAGGTGGTTCCCGAATTCATCAGTGGTTCTACACACACACACACACACACACACACACACACACGTGCGCGCGCATACACGCACAATTGAATAAATAATAAAAAAAAATTTAAAAAAATGGGAAGAGAGACATGACTCCATTGAGTGAAGTTTTCTGATCTCTATACAGGTGCTATGGGCATGTATCACACACACACACACACACACACACACACACACAGGAGAGAGAGAGAGAGAATAATAAATAGAATAAAAAATTTAAGAAAGATTCATGTGTGTAAAATGAATATTTTCTTACCATTAGATTTTCACACTGAAAATTCTAAGTGTATGTGGCAGATTTTTAAAAATGCAATTCGACAACCTCATTCTGGAATTTATATGAGCTTGTGGAGGCCTAAGGATAATGTGAAGCCTTTTGAAGAACAGAGAGTCAGGACTTGCTGTACTTGAAACCAAGCATAAAACAAAGCCGTAGCAGCCAAAGCATTTTGATACTGGTACAAGGATAGAATTAAAAAGACCAATGAAACAGACATGAGAACCTAGGGAAAGATGGATACATAAGGGGCATTTGTTATGTCAGAGGCAGAAGCTCAAAGTCAATCAAACTGTCAGCTACATGTGAAATATGCATATATGGCTTCTGGAAATTAGCAAGGAAGGCCATTCTCATCATCTCAAGATAATAACATATTTTTTTCATTCAGCCTATTTATTTATTGTTTTACAAGCATATTGAGTACTTATCCCTGCTTCCCTTCATCCCCCTCCCTCCCATTTCCTTCCCTGTCCCTCATCAATTCATCCCACTCCCTCCCGCCCTCCTGCTTGAAATGACCCCAGGGTTCCCTCTGGCTTGTCTACTCTTGTGGGGATTCAGGCCTCTTGTGGCATACCAATGCCTCTCTTCTGGCCAACTCGCTAATAGGGGCATTTCCCGTCATTCATCCAGCTTTAATCCCCAAGGTTTTTACTGTATGTTCATATCTCTCTTGAGTTCCTCGATAATCTATGGGGCATGTTGGTATGTCAGTCATTACACAGGTCTGGTAAGGACAAGTCTCACTGCAGTGAGTTTCTGGATGCAGATAACATTTTTTTTTAAAAGGGCACAAGTAGTACTAAGTACAGAAGGAATGACTTATAAAATTAAAATTTTCTGTTTTTCTTTTTATTTATTTCAAAGAGAGAGAAAGAGAGAGAGAGAGAGAGAGAGAGAGAGAGAGAGAGAGAGAGAGAGAGAGAGTGCATCCACGCGTGCCATGACCCATGAGTAGAGGTCAGAGCACAATTTTCAGAAGTCAGTTTTCGCTCCTTCAGATCGTGTGGTCTTCCTGGGATTGAACTCAGGTCCCCAAGTTTTCAAGCAGGTGCCTTTACCTGCTGAGCTATCTTGCCAGTCCAATTTTCTGCTTTCCATAAGACAGCATTAAAAAAACAAAAACAAAGAAGATATATAGCTCAGGGGCAGAGGATGCACAGGATCTAGGGTTTCATCCTAGAACAGGAAGAAAGGAAAGGGGGGCATTAGGAAAGGAAAGAAGGAGGGATCTATGGAGAGAGGGAAGGAAAGAAAGAAGGAGGACAGAAAGAAGGAGGGAGAAAGATAGGGAGGATAAGAAGGGAAGGGAAGAAAAAGGGGGAGATGAGGGGAGAAGGAAAAGAGGGACGAGTAAGAAGAAAAATGCCATGGATGTAAATTCAAGATATTTAAATGCAAATTGGTAAGAAAATGTGACAGAAACAAATACAAAGGCTTGAATCAGCCCTTACAAAAAGCACAACCCAGGTGGCTAGAGTCCTATGAAAAAGCTATTCGTGCTGAGACAGACGTTACCTCTCAGTAGACAGAAAGCCTGTGGCCTCAGACAGATTGGTAGCTAGAAACGTAGCCTGAGACCAGGAAAGGGAAGTGACTTGAACAATGATCCACACGCCCAATGAGTTGGGAGAGAGAGTAGGTGAAGGTGACCTTGAGGAATGATGGCTCCGTGGATTGGTTGAGGGACACGTGACCACCTTGACTGCCTCTCCAGTGGACAGAGAAGGCACGAGACACATGTGCAGAGTGCTTGCTGGCTGAACTGCGATGCTCTTGGGAGTGGCCAAGCCCAATAAAGATTTCCTCAGTCTATCAAATTGCCGACACATCTACAGACAGAAGCGTTTGTGGGGGGAGGGTATCTGTCTTATTCTCAGTTACATTTCTTTGTCCAGCTTGCTAAGACAGTTCATCTCAATACCAGGAATGGAGGGAGCTGGCCACACCACCTGCAGGGAATTGTTAAGAGAGGGATAAACTTCACTTGGAAGACTGCACATCTGCAAACGTGCTGAAGAATGCAGACGTATTGAACTTCCCTCCATCTTATCTTCCTGCCCAGGAGTGGTCTCGTCCACGGTGGGCTGGGTCCTCCCATGTCAATCAATCTCCTGCTTGTTTAGGGCTTGCTTCAGCTGAATTCTTCACAGACCCGCCCAGAGCTTGGCTTCTGTAGTCAAATTGATTCCTGCAGCACTCTGGACCCCCCCCCAGGAGTTTTTCTCTCTTGTCCTCAATGGATCTGCATTCACTGTCCTCTCCTTGTCCACATTTCCCCCGCCCCCGTGGGCTCCAAATCCTCAGAGTATCACCAGCCCATAGGGAGCCCTGCAGAGCGAGCAAAATGAGGCCCACGACCCACACACACCTCTTTCCCTTCCTGAGCCTCACAGCTGAGGACAATTCACCTTCGTCCTCCAGAAGAGGCCAGAGAGTCTCTCTGTGTTAAGGACTTAACTGGGTGAGACGCCCCCTGCAGGCAGCAGTATTTCCCTCCTGCAGTCAACGCCTGCTCTAAACTGTTCTTTATCTTTCTTAGACATCTCTTTTACACACACACATACACACTCAACACATACAAATACACTCATGCACACATACCCTCATATTCATGAACAAGCACACCTACTGCATGCACACAAGTGCACACACACGTACACACATACAACCACTACACACATGCATATGCATACACATACCCTACACACATGTACACACTTGCACACACACATATGCTCAACACATGCCTATACACATGCACATGTGCACACACATACATGCATACATTCACAACATACATGGCCATACACACACACACAGACACACACACACACCCCCTTCTTCTAAAATGAAAATCTCTTTAGCCAACAGTGGCAAGTCTGACACATTGGTGAAAGGTATAGATAGATAGCAAGGACTCTCAGACACAGCTGGCCAAGTGTAAGGTGGTATGACCTTGGCTAGCAAGTGGATTTTAGCCAATCTGAACAGATGCTGACAATCTCAGGCCCACATCTTCAGCCTACAATGTGATCTCAATTTTAGCCACTTTTCCCGGGCTCAGAGATTTATTGACGCACGCAGGGCTGGGCCTTGCTCCTTGTTTCTTGTGTCTAGAGTAGGAGCTGAGCATTTTCACGGGTGATCGGGGGCTGGAGCTACATTCTCAGAACAACTGCCTAGAAATATCTTCACTGGTGTAAGTTCATAGCAACATTGTCTTAGCAACAAAAACAAACTGACCTAAATCAAGTATTCTTCAACTGCAAACCAGTCCAGTAAGTGACAAAATATGGAGCTCTAATCATCATTAGAAAGGAGCGAAACCCAGCAACAGACATCAACATGGATGAATCAGGAGGCAAAACTAAGAAAATGGTTTGGGAGGCTAGGGAGACCGTTCCGTCCCATGCAAACACAACGACCTGAGTTTAACTCCCAGTATCCTCCTTAAAGTCAGGCCACAAGACTCAGGAGGCAGAGCAGAAAGGTCCCTGGAGCTCACTAGCCTGCAGGTCTAGCTGATTTGACAAGCTCTGGGTTCATTAAGACACCTTATCTCAAAGAAATAGAGTAGAAAGCAAATGAGGAAGACACCTAATGTCAACTTCTGATATACACACACATGTGTGTGCACACACATGCACACATACATATACATACAAGGTTGCATAGCTGAAAGCACATAAACATACATGCAAGTGCATGTATACCCACTCACATATGGACCACATACATGTGTATACCAGTAGACACATGTATGAATACATGCATGCATACTTGTAGGTGAATAAACACATGCATACATGAACTCATGAACATGTACTCACTTGCATGCATACTTGAAGACATAGTAGCACATGTACTCACTTGCATGCATACCCACAGGTTCATGAACATTTGCACACACCTGCATCCATACCTGCAGACATGCGAACATATACATGCATGCATACCTGCACTCACATGAACATGCAAACATCAACATACACATGTTCAAACTTGCAAACACATGTGCATACATGCCTGCAGCTACATTAACACGTACAAGCATTCATGCACACCTGCAGACACATGAATTGTAATGCATGCAACCAGCAGATGCATGAACAAACAAGCACATACATACACCTCCAGAAGCATGCATGTACATGTACACATTATATTTTCTAGGCACTAAAGTGATTAAGACAACACATGATCATGGTGGTTAGCTCTGCAGGATGGAGTATGATGGGAGACTCACAGGTTGCGTTACACTGCCGTCACGCTCTAGGTTGACTGGAAAATGAACACACAGGTGTTTGTCCTATAGTTACTCTTTGAAGGGAATATATCTATCTTTGGATGACGCTCTGGGAATACTGCCTTAGAGCCTCTAAATGAATCCATCAAAAGCTAAAAATTCCGTACCAGTACTGTCCCTTAGTCTGGGTCACCCATTTCTGGAAAGCGAATGGGACATAAATAGTCTAAACTGTTCCTGCAGCCAGGACTTCCCACCACCCTCTGAGTCCCTTCTGAACACATCACACCCCCGCAGAGACAAGTCACAATATATATACACAGTGCACGTCCGCTAAATTCACGTGCACTTAGGGGAAAAGAAATAAACATTACTTTTTTCCAACCAGAAATACAATTTGTAGAGATGCGACTTTTCCCACAGAAAGAATGAAACACATTTTTCATCATTATGCAATATAGTTTAGCTCTTGAGAGCCCGACTATCAAACCTGTCACTCTCCCAAAGAGTCATTGTTCTCTATTTGCATAACCAAAGTTCTTTATGGGCGCCTTAAATTTCTCTTTCCAGAACAATGAAGCCGGCTGCCTGCAAGTTCACCCTCTGCAGAAAAAGCTTCCAGGCTCCAAAGGAAGCTGAATGTGCTGTTACCTCTACAGAGAAGCCTCTGTTTATCCTTTTCTTCTCCCCCTCCTCCCCTTTCGTCCCGTAAGTCAACAGGAACTGCTTTCTTTACCACAGAGTCGCTTGCATTTAGGTAGCATTGCCCTGTTTGTAAGTTCTTTCTCCAGTGGAATATGTCTCCCAGGGAGCTTCCGGCTAGTTGCTTCTGTGGATGCCCCTTGGGGACAGCATCAGTGTGCCCTTCTCCAAAGCTGAAGACAGTTGCCACATCTTCCTTGTGTCTCCTCTGGCTCAGCCCCCATCACGTCCCAGACTTTGTCTTTTTCCTGTACATAGAGGGGAGCCCAGGCAGAAAGTCAATTCAAGTACGGGAGAGGAAAACTGTTGTCTCTTTACCTATTTCAGACTGATGAACTGGAGCTCTGACGAAAGACAGATGCATGAGAGAAAAACACACAGAGGTTTATTAACGTCTGTAGCATGCATCTGCTTGGGGATAACGGCGATGAGAAAATTCAAGGGAGTAGTCAGAATTTGTGCCTGAATGTCCAGCATCTGTGTTAGTCAGTGCGCCCCTGCTGTAATGAAATAGCAGAGGCTGGTGATGTGTGAAGCAAAGTTTAGTCAGCCTCAGTTTGAAGATGGACAGCCCAAGACCGAGATCCAGCCTCAGGTGAGGACCTGTTCCCTCAATTTTTAGGACAAAAACCTGGGCTCTGGCAACTCATCTCTAACTTGCCAAGTTAACGAGACCAAAAACGGTGAGAAGCAGAAAAGAGACTTTACACAGCCTGGTCACATTGGAAAGATGAGCAAAGAAAGGGGCTGGATACCCCTGGCAGTGTCCAGGGGTACACACGTGGGCTTGTAGGTTTGCCTAGAGGACGGATCGGGCCAGGGGCAAGAAGTATGCGTAGTAAGCAGTCCTGGTCAGGTGTGCTCTGGTAAGAAGTCCTGATCGCTGTCACTGAAGGGGCAAATCTGTAGGGCGATCACTTCCATTTTAGGCTAGAGCCTCACCTCTGTGGATAACTGACCGCCATGACTGTCCTGCCAAGTTCCTTTGTTCTGGGAATCAAGGGAGACTTAAGGAAAGGTCTCACTCTGGGACGTCAGCTCAAGTAATGATAATAGACAGACACAAAGTGAAGGTGGGGCTTTGGTTTTGCTTGGTCAGCTTGTGGGTCCAAGCGAGGGGCAGATGCTTTCTAGCCACGGCGGCTCTCATGTCTGTTTCAGACCTAGTGGAAGGTGGCACTAGGGTGGGCATGTGTGTGGGAATGATCAAATAACCAGAAAGAAGCCAGAAAGAGGGAGGGGGCTAAACTTTATTTTATTTTTGGGGGGGGAGAGCACAATGTGATCATTATTAAACACATATATACAATGTGTAACGTTCAAATTAGATACTAAAATTTTCATCTCTTCTCACTTCTTTATGTTTGGAAACTTTATTCTTATTTTGCTTAAATATTTATTTATTGGGGAGGCACACATATGTATGTCATGATACACTGGTGGAGGTCACAGGTCAACTTTCAAAAGTCAGCTCTCTCCTTCTAACATGTGTGCTTCTGGGAAATGAATACATGTCACCAGATTTGCAAGCCTCAGTGGTCCCATGTTTGGAAACTTTAAACATCTCCCTTCCCATTCTTCATAAACTGCATGTCATAGTTAAGCACAGGTGTCAACTTGACTGTTGAGGGTTTGCGCTCTGGGCACAGGTGTAGAGAGATGATGGTTGAGTTAAGCCCAAAGCAAACCTGAAGGACATTGTCTAGCTGGTGGGGAAGGTCCAGCCCATGGTGGGTGGGATTAGGCCCTGGATAAATCACAGAGAGCTGATTGAGAGAGTTGGCATCCTTCTGTGTACTTGGCCAGACATGCTGGTCTGGCAAGTAAGGATTGGCCATCTCTCAGCCGTTATGCAGTGATGGTGTGGCCAGTTCCCTCGGCCCTGGTGTTAGTTCATGCTCTCCTGTCAAGCTGGACTAAAAACTGTAATGAGGAATCGTAAGAGAACAAACCCTTTGTTCCCTTAAGCTGTTTGATGGTCATTTATCAGCAACCATGCAGGCTGACTGCAACACTGCATAACCTATAATCTGGATCAATTTACTGGCTAAAGAACACTGTAGTGGAATGTATTCCTCTTTGGTCATCCTTATTCTACTCCTGTTCCTTCAACTGTTTCAGCTTCTGTTTGCAAGCTCACACACCACCTGTCTTGCTGTACCTGTCCAATTTCACCTAAACATGATGTCCACTAGTTCCATCTATTTTGCCACAAATGACAGACTCTTCTTGTTCTTTTCATGGCTGAATACTATATCTTCTTTTCTCTTCTTTTCTCATTCAGTGACTCCACATCTTGGCCATTGTGATTGGCACTGTAACACAACACAGGAGTGCAGATGTTGCCATGATGACACTGTTTCCATGTATTGTGGATACCCGTGTAGACATGGGAAGCCTGAGTCATACAGTAGATGTCTTTTTCCTGTTTTCTTGGGGGACTTTCCAGGTAACACCTTCTAGGGATGGAATTATAGGTGGGCTGCCTCACCCATCTTACATGTAACTCAGGATCTGAGGATAGAAGTTCTGATCCTTCCACATGTGTGCTCCCTGGTTGGATCTGTACGCCTTCTCTTGATGATGTCTATTGAGATCACTTGTCCACTTTTTAATCTGGTTGTTCATTGTGGCTGTGCTTTCTCAGTTCCCAGTATGTCCCGGATATTAATCTGGTGGTCAGTGAAGAGATGCAAATGTTCTCTCCAGCTGGGTAGCTGTTGTTTCCTTTGCTTTGTCGGACATAACCCCATTTTTCTAGTTTTGCTTCATTGCCTGTACTACTGGGGTCTTATCTTTAAAAAAAAAATCAGTGCCTAGACTGATGTCTTAAAGCATTTTCTTCTAGTGGCGTCATGTCAGCTCTGTGTCGCAGGCTGGTCTCAAGCTCGCCACCTTTTGAGGTAACTTTTATCTATGGTCAGATACAGAGGTCAATTTTCGCTCTCAGGCACGTACAATTCTCCCAGCACCATTTGCTGAAGAGGCTGCCCCACTGGCGAGGGAGCATTTGGTATGTTTTTTGTTGAGCATTTGTTGACTGTAGATTCCTGGGCTTCCATCCAGTCTCTGTATTCTTTCCTGGTGGTCTATGAGTTAGGTTATTTTTAATTCCCCAGGACCATGCCGTCCTCGTTACAATAGCCCCATAGAATGCCTTGAGATCAGGGATTGTCATGCTTCCGGCTTGTTCTTTCTGCTCGGGATTGCTTTGCTTCGTCTTTTCAGAGTCCTTTGTGGCTCCGTATGAATTTCAGGCCTTTTTTTTCTATTTCTATCAGAAATGGGAGCTGGTCTTGCTCTTTGACAGCAACCTTCCCACAAGAACTAACCAGGTTCCCATGAGAATTGCACTGATTCCTTTTGAGAGCAGCACCCACAGTGGCCTAATTATTGTGCACTAGGTTCCACTTTTTTCTAAGAAATGATGCGTTTGAGAGGGGGGGAGAGGAGGAGAGAAAGAACAGCTCTGTCCATGTATATGCATGACATGGTGCCATGGTAAGGTCAGAGGACAGCTTTCAGAAGTCGGTTCTCTCCTTTCACCACATGAGCTTGCAGAGATAGAATTTGGGTCACCAGGTTTGTGAGCAGTCACCTTACTTGCTAAACGCTTTCTCCTGCCCTTATATTCTATTCTTAAAAGACTTTATTACCTCCTCGCACTGGGGACCAAACCTCTAAGTCCTGAACCCTGGGAAGCAGGGTGGGGGATAGTCAAGGTGGGGCACACTCAAACCATACCAGCATCTAGGGGACAACTTTTATAGGGGAATGACTGACAAAAGAGAGGGGTTGACTCTGGGGACCCAGCCGTTGACAAGGGCAGGTTTTAGCAGTGCTTGTCCTTTACGGCCTTCTGGGTCTAGGTTGTCATTTGCATGAAATTCTGTCCTTCCTGGTCAAGGGGGCGGGGAGATTCATGGATAGGCTTCCTCCTTTTAGGCAAAGCGGAGGAGGCAGAGCAATGTTCTCCTATCTGCTTCTGCCCAAATCGAAATAATGTCTTTGCCAACTCAGCACCTTTAGGGGTGACCACATCTGGCTTCCTTCACTGCCATATCGAGACTAAGCCCACATTTTAGAGATCCCGAGTGTATGCATGCCATGTCTTTAAGAGAGGCAATGCTCATTGTGTCAGGAGCAATTATTGGCTGAAGCCAAGTTTGGGTATTGGAGAGAGAAAAAAAAGGAGGAAATTTGTTTGTTTGTTTGTTTAAAGCAAAAGCTATTTCAAGCATCTTTGTAAAATGTTTATTGTTGGTTCCAAGTTGTTATACCGAACTGTAATAGCTGATGTCAGACCTGAAGGGCCGCCAGCCAACAATGGATTTGTCAGATTACATTTGCCATGCATTGGGTTTGACAGGAGCAGTTAACTCTAGATAAGTGGTCTCTGGCTGCATGGTGCGTGGGCTCATTGTGTTACTATAACAGATCAACTTTGAAGGCTCGGTGGCTTCACACAATGGAAGTTTATTTCTTATTTCTTTACCATCCCATGTGAGATTGGGGGTGGGTGAGAGATTGTCTCCCAGCAGTTTCAGAAATCCAGCTCTCTTCTCTATCACTGTCGGTGGCTGGTTTCCAGTCTTGCGCTAGAGGTGGGGGCTTCGATGACAGGGAGTTATCCAACCAGAGTGGTAAAGAACATCGCTGCTCTATGCAAGATACTCCATACAGGTTAGGGCCAAAGTAATCATAAGACTTTGCATGACCTGCGCAATTACCAACATATCATTGAACCCCCAAAGTTTAGCATGGATCACAGACACTAGGATTCTTAGAGGCAAGGGATTAACAGCCACAATAGTGTTCCTATACTAAAGGGGAACACAAAAAAGAGCTCTCTCTAGGCAATGCCACTGAGTCCTTACACCTCATCAGAGAGGAGGACCCAGAGGGAAGTTCGACATGCACACTAAAGGATGCTCCAGGAATGGGGAGGGGGGAGCACTGGGAGAAAAGGAGGAAGAGGAGGGGAAAGGAAAGGGAAAAGGGCGGCGGGAGCAAGGGGATCCAGGGAGAAGTGGAGGGAGGGAGGGGAATGGGGTACTTATCAACTTTGTATGAATGGAAGAAATAAAAAAAAAGAATATCACTGCTCATCTGTAGGAGGACTTAGGGCCATGAAAGATGTCATCTCTGTCTGTAATCTGTTGGCTATGACCAGATCACAAAGCCGATCTAAAAACCAGGAAACTAGGACATCAGAAAATTACACACAGTTTGATTTTCTGACATTCCAAACACTTTGAATAACAAGAGATGGGGCTTTAGCATCAAGTTCTCTAACTCTCTATTCTTTCCCCTCCCCACCAAGTACAGCCAGGGCTTTCTGTCTGAAGTTCCTTTATGTGTCTTGATAGCAAGATAGACACTCTGCCATTTACACTAAATGTGTCTTGCATTCTGAGGCGCCCACCTGAGGGACCTCCCCTCATGGGCGACTTGTCTCACCATCTCTATGGAGCCCGAGGAGCTTCATCTAGGGATGTTGTCTATTCTTCCTGCTCATTCATTTCTCCCCAAAAATGTCACTCGCTACCCCTCTAAAAGCACCCACAGCTCCCACTTTTATCTCCCCTACAAAGAAAACATCGAGGCTTTAGCACTCTGGCCTGCTGGGTCCTTAAAACCGGTTCAGTTCTCGCCTCCTACCACGTGGGGTTCAGGGATCGACCCCAGACCAGATCACAAGGTTTTCGTTGGGGTGCTGCTGCTGAGTCATCTCTCTGAAGTGTTGACTTTGAAGTGTGTGACGGTTAATCTTGGGTGTCAACTTGCCACACTTGGTATTAACTAAGATGGGCTGCGAGACCAAGAGATTATCTGGATCAATACATTTACAATACTTTCCAACTATAGGACTATGATTTTTTTTCTTTTTTTTTTAAAACACTTTCTACATTTTTAAGTCTTTAAAAACAAAATGAAAAGGGTAGAAGCAATGAGAGACGCTTGCGTTGGCTGACATCCTTAAAGTGTCGCAAGTGTAACTTCATTCAGTCCTCCCAGCATCTAGATAGCACACAGTCTTTTTCCTGTCTTCAGAAGGAGGAAGCTGGGGCTGTCATTGGGTGCCTCTGAACCAATGGATGGTAAGTGAGTGAGTCTAAGCTTGAACTCGGGACTTTTGACTGTGGAATCTATGTTCGTCCTCTTCCTTCCTCTGCAAGAGCAGTGTCTTCTTTGCTGGCCAAACAGTAGTATGCATTAGAAGGAACACACAGGGTCTCTTCTGCTGTGGTTAAGAAGGTGACACCTGAGAGAGTACGGAGAATGCCCTTGGACTTGAGAAATCCGCAGCTTAGAAGGAGGACCCTCTTTTTCAAATCTCCTCTGCAGAATGCCTGTGTGGGAAAAACACTCTTGGTCTTTAAAGCGGTTATGAATTAACCCAAAACTTAACCCCTAAAAGCAACCATGTTAGTGTGTTTATAATGTCGTGGATCAAAAATTTGGTGAGTGCTTGGCTGGGTTGTTCTCATATGGGGTCTTTGTGGTGATTACAGTCAGGTGGTAAGCACTTGCGAGTTGAATCTCAACGGGGTTAGATTATGTAGAATACCCATTCACAAGATCAGCAGCTGATACTGGTCGCGTGGGCTGTCAGTTACTGGCACACCGTGGCTTCCGGACTACAACAACTCATAGTGTTTGGACTTCATGCTTGGGATCTAGCTTCCCTTGGGACGAGTGTCCCCCCCAAAACAGGGCAGGAGTTGTAGACCTTCTCTGACTTGCTTTGAATTCTCTGGGATACATGTGAACCACTGGACAGACTACACTCTGGGAAAAAAAGAATCGGAATTCACCTCCTGGCGGAAGATTGACAAGATCGCATTGCAATAAAGGAGGTGGGGTAAGAAATATTGTTTCAATCACTGGTAAAACAAAACCTGTTTTTCACTTAATCCAATGCTTGTCAACCTTTGTCACCTTACAGCACACACTCATTAATATGTGTGTAGCAGCTGACACACCAGTTAGAATTCTCTGACGAGCTGACAATCTATGATAAGGAAAACTTCCCTCCTTGTGGTAGATAGCTACTGGTATCACCTGGCAAACGAAGGCTTCAGTTCTGGGCACCTTTGTAAAGAATTAATAGTTGAGCCAAGCCTAAGTAGTCTGCAGGAGGTTGTCTAATGGATTGTCTAACAATTCCCCATGGTGGGTGGGACCAAGTCCCAGACAGGTGAATAAGGTGGAAAGAGCTCATTAGAAAAGCTGGCATTCTTTGTTACAGTTGCACAGACATGTTCTCTGGCAAGTGCTTTTCCCCTCTCTTGGTAGTCCCTTGGATATGGTGTGGCCAGTTCCCTTGGACCGTGGCGTTGGTATGATTAAGAACTGTAGCTGTAAGTGGATAACTGTAAACTAGAACAAAATCTTGTTCCCCCATTAGCTCTTTGATTGGGAGTTTATCAGTAGCATGAAGACAAACTGCTACGCTGCCTAACTTCATAGCTAGTGGACATTTAAGAGCAAGATTTCTCACGTGTCAGGGCAGCTTTTGAACCAATTGGAAAGAATTTGATCCCTCTATGCTCCAAACACCTCTGCTGGAAAGAATTTGCGTAGAAAAACCTCAACACAGTTTTCATCTCATCCCTCCCTAAACATTAGAGAGAAAGCATGCACTCTTCATGTGTTGGGTCAGCATAGCAGATATGCTACCGATAGAAAGGGTAATAACTACGATGACTGAACCCTTCAGAGATGCTAATATTTGCGACTTCATTGTGATTCCAAAACAACAAGGGCCATAGAAATAATTACACAAGCTCTGGAGATTTTTAGGCAACAACTCATTCAGAAAACTTGGAGCAAAGGGCTAAGTATACGTCCTTCCTTTTGCATGAACTGGCTTGCCACTGTATTACTAGTTGTCCACTCCTGTCTCGCAGCTCCAGATCAGTTCTGCTCTGTTCCACTTTAGGACTCTGGTGTTGGACCCTGTAAACATTTCTCTTGTGCGGCATAGTGTTTGCAAAAGGGTGTTTCTTATCTACCTCTAATGCGCTCTCCTCCCGATTTCTGCAGCGCCCAGGGACAGCCGTGCAGAGGACGCTGTGGGTGAGGTTCCTTGGCACCACAGTGGGGGACTCTCCATCCAGCTGCTTCAGCCGTCCCCTTGGGCCCTTGGGCACATGTCAGGTTTATCAGAGCAATGGCCTCGACTCCTCAGTAACAACAAATGCCTGCAACCTACGCAGGGAAGAGTCTACTTTGGCCTTAGTGTTTGAGGGGCACCGTCCCTCGTGGCAGAGAAGGCATGGTAGTGGCAGGGGTGGGAGGCAGCTGGGTCTCATCACGTCCACAGTCAGAATGTGGAGCTGAAACAGTGGTGACCAGTTCGTTTTCTTTTTCTTTTTTTTTAATTCAGTCCAGAGCCCTAGGCTGTGGAATAGTGCTTCCCAGATTCAGAATGGGTCTTTTGACCTCAAATAACCCATTCTGGAAACTCCCCCAAAGACAAGTCCAGAGGTGGGTCTCCTACATGGTTCTGAATTCTCTCATAGGTCCACTCAGACTCATGGACATGAGTGCGTGTTTGAACATGTCAAAAATGTGGTATCAGCATATTATGAGTATTAGTAACAACCAAACTGATACCAGTATTCTGCAGTTTACAAAACACTTTCCATACATACTTTAATGTAATCCTAACAACCTCAGGCCTATCAAAGAGATCTTACTACCTTCTTTTTATAGGAAATAATCTCAGAGTACACAAGTCAATGGCTCAGAGTCTGCAAGCAAGCAGGAGATAAGAACAGGTTTCAGATGGAAGTCTTGGATTTCTAAATCCCATGTTCCGCCTGATAAGGCAGAAGAAAAGCTAGGTGATATTGGTTCATCGTTTAACTTCTGAGCCTTAGAAAAATGAGAGCAATAATAAACACTTAGCCTGCCTTCTTCTCGGTTGTTGGGAAACTCTGATGTGATCATTTCTAGAAAAGGCATTGTCGATTATAAAGTGCCTTCTAAATTTAGGTCGGCATGTGTAATGTAGTTTGCCGCCAGCAAGGGATGCTACAAATATGGAAGGGGCGGGTGAGCTCCGGAGGCTGGCGTGGGGCACAGTGTGTCCTTAGCAACCTCGGCCGCCCCCATCAGTAGGCTTCCTCACAGTCTGGGTCTAGCCCTTGCGTCGGTATTAGCTGATCCTGCTTACAGTGTTTTCCCTTTGGAGCAGCAGCACGCTGGCCACGATCCCTTGCTCACAGCTGTGTTATGTGGCCAGTGGGAGCAGTGGTCTTGTTCAGTGTTTCTCATGGAAAGTTTGTGGGGCTGACAAAATGAATTTGAAACTGCATGGGATCATCTGCTGTTGTCAGGAATTACCTATTAGATTATTTACACCCAGTTGCTGGCACTGAGACATTTTTATCAAGTGAGACTAGAAATAAGTGACATACTTTTGACTCTCCAGGAGGTGGGTGGGGGGGGCAAGGTTTGAATGTAGAATGGAAATGACTAATACTAAGCCACAAAAACAAGAACTCTTTGGGGAGTGGGTGGAGACATCCAAATAGTCACATCGACACAGCAGTGTTCAGACACCCACATCCCACTTCTCTGAAACACACACTTGAAGATGGCATTTGTAAACTGGACAGTGCATACTTAAATACAAACAGAAGCATTAAATATAGATATGTATTTTAATTTAAATATACAAGGAGACATATTATTTGGAATTATTTCTCTTTTCATATGTATTGTGTGTTGTGTGTGCATGTGTGTTTTTGTGTGTGTACATGTGTACAGGTGTGCAGGGACATGTGGAAGCCTGACGTTGATGCTGGGAATCTTCCTCAATTGCTCTGTACGTTATTCATGAAGCAAGGTCTCTTTATCAAATGTCCGTCAATGTGACTAGTCTTGCCCAGCTTGCTCCAGGGATCCCCCGTCTCCATCTTTGAAATATAGGCAGGGTGTCACACTCACTCAGTATTTATGTGGGTTCTGGGGATATGAACTCTGGTCTTCATGTTCGAGTGGCAAGCACTTTAACCACTGAGCCACTTCTCCAGCCAGCTTCAATGATTCCCTGTCATCATCTTGCAAGCACTAGAATTATAGGCAGGGTGCCACCCCACCCAGCATTTGTGAGGCTCTAGAGATCTGGACTTTGGTCCTCACACTTGGGTGATAAGTACTTTAACCTTGAGTCACTTCTCCAGACCCTCATTTCTTTTGTAATAAAAGATCTAGTCGTAGATAACTGTGGAACTCCCTTTATTTTGTCTCAATTGTCTTAGGTATAAACTGGAACAACAATAATATCTGTCTCATGGATTAAAAACTGAGCGTGGTGACTTGTTCCTGTAGTCCGGCACTTCTAAGGCTTCTGCAGAAGAGTCATGGGTTCAAGTCCACCTTGGGATTCATAGTGAGTATTAGACCAACTTGGCCTAAAGCACAAGACCCTGTGTCAAAATCAAATTAGTTGTCAAAGTTTGAAATGTGAGTGTCCCCCACAGGCATGTGTTTGAATCTTTAGTTGTTTGGGAAGGTCATGGCCCCTTCAGTGCCTTGCTGGAGGAAGGCAGTCACAGGGGGGTGGGCCTTGAGTTGGTTAGCCCCACCCAGCTTCAGTTAGCTAATCTGCTTTAGCAGTTTTATAGCTGTCCGCTTCCATGATGTCCGCAGTGACCTGCGTCGCCTCCAGCGTCTGCCAGCCAGCCATGCCTTTTCTGCCATAATGGACTGTATCTCTCCTCTGGAAAAGTAAGTCTAATATATTCCTCTTTCCTCCTCTTAAGTCGTTTGATCCTCAGTAGTGTCTCACAGCAGCAGAGAAGAGTAACCTATACACTAACCAACCAACTTAGTAAGATCATATGTGCAAAAGCATGTTGAGTCCTGCTCAGAGTCTGGTCCCCAAAGGATGCTAAATGCTGGCATTTCTTTGAATATAAATGCCAATGTCCTTCAGTCTCCCCAGGAGATTGATTGAAGGACCCCTGCAGAGATGAAACTTTGCAGATACTCAAGTTCCTTCCATGTTGATCTAGGGATATAGTTCAATAGTACAGTGTATGGCTGGCCTGCGTGAGGCTGTCTGTCTCATCCTAGCACTACCAATAGTGATAAAAGATGACATTGTATTTAACTATATCAGACACAATCCTCTTGTATACTTGAAGTCATTCTAAATTATTCATGTTACCTAACGCAATGCAAATGCTATACAAACAACTGCTGTCCTGTATCATCTAGGGAATAATGACCAGGAAGAAGCATGCACACATTCATACAGCTGTGACTACCTTTGTTGTTTCTGTTCAAATATTTTGGATATGCAGCTGGTTGAATGAGCGAGGAACCCAAAAACATAGAGTCCCACTCTGCCTAATGTAATAGTGACTGCCATGGCTGCTCAGAGAGGACAAATTCAGTGTGGGCTGAGGAAGGGAGGCGAGTTGCATTCACACTCCAAGATTAGGGTGCAAAGCACCAAAGGAACTGGAAAGAACAGGTTGAAACTACAGTGTGTAGTTGGATGATTCAATTGAGTGAAGATTCAGATTGAGAATTCTGTTGTGGGGCCTGCCGACAGATGTTCTCTACTACACATTCTTTCACCTTTTCTAAATGTCTGGTACTTGTTATAAAAAAAATGTTGGAAAATAAAGTTGGAAATAGGGGCTGGAGAGACGGCTGAGTTGGTGAAGTGCTTGTCATGGAAGCATGAAGAGTTTGGTCCTTACTGGTACCCGCGAGAAATAGCCAGGCGTGGTGCAAGCTCTTGTAATCTCTGGGAATGGGAGGCGAATGATACCTGAAGGTGACCCCTATTCACACCTATCCCATGCACATGTACAAAATAAGTAATAAATTAAAAATCTGGTGGCTCTGCTGAGCTTCCGTGGCCACTGAATGGGCATGGGGTGGGGGGGAGCAAAAATGATGAAGGGGGGCAGAAGTGAAAGGAGGCCGCTCTTTCCTCCACTGGGAAGCACAGGCTGGAAGGCGGCTCACCCAAGCCTTGCTCCCCGGGCCAGGAAAGTCTGTGTCGGTGTAACATGTACAATGGCCTTCTCCCCCCCCCCCCAGACTGGCTGGGGGCATTTCTACCTCTGCTCACAGCTGCCTGTGCGACAGTCTCATAGACCACAGCTCTGGTGTTAAGCTAGCAAACTCTGCCCCAGGATTCCCACAGGAGCTTCTGAAACTTCGGAAAGGGGTCCCGGTCTTTGTCTTAGCTTCTTGGTGAGACAAAATTCTGGCGGATGCAAGCTAAAGGAGAAAAGGTTTATTCGGCTCACAGTTCGAGGCTGTAGTCCCTTGTGGCAGGGGGCAGAGAAGTCACAGTGGCCGGAAGTTGAGAGACTGCTGACACCGCGCCCACAACTAGAAACAGAAAGCATGGGCACATGTGCTCAACTGACAGCCTCCTTTTATTCATGCCAAGACCCCAAGCTCAGGGAATAGTGTGCTTTTCTTGTAGAATGGGTCTTCATCAACGAATGTCACCATGATCATCCCTCCCAGAGCCCTTCTTCCTCATGTTCTAGGTTCCATCAACTTGACAGCTGAGACTGACCATCACACCTTCTTGAGCGACATGGACTAGTAAATTTTTAGAATTACCATACAAGTGAGTTTCCAATGTCCTGAACCTAGCAGGTGTGACTTCAAAGGGTCCCGGGCATGACTCCCTGGAATCTTGCTTTATTGTTTGGGCATGGGTGAGGAGGGTGTGGTGCGGTACTTACATTTGTCGGTTAGGAGAGCAGGGTGCAGTGTTGACGTCAGACCCAGAGTGGGGGTTGCCGTGCTCAGGGCAGGCCTGGCGAGCAAAGGGACAAGCTCCCTTCAAGTTTAGTCAAGTCAGAGCATGTGTGTGTAGGTGAACTCTGGACAAGACTTCCATATTTTAAATATCACTCATGACATAGATGCTCCCACACGTCTATGAAGCATGTGGCATCTGCAGTGTGGATATACACGGAGCAGACAAGGCTTTTATGGCAGTGAGAGAATCCTTGTGATTCCTGCAAGTGCGTCATGCCGTAAGCATGACCTCTTTTCTCCTCCTTCTCCAGGGTCACTGTAGTCTGCACGGTGACGTCAGCATCAAATCTGGGTCAGAGTTGAGATGCTATCTTTAAAGGATTAGGAGTCCTCGCTTGTCTCTAAGGGCATCATCTGAATGATGGGACATTTTAAAAGTAACCGAAAAGCAGAAAATGATTATGAGTATGAAATCATTTGCCTGAAATCTCAGCACTTGGAAGAAAGGAGTGGGAAGATTGCCATTCCTAGAGTTCATAGGCCCCGGTACTACTACTACTACTACTACTACTACTAGTACGACTAGTACTACTACTACTACTAGTACTACTACTACTACTACCACCACCAATACATAAATAAAATTAATAAGAAATCAAATGGCTGGGGACAAATAAGCTGAAAAGCCAAAGTCCATGTCTGTATAATACCTCCAGCTCTCACTCGTTAGAAGTAACCCTGGTAACAGATTTTTTTGCATGCACTTCAGGAAAGTGTTTATACACACACAAGCACTAGATGCCGATCAACTATCTCATTTGTCTGGCCAACTCTCCTTTGGCCTTATGCCGAACTTGACACATAACTCAGCCCTTTGACCAGCATTTACAAGAAATCCAATCACACTAAATATATCCTGATTTTTAAAGTATTCTTGAAGATGGATGGGGCTGAAGAAAAGGGTCACGGTGGGCAGCACTCACATTTCTCAGACAAAACAAAACCATGTTGAAGGTGTCCCTAGTTCACACCACAAATTGGCATTGTTCTTCCCTGACCTTCCAATTTTCACACAAGGCCCCTATGTCTCCATTACACCCCTTCTTTTTCCCCATCTCTGCCTCCTCATTGTTAAGGACAAGCTGCATTTTACTTAATCAGTCTTTTCCTGGTTGGATTTAGTCTGCTTCTGGTTTTCTTTGCACGCCATAATTAGTATCTTAGAAGATATATCTTTGCACACTTGTGAGGTTGATTTTGGGCAAGAATAAAGTCTGAGCCAAGGACATATGCATTCATAATCTGGATATACTGTGACAATGTGTTCTCTAAAAGAGAAAAAAAAATGATATGAATGTTCACTGCCACAGAGTATGTGAGCGTACATGTCTCTACATTTTGGTCAATTTTGGATTTTTACTGAATTTTTACAACTTTACCAATGTATTAGTGAAAAGGAGCTCCTCATTATTACTTCAACTTTCTTTCCTTTAATGATGAGTGGGATTAAATTTTCGTCTGTTGATTTGTCATTCATGGGGTGTGTGTGTGTGTGTGTGTGTGTGTGTGTGTGTGTGTACGCAGGCACATGAGCACACACACATGTGTATGTTCATATACAATGTGCACTCACAATACTGAGATGAACCCAGTGCCTCCAAGCACAAGAGAAGCTCTACCACTGAACTCTACCCCTGTGGCTATTTAAATATTTCTCTATTACATTTTATTTCTTTTTCATGTGCTTGTATATATGGAGTATGTGTATGTTTGTGTATGGGGTGTGTGTTTGTATATGGGGTATGTGTGTGTTTGCGTGTGGGAGGATACACATGCACCTGAGTTTGCAAGCATGTGGAGGCCCAAGGGTCATATCAGAATAAGACTCCACCTTATTCTAAGGAGCCCGGGTCTTTAATCAAACTCAAAGCACTCCATTAAGGCTAGTCAGGCTCTGTGTTCTGGGATGAAGTTACAGGAGGGTCACCGCCTGCCCTGCATTGTTTTCTGCGTGGGATCTGTGCCATTTGCTTTCATGGCATGTACTTTCACTGCTGAAAGCCCACTTTTTTTTTCTGGACAAAGTCTCTCTGCAGTCTGGTTTTGGCCTCAAATTTAAGATCCTCTTGCCTCCTGGTTCTGGGTGCTGGAATTTCAGGTATGCATCACCAGGCCCGACTACTGCATTTCTTTCTTCCTGAAAGTATCATCTTTTTCCAGTTCTCTTCTAGGTATTCAGACCTGCAACTCCCTCTCCTTGAAAGCGTCTATCTATTCCCTTTGCTTCCAGAGCTCTTCTGTCCTCTGATTCTCTGCTGCCTCTTTCCGCTGGTCCCTTTGCTGCCTTTTGGTTCATCTGCCTAAGCAACATCTGTGCTCCCTGGGATTCAGCCTCATCCTGCTTCCCGCCTACTGTGCACACTCTTCCTCTGTGAACCCATCAGCTTTCCCAAGGGTGCCTTTTATTGACCATTGCCCGTGTGCCGCACATACATGTGAGAACTTCCATAACTGTCTGAGGTCAGCACGCTCATTCTGATTCTCCATAGGGGAGGCTGACGTCAAGGAATAACTTGTGTACAGTTCTCCACTGGGAAGCGGTAAAACGGATCTGACGCCAGCGACCGCTTTCCAATGTCTAAGTGTTCTCTATATACTATCACCTCACCTCATTTACCTGGAGGAAGATGATCCTCAAATACACTGTCACTCAAGACCTCTCTCCTGCTCGCCAAATCTATATGTTCAACCCTTGCATCTCTGCCTGAATGCCTGCAAGAGCTTCCATGCAGCAGGCTCCCTCGGTGTCTGCTCTTCCCTTGAGTCCCTCGGGCTTTGCTGATAGTCACCAAGTTCCACACAAAGCAGCCAGGGGTCTGAGCTTTCTTCTTTCCTCTGCCTAGTCATTTTCTGTGCAGAAACTACACGCTTCCTGACCTGCTTTCTACATCATTTCTATAGCTCTCTCTCTTCCATTCTTAACTCTGCAGCCAGAGGAACTTCTCCAATAAACAGAATGGCCCTGTATACCGGTTACTCTTTGTGTTGCTGTGAGACAACAATCAAAGTCAAGCAACTCAATGGGAGAAAGGAAGATGTATTCAGCTTACAGATCTAGAGGGGAGATACAGTCCACTGTGGCAGAAAAGGCATGGCTGGCTGGCTGGCAGCAACTGGAGGTAGCCTAAGACATGTCCATCAAGGAGATTGAGAGCTGCTGCTGTAAACTCAAGAGCAGACTCACTTACTCAAGCAGGGTGGGGCTAACCAACCTCAAGGCCCACTCCCTGTGACTGGCTTCTTCCACCAAGGCACCACCTCCTAAAGGTGCCGTGACCTTCCCAAATACTGGCAGCAGCTAAGGATTCAAACACATGAGCCTGTGGGGGATGACTCACATTTCAAACTGTGACAACCTGAGTGTTCTGTCTCAGAAAGACGTTGGTAGAAAGGCTAGTGGACGATAGCTTAAATAGCTTATGCCTACTCCACAGTTAGCTAGGCGTGGCTCACACCTGTAATTCTAGTACACGAGAAGCAGAGGCGCGATTGCCACAAGTTTGAGGCCTACCTGGTGTACTTTAGTGAGTGCCAGGCTAGCTGGAACTAAGTAGCAAGACCCTATTCAAAAAAAAAAAAAAAAAGTAAAAATTCCTGAATCAGTGCTTGACTACTTTCTTCTACCCTCTTCCTAAAACTTCACTGTCTATGGCCCACAATGGCTAAAGGCCTAACAGCTGCCAGGGCTCTGTTCTATCTTCCTTATTCTTGCCACACCTTTGATATGGTCATTGGAATTCCTCTGTGCTTTGTCACATGTTGTTCTTCTGTCTGGACACCCACCACCAGCGCTGGAGTTTGAACCCAGGCTTCCCGGGCAAGTGCTGTACCATTGAGCTACACCCTAGTGTCCCTTCCCCACTTTATCTTTCTACCTTTTGTTTTGAGACAGCATCTCACTAATTTGTTCAGGCCTTGAGTTTTTCTTTATTGTTGATTTTTGGTTGGTTAGTTATTTGGTTGGTGGACAGTCTAAGAGGCAGAACCTCACTTAGCCTAGTCTAGCTTCCAACTTGCTATTTAGCCAAGATGGATCTTGGACTCCTGCACATCCTGCCTCTACTCCCCAGTGCTAGGATTACCTGCTTGTGCTCCAATGCCCAGTAACCTCCTGCCTCAGCCTCTCAGATGTCTGGGTTTACAGACCTGAGCCACAAGACTTGGTTTAGTAAGCAGCTATAGCTCTTTAATATCTAACTCAAATAGCACTTTCCCACACTGGCCATGCATGAATCTCTCCACTTGGCTTCCTAGGCTCCATCTCCAACCTCCTTATTTATCACCAAAGCATTGCACTGCTGTTCCCTGGTTATCTATCTCCAGAACAAGGCTGCCAATGGGGCTTTCTCCATCCTCATATTCTTAGTGTATATTACTTTTTTTTTTTTTTTTTTTTTAAGGAACAAGGGGTTTTGGCTTACATTTCTTGGTTGCAGTTCCTTGTCCAGCTTGGCAGGAGAGCTCATACCAACATCAAGGGCCGAAGGACTGGCCACACCATATCCATATATCCATAGGACTGCTGAAAGAGGGACAGATTTTATTTGCCAGACCAGCGTGTCTGGCCAAGTATATTAGAGGATGCCAGTTTCCTTACCCACTTCCCTCCATCTTATCCATCTGCCCTGGGAATAGCCACACCCACCATGGACTGAGCCTCCCCTTCAGTGACTTGCTCCTGTAGACTTGCTCCAGCTTAACTCAACTACCAATGTGCCCAGAGCTCCGAGCCTCAACCATCAAGCTGACACCTCTATCTAAGTATAGCACTCAGCCCCTCGTCAACTTGATACAACAACACACCTCTTTTAAACTATAACCTTTCAATAATTGTCCTCATGGGTGCTACATTTATCTTGGAATATAAGATACATTCAATTTTATTAATTCTAAAAGTCTAAGATTAAAAGTTCTCAGTCTAATTCTAAGACGTCTTTCATTAACATCTCAGTTCCAATATTTTAAAAGTTCAAGATCTTTTCACTATAAAGTTCTATCAAATCAAAACAGGCTAAATACTTCAGTGCAAAATAAAGATTAAAATGAAAGCTTTAGAATAGATCAAGAAAAGCAAATATCAAATTAAGACTAAAGTCCATCAAGTTAAATACTGCATCCTATAGTTTAATGTCCATCTTCTGTTGCTCATCATTTAGTCATGTTGGCTCAAAGATTCTAGGCAATCCCGGTCCCTTTCTTCAGTGTATGCTCCTGAATGCTCATCATGCCCACCCTTCTTCTGGAACTATAGCCTTGGAGAAAAGGAACAAAAGTACTGGGGCCCAGGCTCACAGACAGGGCATGTCCAGTCCTACTGAGAAGTCCATCCCCAAATTTCCCAGACAGATGTATGTAGTTCATGCCTAGAATCCTAGCATTCAGGGGTAAGGCAAGAGGACAGGAATTGAAAGCTAGTCCAAGCCACACAGTGAGAACCTACCTACCTACACACACACACACACACACACACACACACACACACACACAATCAAGAGATACCTATGGGCAGTCAAGATGCAGTCACAGTCACATAGACATTGCATGGCCGGCTGTAGAGGCAAAAGGTGGGGATATGGTTTTCCTTTCCTCATGCACCACAAGAAGCAAGACTAGCACCTCCAAACAAGACAGGTTAACAAGCAGGAAGCACATCAAGTTCATTTTATCAAAGTTTCCTATCACAGAAATAAAGACCCAAAAAATCCAGTGGAAAGTTATTTTCATGGACAAATGGATGAGCCCCGACGGAGCAGGGACCAGCGAGGCCAGGCTGTGAAGATTCTTGTGGCCTCTCTCCTCGAAGGTAGGGGCCTTGAAGGGGGAAGCGAGGGAGGGACCTTTATAGACTTGCTGAGTGGCTTTGTGGGAGCAAGGTTCTAGCCTCGATGATACACCCGAGGAAGAGGGATTCTGGTTCCTTTGATTCACTTGGGGGAACAGACAGAGGTGATGACAGGGGGTCAGGGACAAGCTTTGGTTTTCAGCAGCATGTGAAACCTTCTGATGTCCTATAATTCAAAGTACTCACAGACTCAACACACCTCAGGATGTTACTCTTTTGAAAAAATTATTTATGAAATTATTTTAGAGAGTGGGGTGGGGAAAGAAGCGTGCCTCTGGATGCCATAGTCTAGTAATGGCGGTCAGAGGACAACATTTAAAAGTCAGTTTTCTTCTTACCTCATGGGCTTTGGAGATTGAACTCAGATCACCAGGTTTGTGAGCGAGCGTCTTACCGACTGAGCTACTCCCAGGAGGCTGCTTGAGCTTCAACATAGTCAAAACCAGAGGAGGAAGAGCCATTTTCAAGAAAGAGCGATACTTACGATAGAGTGGGAGTCAAATGTGAATTCACTGTATTATGCTGTCCCAACGCAGGAGCCCTGAAACACTCTTGACTTGACACAAGGGTCAGCCTCACGCGGGGATAGGGAGTGCTTTGGGCCAAGTCATGTCCATAATGGAGGGTGTGGTTTCTGGTCTACACGGTATGTGGGAATTCATGCTGATGAAGTATGGCAGACTCAGGTCCCCAAAGGGGCAGATTCTGAAAACTCCCAAAGCAACAACAACAACAACAACAACAAAGCAAACACTGTGTTAGTGAGGGTGTTCCCACGGGATACCCTTGGCATTAATGCCTGTGAAAAAGAGCAGAAGGAAGTGTGGGCAGAGAGGCTCGCTCCAATGCAGGCCCAGTCTTGGGCTTGTCTCTGGGTCTCTGGAGCTTAGACAGCTCTTCAGAGCAGTTCTGAGTGGGATCAAAACAGCCGAGCCTCACAGTTCGCCCTCTGCAGCTAAGGCAGCCCAGCAGAGACTGAGAGCAGCCGGCTGCTTGTAGACAAGCACTTCCTGTCCCTGGGTGTCTCACTGAAAGGGACATGAACCTGCACGTGGAAGAACTGTGTGTAGCAGCTGTACCCTGGGAACACACGCCCAGAAGGGCTTAGCTTGGGTCGTCCCAGAGGCCCATCCTGAGATTGGCATGTAAGCACAGGAAGTCTGCTTGGAAACCTGGAAGAGAGACGGGAAGGAAGGAAAGCAGCGGAGAGGGCGTTGTGAACAGGTGCCACTGTGGGGGAGAGGAGGGAAGAAGCGGCATGTATCATTAAGTCCTACGTGACCTTATTCAAAGGCACTTCGAGAGGCAGCCATCTCTGACATCTATTTAAAGTCACTCGCAGACGCGGCCACCGCCTGGCTTCTATTCAAAGCCAGACATTTCTGACCTGCCTTGGCCACTTTAACAAGAAGTCACAGGTCGCTGTAGAAAGAAGGCACCGGTACCAAGGAGAAAGGAACTAAGCCCTGATAGATTCTTCCATGCAGGGAATGAGAGCCCACCTATCTAGGATGCCACGATTCCCCAGCCTGGAAGTGACACATTCACATGTCCCAAACAGAGAGCCTGGCATCTCTCCAGTGATGGGGCTGGGACAGTGTGCCCACCCTGCCTCCAGGGAGGAAAGGGAAGGAAACTGCTGAGTCTCCAAGGATGCAGCCTGTCTTACCTCCTACCTACTAGCTGTGTGAGACTGAGAAATGCTGATTGTGCTGTACCTCGATTTACCATGTTAGGAAGGACCACCTATTTCATAAGTGTGAGAAATGCCACTGATAATCACAGCAACTCTGCCATCATGGATACAAGTGGTGACACCCTGCTTCTGATCCGAGTCAAGTGAATGCTAAGAACCTAACCTAGTTCATTTGATTCATCCCATTATTTTACTTTATAAAACAAATATATTACCTATATTTTATGCATCAACATAACATTAAATGGTAAGGTATGGTTATTTGACGTTAGATGTGGTGGACATTCAGAGTGATTTCAAATGTGAAAATGGGTCAATACTAAAAAAAAAAATTTTTTTTTAATGGTCCGGCAAAGTTCCTAACTTCTAGGGGACATTCACCAAATAGTAACTTTCATTATTACTTGGGAACTAAGAAACATCAATCTCTTTAAAACTGGACTTGGAATGTGAATTTCCCAGATAAGTAACCAGCTCTAGGGTGTACTTGGAGAGATAGAGCAGCTGATCTATGCCTGGATTCTCCATGTAAACACAAATCATTTACTATCAGCAAGATCTATTTCCTGCTGAGTACTTCAAGCCCAGGCTCCAGAGCTCAGCCCAGGGACGAGGTCAAGAATGTTCACAGGAGCCTGTTTTCATTCCACCAGCCTCTGAGTAACTGGAGGCTCCCTTGCTACAATGGGAAAGAGACAAAATTTGCAGGAAAATGATTTGAGCTGGGGAGGAAGATGACACTGATAGAGATAACTGAGGCCCAGAAAGACAAATGCCACATATCCTCTCCCATATGTGGGTCTTAACTCCTTAGCTGTGAATGTCTAATTGCAATACCACTAGAAGCTAGGAAGGCAGGAAGGGAGAAGGACTGCCTTAAGGGAGCAGAGATACCAGCACATAGGTAAAACGAAGGGAAGGGTGCAGGAAGCTGGCACGTTTGAATCAGGAAAAGGGATGCGGTATGGGCAGTTAAGGGGGCAGGGAAGAGGTGGGGAGGGCTATATGAAACAAAAGTAGTGTGTGACCTACTCTGGAACCTACTCTTTTTCATCTCGATTAAAAAACATGAATGAGTCTGAAGGCAGAACCTCATAGGGCCAGATACTAACAGACCTAGAAACAATGACTCATCCAGCAAAACTTCCAATGCTGAGCATGGATTAACTCTATAGGAGTTAATAATGGTCAAGGAGGCCCTCAAGACAATAGAAACTCTTGTCATTTCTTTTAGTTGCTTTCCAGAATTAGTGGATAAGACCCTATTGCTGAAGACAACAGATAGTTTGGATGCAAAATATAGAGAAATCAAGCTGGGACTAAACTAGAAGCTTCCTCCCCACTGGCTAGTGCCAGAAAGTGCTATGCAGGCTGCTGGGGGAATACAGATATCAGTGGTCTTATACAGCTGTGGACTCGATGAATTACAGTTCCAACCTCAAGGGCAAAATATGCCCATGTGTGCAATAGTGGCACAACTGTTATGGACAGCAACCAACTGCTCTTTGATTAGATTGGGGCCGCCCCTCCCCTCCCCAGTGGGGAATTCATGCTTGGTTCTGCTAGTCTAGTTAGAGACCCATGGCTGAGGAGGTCTTATAATCTAGGGGAGACCTAGTACAGCCCCTTAGTTAAACTGACAAAACACCAAGCCATCATCTACATATCTATGTTTATACCCATTGATAAAGGTTGTTCTCAGCCTTAATCAAGAAGCCTCTCTTAGCAGTGACTGGAAGTGAATGAAGAGCCCGTGGCCGTACAAAATGTTGAGAGGAAGTGATGGTTGAAGGCTCAGTCTTCAACATAACCATCTTATGCTGTTGCCTTAGGAACTGGGGACCATCTTAGAAGAGAGGAATGGAACATAAGAGCCCCAAAATAAGGAAAAGGATCATGAACTGCCAGTGTGTGTGTGTGTGTGTGTGTGTGTGTGTGTGTGTGTGTGTGTGGTCATGCATACAAGAGGGCTTTTGAGTGTGTGTGCCTTTAGAGGCTCAAGAGTGACATTGGGAGTCATCCTGGATTGCTCTACCTCCTTATCTCTTTGCTCTGGGGTTTCGCAGGCTCAACTTTTTAGGGCTGGAATTACAGGCCACCACCATATCTGACCAGCATTTTTACAGGGAAATTGAGGATCTCAACTCAGGTCCTTTTGCTTGGGAGGCAAAGGTTTTAAAACCTCTGAACCCTCTCCCCAGCCCATGAAATGGCACATTTTAAACATAACACAGCCACAGCAGTCACAAACTCACAATGCCTGTGGTTACTGACACTGATCCTCCAGGAATGGCCTTAAGGATGTAAGGGGATCCTCCAATTGATCCTATCAATTGCTACTGAAAAAATAAAATTGGCAGCAATAATTATGTGCCTTAGGTTCTAGTTAATAACCTGGAAATTAAGCTCACAGGAGCAGCTCTGCTTAAACTCACAGGGACACAATACAAAACAAAAAGACTTGAACTGGGGAGTGACATTTGTAGGGAAAAAGGGGGCTCGCAGGGGTGGGAAGGAGACAAGAGAGGGTAACAGACTAATATTATATACGTGTATGAAATTGTCAAAGGACAAATTTTATCAATAAAAAGAGAAAAAGAAAAATAGAAGCCGCAGAAACACCCAGCCTGTCAGAAGCTAGACAGAGCTTTTGAGATGCAAACCGTCTCTGTCCTCAGGGAGGAGGACACTTTCAAAGCACCATCTCTCCCCCTGCCCCCCACCCCCGTCTTTCTGTTTCTATACATGCTAAGCACACATTGCTCTTGCAATCTGCTACGAAAACAGAATTCTAAAATAACCTCTGTTCGACTCTCTCAAGTCAGAATGTAGAAAAAGATGGATTCCTGTAAGGTGAGTTTGTTCTCTGGTTTTGGACTTCATTCACACCCATGTACAACCCACCTTGCCTGTCCCTACATGCTCCCCTCCCCCACAAAAGTGCAGGCACACTAGCAGGTCAAAGGCACCCTTGGCAAGAGAGAGACTTGGCTCACTGTGTGGACAGACTGGAAACGGCACAAAAATAAAACGTGCAGAAGCCAGCAGATGGCACTTAATCATAATTTTTCCTATGATTTCTATTAATTGTCGAAGATTCTTCATTCTGTCTCCTCGGTAAGATGAATGACGCGCTAGTGCAGTGCGGTAAGTCATACTTTTTCCCTTTGAGAGATCAACTAAGCTTGTTACATAAAACTTCCCCACCTCCCTCACTAGCCCCAGACTCAGTTTTCTCTTGCATAGATTTATCAGCACAGCCATCCATATGCAAAACCATGTACCTGGGCGCTTCCCAACACAACACACCCTTGATAGATGTATGAAGTCAAAGCTAACACCTTCGTGGAGCTCCAGCGAGCAAGACCACATCGAGGAACTGTTCCTAAAACAGTTGACAAAAAACCATTTCCGCCTGCCAGAAATAGCAATGCAGGAATACCTCAGCGACTCTGTTCTGGCAATTTCCTTTAAGGCTCCTATGACAAGCATTAACTAGGTGCCGACCCCTTTCAGGCTGTTCTGCTTCACCTGCTAATTCCTTTCCTCATTCTCCTCCCTTCTCTCTCTCTCTCTCTCTCTCTCTCTCTCTCTTTCCACCATGCCTCTCCCTTTTTTGCCGTTTCCTGTTCTTTATCTCTTTCCTTCTGTTCTCTTCTCTCCTCCCCCTCTTAAGCAGGGATGTCCGTTTTCTCATTCTTGTAAGGACAGATGCTGCACCAGGCAGAGTTTTTGGATTCTGACACTAAAAGTTGACTCTTAGGCAGAAATATATTGGAGAGCATTCAACTAGTTCACGGAATTGACAGGAAGCCTGGAAAATCCGGCTCAGTGAAGAAGCAAGAACCAAAGGAACTGATCGCCAGAAAACACGGTGAGGGCACACCACGGAAAACTGGCACCAGGGTGGCCAGCTGAGACACCCACTTCCGCTACCATCTGACTTTACTGAAGGGTGGCACACACACCCCTACGGAATGGCTTCTAGGCCCCTGTTCCCAGAACCAGAAGGGCCGAGCTTGCCAGTAGCTTTCCAATAGGAGAGCTGTGGTTTCGGCTGGGAGACCAACAGGGTCTGGGCACACAGCCCAGGTGCCCAGAGGCCTGGCAGAGTACAGGTGATCTGGAGAGACGCCAGAGATTTGACAGCAATGGGTGTTGCCCACTGACTCTGCCCAGATTAAATCTGCCCTTTCTCCAGGGAACAGGTGCCGAGGTCTGCACTTCCCAGTTCAGAGCAATAACCACTTCAAATGAGATTTGGCTGTACTCAGCCAAGCAAGTTCTGGAAAGGTAGCGAACGATCTAATGAAGCCCCGCCCAGCCCACATGCTCAGTCCTCCGTCAGGCAAAGGACCCTGGCTGCTCTCACGTTGAACACTTTGCTCATTCAACTCCTGAGCGCCCTCGTCCCTTGACCTCCCATATTTTGACCCTTAATGGAGACTGGCCTCTTTCTAGGGACCAAATTTGTAACCCGATTCTCAGCCCAGCCTAGACACTGACTCTCTCTGCCCACCAGCTGGTCCCAATTAGAAGTTGCTTTGGGTAATTTGAGCTAGTGAGGGTACTGCTGTGGAAGGAGCGTTTCTCTACACTTACCTTCCCTTAGGATCCCAGGCCCAAGGAGAACTAATGGATCCTTTACTATCCTGAATTACAAGGTGATTTGTTTCTGGTTCTCCAAGAAAGGCAAATAAAATATATAAATATAACCTCCTGGCAGTGCGCCCCATGGCCTTTGCCAACACAGGGTGAGCGATGGAGGCAGGCAGCTGACATCCCGAAAAAGCTCTGGCTTTGCCTGTGTGTCTTGGGTGATTATCTTGATCTTCTCCATGTTTTAACAGAAGGACTGCGTGTGGGTGCAAGTTTGTTGACCCACGATGTCCAGGCAGGACTGTGGGGTGCTCCGGCCCAGAGTTTAAAGTGCTGTGCACACACCTGCGTTCAACGTGATTTTTTTTTTCAATCTAATGTTTATTGAGCATCTATTACATCCAGGATAATGGCATATTCTGGGATTCGGAATCGGATACAACCCACACTCTGATACCATGGATCCCTTTCAACTGGAGGCGTTTCAACTGAGTCGAGGGTAGAAGAGTCAGCCTTCTGGGAGGAGTATTTGTCACTGATAATTGAGAATGGCCATGGCTGGTGGTGACTATTGAAACCAGATGGCTTTTAGTTGGTTTTATTCTCATTTTTAAACTCTCTGCAGACTAACCTCCTCCTCTTCCTCCCCCCGTTGCCTATACCTAGCTGACTTCTCTTCTCGCTGACTCCTTCCCAATATTCACTCCGTCCAATCATGTGTCCCACTGCGTATTTGAAGGCATGGCACTGCAGACAGAGGTCCATAGCTCACTGTATTCTTGACTAGTTAGCTTATGCCACACTGGGGCCTTGGAGGACTGTCTGGGGCCCTCTCTCCACCCATACAAGCGGTCCCCTGAAGCACAGGCAGCTGTTCTGGGGACAGTACACCGACCTGGAGCCATACACGTGTCCTGAGTCACACCGACAGCATTTGTTAGGCCAATTCCTTTTCCTCTGGGTCTGTGGGTCTGAAGTGCTCTCGCTTGCAGAACATGGGTAAGTCTAGTCTTTTCTGGAAGGAGCGCTGTGGGGACCTACATGAGATCACCCAGTCTCCAGTAAAGGGCTCAGTGAATGTTAAATGCTGTTTGGTTGGTATCCTGTTACATGATGTTAGAATACTGGGCTGAATTTTAAGGAGTGTTGTAGCTGCTCTTCTTTTTTGCTGCTATGAGAAAACACGCAGACCCAACTTAAGGGAGAAAAGGAGATTTATTTGGTTTGCAGTTCCAACAAGTCCGTGATGGCTGAAAAGGTGTGGTGGGCGGCAGGAGTTGGAGGTGGGTTCAAGTCACAGCAACCGTCATGGAGATAGAGAGAGTAAGAGACAAGGGAAGTGTGGCTGTGCTACCGAAACCACAAGGCCTGCCCTGGGTGACAACTTTAAGGTGCTAGTTCGTATGGTTGTCGCGACCTTCCCAAACATCCCTAGCAGCAGCCAGGGATGCAAATAGCCCGGTGGGCAGGCAGCTCACACTCAAACCATGGCAAGGACTTTAAGAAACTTTCCGTAAAATTCAGTCCAAGGTCACGAAGAACAGAGCTCAGGGGTGATAGGGACGGCCCTGGAGGCGAG